>PVKB01001425.1:139005-420488 GCA_004027205.1 Ctenodactylus gundi
AAAAAAAAAAAAAAAAAAAAAAAAAAAAAAGACTAAATGCATCACACTCCTGGGCTTCAAAATGAACTCCAATTAGATTTTAAACACTGTAGTCATGCCATAAAAAAAAAAAAAAACAGACACAGACACCAATGAAACAGAACAGAGGACTCATCAATAGATCCATGCAGTTAGGGTCAATTCCTTCTCTACAAAGGCATCAAGGACACCTGAGGGGAAGAACTGACTTCAACAGAGGCTATTAAGACAAGTGGTTATCTACAGACACCTTGTAAAAATCAAATTCAGAATAAGGACTGCAAGAACTGAAATGATAAAACTTCTAGAAGAAAAGGTACAAGAAACGCTCTTTGGCGTTACTCTGGGCAATGATGCTTTTGACATGAAACCAAAAATATGGTCAAAAAAAGCAAGAATAGACAAATGTGACTACATCAGAATAGAAAGTCTCTGCACAAACAGAAAAAAAATTAACAGAAAACCTTTAAAATGGGTGAAAATTCTTAATCCATATATGTGATAAAGGAGCAATATCCAAAATATATAAGAAACTCAAACAATTCAACGGTAACAAAACAAATAACATGATTTAAAAATGAACTAGGGACCTAAGTAATTTTTATTTTTTGTGTTTATAGAAACTTTATTCATTGCAGCTCAAAATTGAAAAAAAACACAAATGTTCCTCACCAGCAAAATGGATAAACATATAGTTATTTACTTACACAATGGAATACTTACTATATGGTAATTTTAAAAATGAACTATTAACACATGCAGGAATTTGAATGACTCCATAAGCATTTCATGTATGTGAATTTCTAGAACAACAACATATAGATATAGATATAGATATAGATATAGATATAGATATAGATAGAGATAGAGATATAGATATATATATATATATATACATTGTGACCCATACCAGATAATAAATAGTTGCTTCTAGGGGATTCACTGGCAGAAAGGAAAGGAAGCAACATTCAGGGATTAATTTTCCCTTGACTCCAATGTCTTCATTCATTTCCTTTTACTTTTTCCTTGATTCTTAGTACAACTAAGCCATTTTAAAGGAAGCTATATAAACATCCAACAAGCATAGGAAAATGTTCAAATTCAATTATTATAAAAATTAAAATTAAAATCATTATAGCATTTCACACCAATAAAAAAGGCTGTCATCAAAACTTCAAAAATAACAAATATTGACAAGGATGTCGGCAAAAGGGAATACTTGCACACTGTTGGTGGGACTGTCACAAATTAGCCATTAAGGAAAACTGTGGTGGGTCCTCAAATACTTAAAAATAGAACTAACACATCTAGCAGTATGATTCTGATGTTTTGAGCTGAAAATATATGTACTTTTCATCTTCAGGTACAATATTTCCAAATAGACATATAGATGTATCCATACATCAGTATCTGGATACCCATATGTATTATGAAGTCAGAATGTTCAGGTGACTTGCATACTCCCTTGTCATTACAGCCTTATTCACCATAGCCAAGATACAGAATCAAATCGCCTGACCATCAGTGAGCGAATTGATAAAGAAAACGTGGCATATATCTAAAACCAAACACCATGCTTCCCTAAAAACAAAGAAAAATAGTAATAAAGACAAATTCTACACAGTCTCATTCATTTACGTGAAAAGTCCAAAAAATGTTGAACTCACGAAAGTAGCAAGCACAGAAGCGGTTACCAGAAGCTAGAGAGATAATGCGTATTAGGGAGATGTACATCAAAAGAGTCAAAGTTACAGTTAACAGCAACGTGTTCTAGAGATCCACTTTACAATATCTGTGTCTACAGTTAATGCATTACATTCTCAAAACTTTCTAAGAGATTTTTAATTGTTCTTACAATTATAAAAATAAGTAAATGAAGTAATGCACATGTTAATTACCTTGACTTACCCACTCTACAGCATACTTATATTTCAAAATGCTCTGTTGTATTCAATAAATCTACAGAAATGTTGTCAATATAAAAGAATAGGTTATCCCTGTTCTATGAAATTATGGCAAAGACTCTATAAAGAAGGCATGTTGCAGACTTTCAGGAATTGTAAATACCTTCCTTGTCCAATTTCCAGTTCACACACTGACTGCACAGTCACCAACCACTACTGCCTGTCAGCTGAAATAATACAGGGGACCTGGCAGCTCTCGTCTGACTCTTCAGAAGTCACTTGTGCCTGGAACTATATTCCCTTGGCCCTGTATCTTGACAATAATTTTCTAAGAAGCATGAGCCTGTCATTCATTTATTTACTTGAAAAGAATTAGTGCCTTGTATACTTAATGCAAATATTAAAGAAATAAATAAAATGAAGCCTCTAGTGTTCTCAGGGGATGGCCACTGGAGGAGAGAGCCACAGCACCGACGCTACAGCAAGGGGCTCCCTGGGGTCGAGGTGAAGGGAAGGGACGGCTCTCGTGTCCCAGACACTTAGGGATAAATACGGTGCTCTCCATTTACTGTTCAATCTTTTCACAGGGAGCTTGGAGGTGATTGGATGGAGGGATGAATTGCAGATAAGTCTGGGAAGGTTGGCTGAGGCCATGCATGCCATCTTTCACTCTGAAACTAAAGTACGTTAGAGGACATGCTTAATGGAGGGGAAAGGACATGGTGATATTTTATATTCCCGAAAAGTATGCTGGTGCAAGGAGGAATATCAGTTTTCCATAATCACATTCATTTCTTTGTTGCTTTAAAATTATTCTCATTCCAGTGTGTTCACTGGGCTTCCCATTAACCTTCATAGTATTAGCTACTCATTCTTTACACATACACACATGTAGATTTATATTTATCTGAATAGACATGTTCATAGCAGCATTATTCACAATAGCAAATGGTGAAAACAACCTGTGTGTCCCCATAATTAAATAGATTGGAGTAACCACTTTAAATACAATGTTATTAAGCCTTAACATGGATGAAACTTGAGGATTTCTTGCTAATTGAAATAAACAATTCATAAAAAAGACAGACTCTACATGACTCCACAGATACGAGCTAGATGGAGACCTCCAACTCACGGGGACAGAGAAAGTGGCCGGCGCTAGCTGAGGGTTAGGGGAACGGGTGGAAGGGAAACAGGGTCAGCTTTGTGAGGTAAAGCGTCCTGACCACAAATGGCAGCTGTAATTGTACAGCAATGGAATACACTTGATGACCTAGCCAGCTTTCCAATTATGAGCTTTGCAAATTCTAGGTTTGTGCATATTTTAACATTCTATATACAATAAGGATGCATAATAAATGTGTGTCATATAATATGTGTGCATATGTTTTATAATCAAGATGTGACTTTCAAATCCAGCTCTCCCCAAGTCCTGAGTATCTCTCCACACTCTCCAGCAGATCAGTGAATTAGGGCCACTGCCCTAATCGCTTCTACCTCTCATTCCTGCCCAGCGTTTCTCCCCTTAAAATTTGATGAACTTGTCCTCTTCGGCCAGTATAAAACAGAGACCAGTTCTACTGCTCATCAAAGTCAAAATGACAAGGGAGCTTGTGAGATCACCTCATACATCCCACGTCTTTATTCACACTGAGAGACAAACTTGCCTGCTGACTCAGAGAAATTCCGTCTCTCCTGCAGTGTGTGGTCACACTAATAGGGCCTCAGGTGGAAGGACAAACTTTCTGATGTCTCTTTGTCTCATGCATTCTCCTTCCTATTTGAAGTCATACCAGGAGCCCAGATATTTTCAAAGACAGAAGCGGGGTAGACCTGCAAAATGAGCCAGCCCAAAGGCCTGAATTGACCACTCTTGGTTGGGAAGTAGAGCGGATGCTTGCCATAGAATAAAAAATCAAAATCTTGGAACTTTCTAAGATGGCACCAGAAGACATACCACTTGGAAAAATTAGAGATGCTATAAAACAGCTGTAGCAAAACATTACAGAAAGATAGATCCATCTACTGCTGAGCTAGAATCTTAAGACATCTGAGCTTGAGTCTTGCTCCCTGAACCTGGAGAGCACTCTTTACCTCTGTGAGCCACAGGAGCTTTATTTATTATGGTACAATGCCAACACAATGTGCGATACTCCATTTGTACCCACAAATGTTAATTCTCCTCCTTTTTGTGTGATATTAAGAGATAATCAGATATAATTATACACTGATCTTTCCTCAAAATGTGTCTACACAGCTCTCCCAAAAAGATGCCATTAGTCATTTTTCTCTGATTTGTGCCACCAGGTTTTTTTATTATTATTATTTTACTTTTACTTTGCCTGTGTGCTAGAAATCATGTGGTTATATATCCTAGAGCTCATGGTGACCTTTACTTCAATGCTGGATTACTTTGGTGACCATCCTACTACTACTTCTTTCAAGTCTATCTTGTCTTGCAGGTTTTACACCTAGAGTCTGCACTGTTTTCGGAGGCCTGGCTGGAACTAGATAACATCGACAATGACACTTTTCAGATCTCCTAGAGATTCATATTTCTTCACTCATACCTGAATGTGCTCGCATTTCATTTTCATGAGAGCCACTACTTTTTATGACCTGATGAGTGCGTATACGCACCAAAGAAATAATTGGTAACTTAACAGTCAGATAAAATAATAATGTAATTTTCCCACATAGTTCCAACTTTACTTTGAGGATTTTTTTTAAGTGCTATATTCAAAAAGGAGATAGACCTTCTTTTTCAATATACCATGCATAATGTTTAGTATTTAGGGGAAAAACAAATGAAGTTTAACTCTTATCACACAACCAAGATTTGACCTCCAGGGATTTATATATATATCTGAAGAGGGCCTGTGAGATCGTTTGATCCAGAGGAGGTGAACTTGAATATTCACTAAGTCCACAAAAAGAAGGTGAATAACATTTGAGAATTTCCCAGTTGAAAAATTCGAATTAATTTTGTTTCATTTTTGTTTATATAGTAACTTTCCCATGAATCTCTTCTGTGTCTGGCATTGTCCTCGGTGCTACAATACATGAACTATTAAGGTGCAGTGAAAACAACTGCAGAAAAATATCGGAAGGGTGTCAGTCACACCAGCGTACCAGCGGTCCAGCCTCTGCTATCTCTCATGGGCTTCTCTGCCTTCCTGATCTCCCTGCCTCGCATCTTGGTCCTTTGAACATTTCCCCTCATTTCCAGGCACAGGTCTTTAGTCAATGCAAATTAGACCTCGCCCCACTGTTAGAGCACTGTTAACACGGTTCATGAATCTTTCGCCATCTGGCCCTCATGTATTTCTCCTGACTCACTTCTGTCTACTCCTCCCTGCTCACAGAACTTCCTTGCATCTCTTGAATTCCACGTTATCTCACCTCCAGACATATAGAATACTCTTCCTTGGTGGAAACAGGCTTCTCTTGGCGCAGCCTGCCCCAAGTTTACTAAATCGTCAAGCCTCAGCTTTCGTCCCCCTTCTTCTACCACGGCCTCTGCACACATCAATCTGGATTAAATAACCTTCCAGTGAGCTAGCTCTGCACCTGTACTTCAGTGTTGGAACACTTGTCCTTGGACACTTTACTGTCCCCTGTCACCACTCAGCTCTGAGCCATTAAAGGATACCTACCCTGACCATTTTTTATACTACCTACTCCCAAAATGTCACCTTCTCAAACACAGAGGTGGTGATCAATACATGTTTGTATAGTGTCCTTCATTCTAAGAATGACAACTTCAAATCACATGGGCTTCTCAATAACAGTGTCTCTGATAATCCAGCACTTCCTTCCACCTCTGGTCTCCTGAAAGCCTCCAATTTCTCTCCATTAGTGCCCCCTTCTTTGGTCCAAATCTTCCTCCTCCAGCCCCATTCTATGTGTCCTTTTTCCCTTTACCTTAGTTCTGGAATTAGTCCTACTTTTCACTGAAGTTCACTTTTGAAGCCACGACTACCCATGTCCACACAGATCCTGGCATCTCAGCATCCACTCACCAAAGTCCTTGGTGACCTTAGAGAAAAACATCTGGGAAACTGACTCATCTTGGGTTTCTTTTCATCTACATGACTTGGCACAACTTCGGCACTGCCAGAAGGTCGGGCACAGAGTCCTTGATGCCGTGACAATTTTCCTCTGGTCTCTTGAAATCATCAAGGGCTTGTATACACGGGGAAGGCTTTTTTAATCAGGGAACAGCTGGATGTGGTGAGGGATCTATTTGTTGCACCCACTATTAATTAGTAACATTTTAGAAAGCAGAACAAGAAGAGGAAAGTTTATGATTGGGAGGGAGGATTGGAAGCCATATGTAAAAGCTGCGGGTGATGAACACTGAATTAGCATTGAAGAGTTTTCAGGTGAAGAATAAAGCCTTCTTTTTTTATGACTTTAGAGGGTGAAGCCAGCCATAATTAGAAATTTTAGACAAGACTACTTTAGGCTGTTTTCTTTAAAACAAGAAGGACAAAATCAGATTTTTTTTCTATTGTTTTTCAACAGTACCCATGTATTCCACACCTTTGCATGAACATGGAGGGGGATGAATGGTTATCAAGCAGTGTTCCTGTCCCCAAGTGGAGTCACCAGCACGTAGCCAGGACAAGGAGAGCACGTGACACTGAAGGGTCCTGACTGGTGCACATGCACATTGAGGGTGCAGAAGAGGTGGCAAATTTGGTCTGAAGCCCACCTGGTGGTCTTCAGTCTCTTCACTCAACTTGCAGCTAAGCAAAAAGACTTAATTGGGCGATCACTTTTAATGGCTAACTGTTCATTTACCAATGCCCATGTCCACTATTAAATTTTCTCAAATTTACTCAGGATCGTCTTGCAAGTTAAGGAGCTCTCGGTTTTTGAAAGTTTTGGAATGTTTAAAAGGAAATTCTTGAGTCGGGGCAAGGCCGGTAAACACTGAGAAACTTTCCTCCAATACCTTGTCCTGTTGTTGTTTGTTTTTCAGTGCATATTCGTTGAACAGAATAATAAGCTTTCCTTAGGCGCATTGTTACATGAATATAGCATACTCAGATCATTGTAACACTGTTTCCCTGTTCCCCTTCCTTCCTACCTCCCCCTGATTCCCTTTTTCCTCTCTAGCTGTCTCCATTCTATTTTTTGTGTCCTCTCTCTCTCTTTTTTTTCTCTCTCTCCTTTTAACTTTTTAAAATTCTACATGTGAAAGAAAACACCCAATGTTTGATTTTCTATGTTGAGGCTAGTGACTTCGATTTTTCTTTGGGACAGAGAGCAAGTCAAAGTTAGGAGGCTAACAGCCATCTGGCGCTAAAGAGTAAGTCACCCCTCTTGCTGCGGTGGAGAGGGCCACCCCGACACCATGCCCTTACAGTGTCCTGAGCACGCATATCTTCATTCCCTGCACTAGCAAACATGAGGAGGGGATGCGCTTTCATTGCTTAGGTCCAGAATAATTTTTCCCCAAATTTTACTGCTATTCTTTTGGTCTCATTTGTCTGCTGTCACTGAATGATATTGTTTCTACTTCCTGAAATGTTTTAATGCAAATGTAGCCTCTTCCTTTGTGCCGGCCTTACTTATCCCTTGGTCTAGCCTCTACACTCACTCTCTAGCATAACTCCTTCTTCAAATAACAGCCAGGGTAAATCTTTAACATGATACATTCATAATATTAGTCCCTTCTTATGCAAATCTATTCATTGTCCCCACTCCACCAAGTCAGACTAAGTCTAAGACTTTAGATCAGTGTGTATAGTGTGTCCCACGCAGCCAAATAGCTGCAGTTCTCGCATTGCCTTTCTGCACCCTTCCGCAGCACCTTTGCGTATACTCCATCTTATTCCTGAAAATGCTATCTTTCTTTCTGTTTGACTGAGATTCTGCTTTCTTCCTCTTTGAAATCCTTTCCTGTCTTTGCTCTGTGTGCTCTCATCAAGTCATAATGAAGTGTTTGTCTTTTCAGACACCCCAAAACTTCACACGTACCCTCATCAAAGCAGAGAAAATGTCTTACTGTTCTTACTCTTTTCAAAAACTTTCTTCCCCTCTCAGCTGTGGTCTTTGAGGGTGAAGACAGCATACCAGTTTCCTGACTATTGTGGTTAGGATCTGGAGTGTCCCCCAAAAGTCTCATGTATTTTAATAGAACCATGTGATGTTGGTGGATTGGGATCTGGTCTGGAGGGGTGGATTGCAGTTAAGTTAGGATTAATGGTGTGTAGTGGCCACACCTGGATGCAGGAGGGACTGGCTAGTGGGCGGAGACCTGAAAGGATACATAAGCTGCACCTGCCTTCCTGGAGGACTGGGACTAGTCTCAACTAGCCTCAGCTTGTCTTCCTGTTTGTCTGGGGAAGCTGCCTCCACCTCTCTCTCTGCCATGTACTTCGATTGTTGCCGGCCACCCCTGAATGGACTGTGATCTTCGAGACAGTGAGCTAAAATAAGCCTTTTGTTTCCTAAGTTTGTGGGTGTCGGGTATTGAGTCACAGCAATGAAAAAGTAACTAAGACGCTGACCTATGAGATGTAATAAAATGATTGACAAATGTCTAAATTCTTAAAATTTATCACAATGAAGGACATCTTGCCATTAATCATCTCCCTCAAAATCCTCCACCTCACTTAAAACACGCTTCTCTCTTCATTCTTGCCAATTTTGGGAGCAGTTCCTTTAGTTATTTTCCATAAATGTCTTTACAATTTACAAACAGAAGTCAGTCAATACTACTACCGAGTGCCTCCAATGGGAAATCGAGCCTATATAAACACAATGGTGCATCTCCACCCACTTTCTTCACCAGATCTGATGCCATGTGATTGTTGGCTCTGCCCAAAGTCAAAGTGACCATGAAAGGTAAACATTTGGAGTCTGTTCAGGATGTTGAGGTATGACTGTGATAATACAATGAAAGACACTCCTGAAAGAGAACTTCCAGAACTGCTTCATAAAAGGGTGAGGATGGTGAGAAAAATGTGTTTGATATGAAAGAAATCAATGACAATGTGTTTTTATTGTAATATTTCTTACTATACATTCACTATAGTGATCAAACTTTATATGTACTTTTTAAATTAGAAAACTGAAACTTCCCAAGGTACTACTTGTGTTTCAAAGAAATCGGCAAATGTATACATTCGCTCTGTAACTTTTTCATGCTACAAGAAGTTACCACAGCTGAGCAATGAGAAAGAGATAGAATCAAGCAGATTCCAGGATTTATTCCCTTTCTCCAGGTTGCTCACCATCTCCTGACTCAGGAGCCAGCTAATTAGTCTGCATAATTAGTGTCATGATGGAGATCTGAAGAATAATCAACCGAGGTGAGACTTTTCATTTTCCTCTGCCATCTGGGGACACGGAAAACATAACCATCAGGCATCGCATCACAAACAAAATATGTAACCAAGCAAGAGGTAGACCTTTTCATGTCTTTGTGGGTCAAGGCTAAGGCACAACTGCTGATCCTTAATGAAATTTCTACTGTCCCCATAGAGGCCCAGATGCAGGAAGCGGTGCAGGAGCTGCACTTCCTTCTCTGTAGATGCTGTGAGCCAGTGATCGCTTGTCCCACCAGGACTCCATTCTGTGAAGGAGGAGGAATCAAGAAGCTCTGGATGGGGCACCATCTGGAGCTGTCACTTTGCTTTTCCCCAAACAATAAAGGTGTTGTTTGGTGCTTATTAATCTGGATAAAGAAAAAAAACCTACCACAACAAGAGTATGTAATTACCTCAAGAATTTACCTGGTTTGGGTGGAAGTTGCAATATGCATGTATCTTTCTTAGGACTGTGACAACTCAATGGGGGATAGTGGGAAGGGTAGGCAAGCCACTCTTCAAGGACATAGAACACCAATATCAATGAGGTTTGTTTTTTTTTTAACCTGGGTATGTTAATCTTTGTTGATACCTTGCTTCTGCATTGTAGATAAAAGTCCAACTCCTTGCATTGGAACTGCCTGGAGCAGCAGAATGTCATTAACAAGAGTTATCACATTACTTTTCTAATTATATCATTATTCGTATTAACAGAAAGTGGGACTGTGGAATGTTTTAGTGGAAGTCATAAACCTCACACTTGCTTCATTATGATGCACACCTGTAATTCTGGCACTCTGGAGGCCTCAGTAAAGAGGGCCTCAAAAGTGAATCCAGCCCAGGTGACTTTGGGAGATTCTGTCTCAAAAATAAATAAGCAGCAGTAACAGTAGTTACACACACACACACACACACACACACACTCAAATATGTTTTGTGAGTATCCCCTATCAAAAAGATGGAGTTGAACTGGTGCTATCCACATTAGGTATGTGTATATCTAATTCAATAAACCTGAATCTTATCCCAACAAATCTCATGCTTAGTTAGTATCTGTCCGTTTCTCTGCTTTTGCATATCTATGATGGGAGTAGCAGCTATTGAATAAGATAACCTTCTTTCTAGTTGCTTCTGTCTGACATAGGTAGATAGATTGATAGATTGATTTATGGATTTTATTAGCTCTACTACATCTCTCAATAATGACTCTGTAATCATATATTACAAAGAAATCAGCAGAGAAAATTCACTAGAACATGAAAAGTCCCATAATTGTCCCCAAGTTGATCAGTTGATATTGTGTCTTCATTTCACTGGTCCTTGCCTGGCATGGCAGACACAGGTGATAAGGTAAGAGCAGGTGGAAATGCAAACAGGACACATTAATTCACATCTTACTTTCATTAGGATGTTCTTCTGTAGTCCCTAAAGGGACTAAAATTTAAAATCAAGGAAGAGAACAAGGAAGGAAAAATGGGATGGAGACAGGAAGGGAAGAAAGAAGGGAAGGAAGGAGTAAGGAAGAGGAGAAAGGCAAAACAGGAAAAGGGAAGGAGAGGAAAGGAAAGAAAAGGGGAAGAAAAGGATCTAGACCCGGTGGCACAAACGTATAATCCCAGCACTCTGACAGGCTGAAGAAACAAGGTATTGAAAATTCAAGCTCAGACAGGCCACTCGGTGACTTAGCAAGACCCAGTACCAAAATCAAAACTAAAAAAAAAAGAATTGGGGAAATAGCTTATGGTGGAGGCACCACTTTGGATGTCCAGTACCACAAAGAAAGGGAAAGAAAAAGAAAAGGAGGTCAAATGAAAATAGAAAAAAATCGTTTATCTTTTTCAATCATAAAATATGGACTGAGGAAGAACAAGTTTATTTGAATAGCATGGGATCCCTTAGAACAGGTCTCCCTGGTTGAAATTTCTCCTATAAAGTTGTGTGATTCTGCCTGTGGACTGGGTGTGACGCTATCGAAGACAGCTGCCTCTCCAGGACGTCCTCTATCCCAGGTGCTGTGCCGGGGGCTTTATTATCTCATGCAGGCTCAGAACAATCCTTCAAAACAGGTAATTCCAAGCCTATTTACAAATGAGAAAATGGAGACCAACAGAGAGGTGAGGTAATTTGCTCACGGGTGTATGTCCTGAGAGTGAAAAGCCAAGATTTAAACCTTTCCTTGTTGTGCCCCCAAGCCTGTTTCTAAGAAACAAACTTCTGGAATCACTTCTGTGGGCAGACTCCTTTGTACAGACACTTTTACTCAACAGGACTGTTTCATTTTTCTGGTCATTCTGTGAGAAAGGAAGGACAACCTGCTACTGTCACTCCTCAGAGGGTAAAACTGAGGTGCCATGACAGAATGCTTGGGAGGAAGACAGTGGCAAGACAACAGCCTAGGCATTTAAGAAAATGCTTAGGAGCAAGCTGTAAGGCTGAGATGACAGGAATTTGTTTTCTGTTTTCTGATATTTGACAACTCAGGTGTTAGTGAAAATTAGGCCAAATCATCAATTTTGTAGCCAAATATCTTTAGCTGAAATTCTCACATTACTTCCATTGAGTTGGTTAGCCTCGAGTGGTAAGCCTCAGGTGTCCCTTTGGAAAGCATGGCTAAGAATCACGTGTATTTCGGGTGAGTCTTGAGAAAATTTAAAGTTTAGTGGATTTATTGGTTTAGCAAGTACGAAAAGAAGTTTATTACATCATCATCAACTCTACCACATCCATGACCATCATCATCATTATACTTTGCAGCAGGAATGGTAGCCTACATTCACTAATCAAAATGGAATAGACTTTCAAATCAAGATGCATGTGTGAAAACCCAATTTCATTACTTCTTACTTGTTGGCCAGTCACTGCAACCCTGTGAATTCCAAAATTCTTGTCTCTAAGAGAGGCTAGTAAAGATTCCTGCTGTTTCAACCTTTCAGAGAGTTCCTGATTTTCATATGAAATAATGGAACATAATGCCTTCTGCAAGCTCACAGTCAACTGATTACAGAAGAAGTCTGTAAGTACTTTTTTTTTCTTTTGTTAATAAGCAAACTTTATACATAAATATGCAGGTGGACTCTTGTATCTATGGTTTTTACCTTTACATATTCAGCCAACCTCGACTGTGAACTATGTACAATGGTCACATCTACGTTGAGCACACACATATCTCTCATACTTTTATTCCTTAAACAATGCAGCATACTGACTATGTCATTATTATAGCAGATATTTTAAGTAATCCGGATATGATTTAAAGTATAAAAAAATGTTCATAGCTTACGTACAAAATACTATTATGTTTTATATGAGACATGGACAACTGTGGACTTTACTATTTATTGGGAAGAAAGTGGGAATCCAGTGACCAAACCTGTATAAATATACTTCCCTTGTACAATGAAAAGATAAAAAAAAACAAAGTAAAAGTTCCTGTCTTAGTTACTTTTTCGTCATTATGACTCAATTACCACATCTACAACTTTAGTGAGAGAAGATTTATTTTATCTTAATTTCAGAGTCACAGTCCATTTGCAGCTGGGCAGCTAGAAAATGGAATTACATGGTGGGGCCACAGCTAGACCCAGAGCTGGATCTGGTGCTCCAGGAGACAGATCCTCATGGCAGTAAAGCAGAACAGAGTCAAGTCTGGAAGGAAGGGTGGAACCAGTCCCAGGCATCTGCCCCGTCCAGCCAGGCCGCACCTCCAAACCCTACACAGTATCCATAGGAACATGAGGCTTTTGGGGGACACTCTACATCCAAACCACCACAGCTCCTTTGATTTATTACTCTTTCCTTGTACCAGATTCTCACAATCTCTTCCTCCAGAGATTACCCAGTGAATACCATCCCAAGTCCCCAGGTTTTATTTTACTTAGTTTGTAGTGGTTGCTGCTGTTTAGAATGTGACTCAGCCAAGGAAATTGATCTATCGATTGTTTGCGCTGTTCAAAGGCGGAGCCTGTTCTGGAAAGTTGCACTGCTGAAGGTGTGGTGGATCACTGAAAGTGTGGGTGGAAGGATGTGTTCCTGGCCTGCCTTCTCTCATTTCATTCCTCTTGCAGTGCCTGAGCTGTTCTCTCCACCAAACTCTTCTGCCATGCTACCGTTGCCAGCCAACCGTGAATAGACTGAGACCTCTGAACTGTGATCTAAAATAAACCTTTCCTCCTTTAAGTTGTGGGTGTTGGGTATCAGGTTTCTAGCATGAGAAAGTGACTGAGGTGCTGTTGTTACTTAGTGTTTTGCTTTTCTATTGAGACACATAGTAGAGGAAAAAGGAAGATTGGGACAGCTCCTTCTTCTGGGAGAGCTCCTGCCGTTTCCATAGTCTCTACATATTGACTCATTCCTGTGTTCACATTACTGGTCTCTATCACAATTTTTTTTTCCAGTCTTCAGGCCTTCACTATCACCTGGGGTCACCCATCAGCAGCATAGCCCCAGTCCAGCTGCCTTATTACCCCCAATTATTGTTGTCCTATCTCACATCTGAGCAACTACTCAATCCTCCAGCTCTTCATGTGTGCATGCATGGCCATTGCAGCCTCCCTCTCAGGTTCTGCAAACTACCATAAGAAATCCCCTTTGCTAAACATAATTTCTAGAGCCTTAATCAATATACCACAGAAATCGAGATAGTGAATATCAACTCTGGAAGATAGATGTAAAATTATGTACGTATCAACATGAGATAATGCCCAGTATCCACTTAACAACTGGTAAGTTGTCAAAAAAACAAACAAACAAAAAAATGGTCCTATGGAACAGAATGCAGTGGTCCTAAGGATGAGCTGTTCTCAGGAATATCCAGTAGTTATCACACTGGGGTTAGGCAGTTTTCTACTTCCAAAGTTTCGACAAATTCTCAACAGAAGAGATCACAGCAAAGAAGTGGCAGAAATAGGAACAGGACCTTCATGCTTGAGCTGTCCCTACCCAGAGTTCCTCAATTAGTCCAGTCCCTATTTAACGTTGCAAGAGTATACCTAGGTATGAGCAGGTTGTTTTTTTAACATGATACACCACAGGAAGTTTAAACATCTGCTTCTCCAGGGAAGCACAAAGCACTCTTTGCATATGAAGGCCATTGTCTAGGTCATTTTTCTTATTTCCTATTGAAAAGTAGTGCTTTAAGAGGGTCAATGATACACTTATTGATAATGTATATGTTCAGCCAAAACAGGATCTAGGTTCACACCCAGGTTCACGGGGTCACAGTTGTACCACTAAGACATTAAAATAATAAAAATAGTGCTTTTATGTGTGATCCAACCAGGTCCAGAATCTATATTCTCCCCAAATTTGAAAGTGTACTTTCTCAATGTTCATTTTATAATGTTGCCTTCTCACCTCCTCAGAGAAGGCTAGCCATTCCTGACTGTCTGTATCAGTGAATTTAAGGCCTGGCATGTAGGGCTGCGCAGCAAATCTCACACATTATGTGGAAGGAACTTTCATTGCTGCGGTCTATGCAATATGCCCTGAAGGTTAAGAACATGAGCTCTGAGTCAGTCATACCGAGTTTTTGGTTGTTATGGACTCAAACAGTGCTTTCCTTAGTAAAACACAGATAATCACATTACCTGCCTCTTCGAGTTGTAACAAAAATTAAATAATTAAATATTAAATATGTGTGTATGTGTGTATATATATACACATACACACCACATGAAAGCAACTATTAGTAATAATAAGCTGAGAGTGAAAACTCATGCTAGACAGTTACTCAGATCTTAGCAAAGTATCAGGCATATAATTGAAAATTAACAAATAATAGTTGAGTGAATAAAAATATCATCATTTATAATAAGAAAGACAGAATTTTGATAAAAAGTGCATTAATCTGGCAGTTAGAAAATCAGGAATGGTTTTCCAAAGTTAGGGTTGATTTAGATTATCTTTTAATAATTCAAAGATCTCAACCTAAGGTGATTTGGGGAAGTATGACTTTTTCTGGAAGTCCCACAAAGTAAGGGTTGATAGAAGTCCCATGGCAATCACTAAATGTACACTCAGTTCCTCTTCAGGACAACACACAGAAGATCAACTCCATGAAGGATGTCAAAAAATACAAGACTCAGATCTCATTTTCAAAAAGCATAAAGTCTAATAGAGACAGTTACATAAATCCAACAGAATAGGAGAAAAAAGCTAAGCAGTTCTCAATGTTGATTTACTCTAATGTTTAATCAAGAGCAATATTATCAGATGGGTGTGGTGCAGACCTGTAATCCCAGCATGCTAGGAGACTGAGGCAGGAGAGTGGTGAGTTTGAGCCTAACCTGGGCTACTTAGCAATTTAGTGAGATGCTATCTCAAAATGAAAAAAGGCTGGAGCTGTAGCTCAAAGTGAAAGCTCCGAGTTCAAGCTCCAACACCATAAAACATAAAGCAGAACAAAAAAATCGTGAAAGCGATGACACTTGCCCCATTTGAAGTGAAAGTACTTAAGTAGAGGCGTGATGCGGACACACGTCCTGTGGCAAGGTGATTGTGGGTAAACTGCTCACGCTTTCTCAATTTGATCTTCTTCGTCTTTTCAAACAAAGCCTGAGTCCAAAAACATGAATTTGGGGGGGTTTGAAGAACAGCACAGTGGTTAGACTGCTTGCCTGGCAATTGCATGTGCCTGCAATCCCGGCACTCGGCTACACAGTGAGTTCATGACTCCAGTGGACTACAGAGCTATACTTTGCCTCAAAAATAAACAAATAAATAAATAAATAAGAATTTGGGCCATGCATGATACACAGAAAGTGTAGAGTCATGACATCCTTAATTGACATAGACGGAGTTCATCAGAAAGCATTTCCGGATTAATTTCCCTTGAAAAGTTCATCACCAAACAATTAAGTATATATCTTTAATCTCCAACGATATTTAAAAAGTGGCCAAATGGGCAACTATTTGATTTTGCAATTTGTACAAAAAGCCAAGTGAGAAACCATGGTTCATTATGTGACTCAATACCTCCTTTCAAATTAGCCAATGAGATACATTTATCCTGGAACTAAACAGAAGTAGGATTTACCAAGCATTTTGTTTTCCAGTCAACAAACCAAAGGGAAAAATGAGGTGAACACCCACCAGTGACCATTCCTGAGTTTTCAGGAAGGAGCTTCCTCTTCCAAAAGATTTGGGAGATGTTTATCTGTTTTCAGTTTAAAACAATAGAAAGATTAAAGGCAGATTAGAGGCCAACCAGGCAATTAGTTGAGAATGTGGACTTTGGAGTAAGATAAACATAGGCCCATGTCACAATATCCAACCAACGTTTTTTTTTTTAAATCACAGTATTTTAAGCTTCATTTATTTTTCACCTGCAAAATGAGAAGAATAAGGAAAAAAATTACATATCATCCTTCTGAGGAGCAAATGAAATAATATACACAACCAGTCAAGATAGGTTCTGTAGTTAGGTATTATTATAAGCTAGTAAAAATTTAAACTAATAGAATCCATACAATAATGCTTTTCTACAAATTAAAAATTAAAACACATGTTGCCCATCCATAGCCTTCATCTTCAACTGAAATTCTAAAGAAATACTACTTTAACAGAGATTCTGTCTCAAAAAAAAAGCCAAAAGAAAGAAACGCTGCTCTAAAAAATGAAAAAATAAAAAAGAAATGGCACTCTAAAGAAAAACAAAAAGAAAAAGAAAAGAGACGCTGCTCTGAGCACCTGAAATAAACAACATATAAGTCTTGAGCATGAGTCAGAATACTTAGGGCTAGAATCTAGAATATTCTGTTTCAGCTGTCAAAACAGTCAGTCTGAAGAAAGACTAAGGGAAGATTCCAGTGTATTCTAGAACAAGCTACTACTGAAGGTGACTGGCTCAAAGATTACCTGAACACTTCAAACAAAATAACCTCTCACTTCCACCTCTTTACCTCCAACTCCGACACACAATATAAAGCTATCACTATATCTTTTGCTTTGTGACTCTGGATTCAGAACAATTATTACATTATGGGTTTTTTTCCCATAAGAATCATAAAGATTCTCAAAAATAATCTGGGCTGAGAATAAATGAATATTTAAGTCTGATTTAAGAAAATAGAAAGAAAGAAAATGGTTAAGTAATTCAGATGAATGAAAGTCAAGTCCACCATCTAGTTAGTCTTGGGAAGGTGAAAACTTAGTAGATTTTAACCTACAGTAGGGTCTCCATTCAGGGGAGTCCTTGATACTGCTGGCATGATCACCACAAAGGTCAACTGTAGACTAGAGATCACACTGACATAACCAACTGTTAACTAACTGTTAAGGAAGAAGGGAATGAAGCTCACACCTCGATCCAACACTCAGTGACATGTGTACTTATAGGCATTATATGATATTAATCATTCCATTTAATATTCCAGGTAACCTTAGGAAATCTGTGTGGAAAAATGAAATATGAAATTTAAAAGGTCAAGCGACTTCTTCCTACATTCCAGAGCCAGTACACAGAGTACTAGGTCAGATTCACTGGGTTCTCCATTATTTATTTAACCTGTCTCACTCAGGACTTTCCTCCTATAAAATAAGATGATTATTACACCTCCTCTGCAGGATTAGATCAGACTGTCCCAATTATAACAAGTCACTTATGCCTTGCTTAGAGCTGAGTAAACAATGAATAAATACAAGGTGTTATTAATTTGCTACTTAGCAAAAAATCAATTTTACACCTGACTTACTCTACCTCAAAAACCACATTTTAAGCAGCAGATGAACTTTCCTGAATCTGTGAGCTGGGACACTGAGACCAAGGAAAAGAGTAAGTTACACTAAATTGATTTTTAAGAACCTAATATGTTTACGGTACCATCGCTGGAGCTGCTAGAGAATGCAAGCAATAGAATCTATAGAGAGTGTGTGTGTGTGTGTGTGTGTGTGTGTGTGTGTGTGTGTGTGTGTGTGTGTGTTTAAATTCAACAGAGGTTATGGCTCAGCACTGTAAGTGAAGTGCTGGGCTAAGCATTTTGGAAAGCACAAATATAAATGCGACTGAGTCCCTGTCTTAAATAGAAACAGAATTGAAGAAAACAAAAAAGTAAGTGAGATAATCCACCTCAGGGATGTGCCAGTGTAAATTCAAAAGAAGTTCCATGAAAGTCCAGAGGAGGGAGCCCTACAGGCAGGTGGGGATCTGCACGCTGAGTGTCGGTTCTCAGAGCAGGTGATCACACTGGCTCCTGAAGATCCTTGCCCTTGAAATGTTTTGATCTTGGAGGGGAGACGTAAACAGGACACCTAGAACAATGGGAGATCCTATCTCACTGGGTTCCAAATTCTGCAAGCCAGACAATGCTTTGCCCTAGGAGTTCTAACCTAAGATTAATCTGTCTGCCTTGGAGTAAAACAGTAGATAGTGCTCTGGCTCTAGAGGAAAATCAACAAAAAAAGTCCCAAGGACCATAAATTTAGATCAGTGAAAAGGAAGAGGGGTGCTCTATTTATTGAACACCTACTATGTCATGCAGCACGCTAATTTAATCCTCATGACAGCTCCACAATAAGGTCATGAGGACTCAAAAAAAAAAAAAGAAAGAAAAAACAGCAACTTGCTGAAGGTCATAGGAACCCAGGTCATGGTGACTCTGAAGTGTCTACTATGAACCAACTTCACCCACCCAAATCCTTCTCAGCCTTGAAGGGCTCTGCTTGGCTGTCACTCTCCTAACATTCCATAGAGTCTTACATCTTCCTGGCAACACACTTTGCTTTTTAGCTATTATCGAATAAAATGAAAGGTGAAGAAGTGTATCCTAAGAGTCAAATAAAAGAAGTGTTGGGGAAAAAAGCACCTCTCCAGGAACTTAAGGAATTCCCTGAAGACTGGGGCTTTGAATGGAGGTGGGAATTGATCAAGGATGGGGTGAATAGGTGGACATGGTGGACATACTCCCATTCTCCAGTAATTGGTGGGTGTGTTATATTTTAGATTTGTAAATGATCTTGGGTATCTTTAAGTCTAGATTTTTCATTTGGTGTGAGATTAATGAGATTGAAAACTCTTACACGAGAACCCCATGCACCTGCATTTTAGACAATTGCTCTTCTAATACAGGCTATGAGAAGGGAGTTAGCAAATCCATGAAAGCATGAATGTATATATATATATATATATATATATATTAGGATTGAATCCAGCCAGAGCCTTTGCACTGTGAGACTCTCAAATACATGTACCCATAAACATAAAGAGTAAGAGTAACTTCTAGAACAAGTGGACAAAACAGTAATTTTATATTCAATGAACTGGTGGGTGAAGACTTTGTCAAATGTCCCCAATCCCTCCAGAGACGGAGGTTGAGGAACTCCTCGACAACCTACAAGACGTGGATCTCGGCCTCCTCATTTGGTTCTGTTTGTTAAGCACTTTGCCCTTGTTAGCAACTGTAAATTAAATAGTATTCGTATACCAGGGGTTCCCAAAGCATTACGCCTCCCACTATAGTTTGTCCTTAAAATAAATTTATGAAGCAGATATTCCCATTTTACAGGTAAGACAGTGGAAGGGTTGCGCAATGCAGGGCAATGTGCTAACAGGTAATGAAGTGAGCTGGGGCTACAAGTGAAGAGTTGCACCTTCTCATCTCTGGTTGGAGAGATGACAAAATCCCGGGTGTCCAGGTGTGTTGAAATCTATTGCCCTTGGTGACTTAAATGCCCCGTGGACAATGCACCGTTTCCAAACACCCTCACTGCCACAATTGAAATGACTTGGTAGTCATGTTCCACCCTCTGTGAAAGAGAAGGGAGGATTTTGACTTAAATCATTCCTGTAGTTCAACACAGCTCTCCTTTTGTTGAATGACCACCTCATGATTTAGGAGGCTCAAAATTGTGGATAGTAAGAGATTTGTTTTAGGCAAATCCCTCATCTATGGCACAATACACATGAATTGTCTTTTGTCCAGCCAGTGTCTGGAAACATACACAGGATATACTGTGGTTTTCATTTAACATGGAAGAAACAGTGTCTTGGCCTAAGACAATATGACAAGCTCTTTCTAGATGAGGAAGATCTTAACTTGAGATGTTCCCATCTGAGAACGGTGTCACAGTCTCCACATGCACATTTCAGGTCTTATGGGGGTGGGGTGACTAAGTCGAGTGCTCCTCTGACACATCTTTATGATTTTACCAGCACATACCTTCCATCTGTTTTTCTCTGTCCAGAAGGCAGACAGCAAGAATTTCAACTTCACAGAGCAGCCCCCAGGATGGGGACACCATGGGCAAAAAAAAAAAAAAAAAAAAAAAAAAAAAAAAAAAAAAAAAAAAAAAAAAAAAAAAAAAAAAAAAAAAAAAAAAAAAAAAAAAAAAAAAAAAAAAAAAAAAAGTCACAAGGGAACTGTGCAATGTCATTTCAAGGTTCCAGCTCTCAATTCACATGCATACTTCGCACAGCCTATTTTTTAATCACTACATCATTTGAACAGGCTTATAACTAATAATTTTTAATCCACTCCTACTAGTTCATTTTGACTTATTAAGCACTCGGAGGGAAAAAAGTAGAACTATTTTGCCATAAGGGGGAGCTTTTGAGTTCCATAAAGAGGGGGGAAAAAGAAAAATTACATACATCTCCCCTTTCAAAACATCTACAAAGCAGCAAATGGTCAGACCCTCACCTGTGCGACAGAGGCGGTTCTACTGGCCCTGAACTGCTCAGGTTAAAATTAGGTAGATTAGTATTTTTCTCTCTTTGTTTATACATAATTAAAATAATTTTGAACAACTAACAGTATCTGTAAAAATATTTGGGGGAATCCAGAAACCCACGTTGACGGGGACTACAGCTTTTGAAAGGCAGATGTCCTGGAAAGAGCTCTTTCTCTGATGCCTTCTGTCGATTGGATTCCATGAGGACTTGGGAAACAATGTTTGGGTTCGCTGAAGGCTGACATGGGCAGCACCGGGTGCTGAGGGAAAGGGGCACCGCTGGTCATTGCAGAACTTTCAAGATAATTCTAGGAAGGGAAAGGAGAGAAGGAGAAAGGACAGGGAAGAACAGAGAGGAAGGGAAAAGGCAGCGAGGATAGACGGCAAGAGACAGAGACAGAGAGAGAGAGAGAGAGAGAGAGACAGAAAGACACACACACAGAGAGGGGATATATTTGTGAAAATCTGAGACTCAACTTTCAAGATTTGTCCATGTGCCAAGGAAAGGTTTACCAGCCAAACGCACAGGAGATCCTGAGAGAAGAAGAGATTTTGTTTTTCTCCAGCCAGGAAGAAAATAATTAATAATAATAAGAGTAGCGACGCTGATAATGGGCGGCGGGGGGACGTAGACGGGGGAACAGCACGCAAACCAAAACAAACCCAGGAACGTGTGCTGGGAGCAGGCACGCGGAGGGCTGGGAGGACCATAAGGGGGTGTGTGCAGAATTTCATTAAATTGTTACTTTAAGATTGTCTTTTCGAAAAAAATAGAAGAAGACGAAGGGGGGCGGAGGAGCGGAGAGCGGAGTGGGGAGCCCGCCGCGAAGTGCCGGCAGGCTGGGGAGCTCGGACTCTCCAAACTGATTGATTAGTCATGATCCCCGCAGTTTTACCAGGGACTCATTGACTCGGGAAGGTGGAGCGCTCGGGAGCAGATTAGCATACGCTTGTTTACTCGTCTTCTGAGGGAATTTTTCCCCCTCTTTCCTTTCATTTCGCGAAGGAGGGAGGGGAGGTGGGCCGGCGGGGGAGGGGGCTGGGGCTTGTGTTATAAAGGACGCAAAAAATAAACAAATGAGAGCAACTTGGGGGGGAGGGAATCCAGCGGGTCGGTGTCTTAGAGGAGCTTTTTCTGAAATCATATAAAATAAAATGAAATAAAACAAGGAGGAAGGCGACCAGCTGTTAGGGGGGGCAAGGCAGATAAAGGAGCGGGAGCGATATTAATTGGCAGCCGCAGGAGTTGGCCGGTGTTTTTCAAAGGTGGGGGGAGTGGAGCGCACACCTTGAGGAAGAAAGGGAGCGAGAAAAAGAAAAAGCAAGTGGAGGGGGCCGCCCGAGGAGGGCGAGGAGCGGAGAAAGTCGGGGCGCGGTGGCTCCCAAAGCTGGCAGCTCGGGGCGGCCGTGCAGGGGCGCAGGGGGGGCGGGGGGGACCGTCGGACATGCGGCTCTGGAGTTGGGTGCTGCGCCTGGGGCTGCTGAGCGCCGCGCTGGGCTGCGGGCTGGCCGAGCGCCCCCGCCGGGCCCGGAGAGACCCGCGGGCCGGCCGCCCCCCGCGCGCCGCCGCCGGCCCGGCCACCTGCGCCACCCGGGCGGCCCGCGGCCGCCGCGCCGCGCCGCCGCCTCCGCCGCCGCCGCCGCCGGGCGGTGCCTGGGAAGCGGCGCGCGTGCCCCGGCGGCGGCGGCCGCGGGAGGCGAGGGGCGCCGCCGAGGAGCCGAGCCCGCCGCGCCGGGCGCTGTACTTCAGCGGGCGCGGGGAGCCGCTGCGGCTGCGGGCCGACCTCGAGCCGCCCCGCGACGCCTTCACGCTGCAAGTGTGGCTGCGAGCCGAAGGCGGCCAGAAGTCTCCGGCGGTGATCACAGGTAGGAGGGGGCGCCCCGGCGGCGGGCGCGGCACGGACCCGTGGCCCGCGGGGCGCTCCGGGGCCGGGCGAGGGCTGCGGGCGAGCCGGGCGGGCGGAGGGCGCGGCGCTGCGGGGACCCCGGGGACGAGGCGCGAGCCTCGCTTGGCCCGATCTGCTCAATGGGCGCGTCCCGACAGTGGCGCTGCCCGTCCCCGCAGAGGGCGCGGGACCGCGAGGGCCACGGGTGGCGGGACGCGCGCCGCTGGCGAATGGGAGGGTGGGAAGAGAGCCCGGCGGGGCCAGGGCAGGGAGGCACGAGGGTCCCTGATTTCTCTGACTTCATGATGGAGGCAACCCCTCCACTTGGCTCCCTTACCCTGAAAGTCCTCAGAGATGAGGTGGGTGCGATCCTTAGAAGTCTCTAAAGTGCCCCAAAGTTGCTTTCTGCTTGACTGCTGCCTCTGGGACCCCCCTTGCACACGCGCGCGCGCGCACACGCACACACACACACACACACACACACACACACACACACACACACACCCTGCTTTCCCCTATGAAGCCCATCCCAGGTCACACTCGAGGCTAGGAAGAGACCTTCCTGGCGCACACCTTTCCAGCTTTCCCCAGGCGGGCCTGCGAAACGGGGGCGCCTTTCTCATTTGGGACTTTCAGGAACACCCCCCCCCCCCATGAATTTGACTTCTCCCTCCCCGTTTCCCCTGCGCGGTCCCACAGCAGAGCCCACAGTGAAACCGGACACTTCGCGAGGGTTGCAAACCTTAGTAATGTTCCAACATCCACTCCCCCCTCCCCTGAATCTGTGGAAATGTCTTTAATAAAACCGGGCGGGGGGCGGAGGGGGCGGCGCAGGAGGCGAGAAGGAAAGTTTTTGCCTGTTCTGCCTGGGAGATTCCCTTCCCCTCGCAGTCTTGCCCGTCCTGGGGAGTCTTCCAGCCGGAGTCGGGGTTCCCCCTTGGCCGTGCGGAGACGTTCGCGATCCCACCCCTGACACACACTTTCTTAGAGGGGAACCCTCCCAGCTCGGGTCTGCCTCGCTCAGGCGAGGACTTTCCCTAGCACTGTCCGGTAGATCTTATTTACATAAAGTGTACACGGGAGGTGTGGGAGATTCGCTGCTATACCAAGAAAGACGCCCCCTCCAAGCCCCCACTTTCCATTTGCCAAAGGAGAGCAGGAACCACTTCCCCACGCACAAACACGACTGACGTCATCGTGTGCTATTTTTCCTTTTTTTTTTTTTTTTTTTTTCCGGGGGAAGGAGAGGGAAACCGAGCTCATTCACGCCTGGCTCTGAAGCCTCAGTCAGCCCGATCCGGGATATAACAAGTGGAGGGGAGATTGTTATTCAAAATAATAAGGCTGGTGGTGTTCAGGGTACGTGAGATGTGTTTACTTCTCTTTCCGAGCACATGAAAAGCAGCGTCTGCTACGTGCTGATGGTTTTTTAGAAAAGAGAGAGAGGCGAGGAGTAGGCTAGGTTTTCTGGGTCCTTACCTGTCTTGCCAGAGGTGAGGAAGGTCTGTCTGCCCTTCCAAGAGGAGACTCAGGGTTCCACTGGCATCTTCAACGTACAGGTAGAAAGGTAGACACACGCCTGTCCCTGGGGGTCCCTCTTCCCACCTTTCCCTTGACCGCTCATTCGGTCTCGCACAAAGGTTATGGCAGTACAACACTTGAACAGGATGGGGAACGTTAGGTTCTCGTAGCGTGTATAAAATGCCTGGTCCATTTTGTGTGCGGAAGTCACATTGCTCTCGAAAATGAAAAAGGAAAGAAAGAAAGAAAAAAAAAAAAAAAAACACGGCTGTCGTGTAGCACCAGAAAGCCAGGAGCTTTCCTCCGGAGGATTCTGGCGGATTTCTTTCCCCTCCCCTAGTTGAGTGGGAGCCAGATTTGGCGGTGTGTAAACACCTGGCCGAGAGCCAGAAAACACTCATTCTGCAGCATCCTCCAAACGGTACATAGACTGTTGAGCTGAAAAGAACTTGCTTGTCCATGAATTAATAAAGCAAACAAACAGAGGTTCTTTGCAGAACTACTTTTAAAGCTCCTTCCTGGGGTGTGAGTTGTATCTCCGCTGGTGACCTGGGGCGCCCAGGTTACCGCCTGACCTCTGCTGGCTTCCCCTGGCTGGGCGTCACCACCTTCGCAGGAATCCCTGGTCACCTATCTTAGAGCAGCCCTCTCTTTACTCAGCAGGGACCGCGCTGCTATTTCAGGAAGAGAGCTGCTGCCTAGCTGTCAGGCCAGGGTTTCTACATCCCTCTTTGCTGCAGGATTCAATTGGGTTTCGTAAAGGTCTAATTTTACGGTGCTGTTAACCAGGTCTGTCGTCTGGCAGAGGCAGCCTCTGCCGCTCCTGGTAGGAGGGTGTTCTCCCACATCTGCCCTGCCTGGGATGCTATTTCTGCCCCTGGTGCAAACTTCACTGACACCGGTTCCATGACAGGCAAGGGGAAGGAACACGGGAGCAGATTGTGAGACTCAGAAAACATGGCTTTTATTTTTCTGAAAGAGAAAAAATATATGTATGTTAGTAAACAAAGAAGGGAAGGCTTGTGCGGGCAAAAACAAAGCCAAACTTAGAAAGCGTTGGTGTGTAGAATTCTCTCCAGAGCCCACCAGTAATGAATGGTCTGTGGGAGTGAAGGACCCTTGAAGGCTCTCTGAGAAAGATGCCATGAGGCCAGCCAAGCCAGTTATCCTTTTGACCAAGGCAGGGAGGAGAGGGGTGGGGTGTGTTCCTGATGGCAGGAACAGGACCCAGCCCCTGGCATCTCCACCTCCAGGTTTTGCCCCGTGCGCACTGGGAGAACCTATCTTACAAACACTGTCCTCTCACTCCACGCAGACCACCGCCACCCAGGCACCGCCTTCACCCTCCTGCTTGGCATCCTGAGCTCCCTTTCAAATCGGGGAGAGCTGCTTCTGACACACCTCGGTGCTTTTGTGCCACACCGGGCCAGATCCAAACCCCTGCCCCTCAGCCCCAGCTGAGCCCCCCACACCCCTCCAGTCTAAAAGAAAAAGAAAGAAAACAATAGACTCAATTTGCTCCGTGGAACAGAGGCCGGGAGCAGCAGTTAATCTTGTTAAAGTTTCTCCCGACCTGTTAGATAAGTGAATTGTGGACCCCACAAGTGTTGCCCTCCTCCCATTTCGCTTCCTTTAGGAATTCTAAATTCCTACTCAGAAGGAGAAAGAGATTTACCTGAATCCCATCCAGCACCTCGGCTTGCCAGCCTTGTTTCTTTTGTTCTAAATATTGGAATGGATTAAGTTTGCTGGCTATGCTCAACAGTCTTTTTTCCTCCTCCTTTCCGTAGCCCCACTTACCACTTCTCACTCAACCCCTCAAAAACAGCGAGACTAGGTTTTAAGGAGTTCGTCTATTAACCCTTCATCTATAGACTCACCTGGGATCTGAAGTACTGCAGTGGTTAGGACTCAATTTTAGTAGCCAGGGTACCTACATATGAATCCACCTTTGGCCAGAGCTACCTGTGGGGCCTTGAATGACAAACGACACGTCTGGACTACAGCTACCTCATCCACAAGAGAAAGATGGCACACATAACTCTCTCGGAGCGTGGTGTAACCTTTAATTGAACCCCTATATAGAAAATGTTAAGAACTGAACTTGGTGTATAGTAAGTGCTCAAGCAATTCACTCTCATTATTGGACAGTCTCTTCCAAAGATCTGAGCCTCGCCTTTCTGGATGGAGCTCTGTTAATGGCAGAAAGCAACCTTGCTCTCCCTGAGGGTCTACAGGGTGTCAGGCCTTAGATTAAAATCTTGTCTCGTGCCTTCCAACCTCAAGCCTCACTCGTCATTGCTGTACCTCATGAAAAGAGGAGGCTGCATATCACAGAGTTCAGTAACTTGGTCCAAAGTCCCGCAGGCCCTCCAGTGGGCAGAGCCCCATGTGAGCTCCTGTCCCAAGTGCCTGTTTTCTCTGTCAGCAGTCTTCTTGGAGAGAGCAAAGTGACCTGAGTTCTTCTCCTTAATCCTGCTGCAGAGGGTCTCTTTTCCTTTCCTCACTTCCATGTACCACCTACTTAGGTTCAAATTAAAAGAAGTGAGAGATCAGGGCAAAGTCTCACCTCTGGAGATTGGGACTTGACCTAGCAGTTTTGTTTTTCATGTCCATGTCAAAGAATCAGAGAGTCTAGGGTTGTAATTTCTCCTAATGGCTACTTACTGTGTGATCTCAGCTGTAGTTTCATCGCTGTCCTTGGTGTCCTCGGTAAAATGGGCCCAATGACTTCAAGCCATCTGAATGACATGCACGTGTAGAAAGTACTTGAGGCAGTGTCACATCAGATCGTGTGTGAAGGGCTGAGCTAAAGATAACTGGATCTAGTCAAGCACACCCCCTTGCCTTTTTGAGGGGCTTAGTCTTAGGGTCTGTTTGTGGAGCCTGTGTACTCTGGAGCCTGTCTCTTGGGGAACAGTTAGACTCCTGAAAATTCTCTTCCTTTTTTCACTTTGATCTCTTCTTTGGCATGCTGAGGGGGTCCCTTACTACTGAGAGCCAGAGGAGGCCCGAGACCACTGAAATTTGAAAGTGGGAGTAACCGTTAGCGTGCAAGGGAGCACATATCTCCTTCGAGGACCAGGAGCTGGATACTAGTCATAGATCTACTGCCACCTTTTTTTCCCAGGTGTCCTCCAAAATCTCGCTTTCCCCTAATCTGCCCTTCAGGGGGCAAATGGGAGTGACAGTTGCTACAGAACCCAAGGGAATGCCTCTTGTTCCCTCCTGCATAAAGGAAGATAACCTTGAAGCCCAGATGTGTTTGGTTCAGGAGCATGAGATGGGTATGGCCAGCCCAGACCTAGACTCGGTGGTTAACTGGGCCAAGAAATGCACTGTGTAGTGGGATGCTGAGAACTAAAATCACACAAAATTATATATGCAGACCTCTGCTGCTTAAAGAAACCCAAGAGATCTTTTGATCCAGTACTTCATTAACATTTCAGGCTACACGTAGAGTCATCAACTGTGATAACAGTGACTAGTCCAGGTTACGTCCCAAAGATATGAACGTCATGAGTCTGGGGTTGGCCTGTATTCTGGTGTTAGTCTCTAAGTCTGCATTGGGCTGGGCTCTGGTGTGACTCTGAGCCCTCTTATCTAATCTTGAAGGTCCAGTGGGGACAACCATAAATCCAATCCCCCTGTGCTACAGGTGGGAACACAGAGGCCCAAACAAGTGATGGCTTCCACTTACTGAGCTGATTAGTGACTGAATTGTCCCAGCCTCATTTCTAAATACCACAAAGGACTCCTCTTGCATCTGTAATCTCCCTAATCACTCCAGACCTCTGGATATCATGTCCCTAGTGGGCCATGTTTCCAGTGTGCGACCCCGTGTGGTCTCCTTCCAGAGCTTCCTTGACATGTGAATGCCCCTGCCAGGTTAAATAATAAGTCTCATGAACCTGACTTCAAATATGTCTTCCAGAGTGTTGAAGGGGAGCCTATCCCAGCGGGAATAAGGGGTGCAGTAAGAAAGGCTCAGTTCTGAGGCATTTGTCACTTTTCCTAGGGCTAGTCCTGTGGGAAGGTGTGTGTCCTATTACTTCGTAAACTCATCATCTTGAGACCACTGTGGAATAACCATCAAATTTAGGTGCCTCAGGGGAAGAAAAGATGCCAGGTAGCCCAGGTAGGACCTCACTCTGGCATGTTTGTGCCTTGTTCACCTAGGTCAAAGGCTGCTGTGTCCCATAGGCAGCCCTTGTCTCACCAGCACTTCTGGAACTGAGTTCCCTTTTTCTGAAAGTCTGCTTCTCTTGCTTGTGCTGCATTGAGAATTCTGCTTCATAACTTGCTGCTATTACTAGAGATGCTCACCTGAGATTCTGACATCAGCAACCTACACCTGATTTGAAAGCTGGGACTCTAGGATGTATGAAGAACTGAAATTGAGAACCAGAAGGCTACAGTTAGAGTCTGGCTTCGTGTCCTCTGAGCTATGTGATCCGGGGCCCCAGGGGAGAGGGTTTCAGGTGTGATTACATTCAACATCTTCATCTCCCAGTTGTCATGGGGACCAGGTGAGACAATGGCAGGAGAAGCTCAGAATGCGTGCATATGTCATAAGGAGCCAGAAGGGGAGGCATGTGACGCATTTGTGCAGTCAAGGTCATTCCTAGAAATGTGTGTTATTATCATTGCTCACACTGTGGATAATAAATAATGACTCAATGAGCAAGCCTCTGCATTCCTCTGACCTCAGTGAAGTCCTTTGATGTTGGGACTTCACAGGTCTACCAAACTCTGTCACTTACTTCCGTATGACCTTGACAACTTCTGGCTCCTGTCTGGGCCCATCATTCTCGTGATACAAAAGGAGAGGCTGGGATAGAATAGGAAATTTCAGTGTGCCCGTAAACCTTAAGAAACTGCTGAGGCAATGCCAGAGGACAGGTCTCTGCCTCCCCAGCTTAACCATCACATTATTCACCTTAAATTGTGCCATCCAAACTACCTTTGAAAGAATACAGTTCTCCATTGCAAGGAGTTTGAATGGACAGGGAGTGACATAGATGTCAGATGATAGATGTGATTGTGGTATTGTTATAATTTTAAGAAGAGTCTAGTCCATTAGAAGTGCTTACTTAAGTAGAACCCTTGGTACAGCTCTGTAATCCCAGCACTATAGAAGGTTGAGGTCCAACGATCACCAGTTTCAAGCCAGTGACTTAGCTAGATCCTATCTCAAACTCAAACTGAAAAATGGCCTGAGGCTGTAGCATAGTATAAAGGCCCTGGGTTCCATCCCCAGCACCACAAAAAAGAAAAAGAAAGGAAGAAAGAAAGAAAGAAAGAAAGAAAGAAAGAAAGAAAGAGAGAAAGAGAGAGAGAGAGAGAGAAAGAAAGACAGAGAAACTTTAAAAGTATATTGAAATGTTCATGGATTCAACATTTTATATATAGTTATTTGATCTAAAAACTTCCAGAATAAAACAAAAATTGGGTATATAGGAGAGAGGTATATAGGAGAGATGGGGAGGTCGAATGAGGAAGATAAAAGACGACTGGCATATTGAGAACACTTTTTGAAGCCAAATTATGGAAATGTAGGGTTTTAATACATTTTTGGTCAGTGTTTTAGTGTGAGGTTGAAGATTTCCACAACAAAAAGTTTCAAAAATAAAAGCACCCGAAATTGTTGGCAGGAGGTGATATCTCCAATTTCTGCTTCTTCTGTAAGCCAAAGTACTTGCAGGTATATAGGCTACTGTCTGGAGTGGGTCAAGGACTCTCCCAAAATCACACAAAAACTAACTGAAAGTCATGATGAAGCAAGTCCAAGCTTTCTCACAATAGCCTAAAAATCTGGCTTGAGATAACTTCTGGGGAGAGCTTGAGGAAAGAAAAATTTAAAATGGAGCCAGGAGAGAGACTTGTGGAAGGAATCATTGAAGGTTTCAAGTGACAAAATCCTATGAGGCTGCCCTGTATATTGGGAAAGGTTTAATGGGATTGGCCCTGAACATAGAAATCCCATAAGATCTACTAGTCATTGTAAAAATCCAAAGTGCATTGTAACAATGTGTACACTTTTTCACGTTTATACATTCCCCGAGCTCTTGTTTTTCCGATTCCTATTTATCTCCATCTCGAATTGCCCAAGGAGCCTTCTAAAGTCTTCCAGAAGCTTCCTGAGCCTTCTGGAGCCCCGCAGGAAGGCCCTGTGGGAGCTTATGTTTACTGAGGAAATATTTTTCAGGGCTTGATCATAGGACTCTGGAGTCAGGCTGCCTCGGTTTGATTTCCTGACTCTTGCACCTGTTAATTGCATGACCTTGGGCAAGTTACTTAATGTTTCCAAGCTCCAGTCTTCTCATCTGTAAAGTTCGAATAGTAGTTTCTACCTCGTAGAGTTGTTTTGAAGATTAACTGAGCCTCCATGTGGAAAATGCTTAGTAATGGAATCTAGATCATGAGGAAACCCAGCAAACGTTAACTCATAGACTTATTATGTGCATCTGGCCCTGGCCACATATTATTTCTAATTCTCTCAGTGACTCGAGGAGTTAGACATGTGTATCTCCTTTACAAACCTAAGAGCTATCTTTCCCTCTTTTACCACTTAGGAAAGATTACCATCATCTTAACATTACCAAAACTCCAAAAAAAACTAAACTAAAAAAGAGCCAAAAAAAATAAACAGATCTTTGTTTCATTTTACAAAAGCAATGTGTTGTAGAAAATCTCAGAAATTCAAATGAAAACAAAGGACAAAATGAATTCTGTCCCTTCTATCTGCATGTACTCGACAAGGCCTTCTTGTTTCTTTGCCTGCTGTATATGTTGCCGGGTGCCATATTCAACTTGCACTTTGAAAATTTCTCTACCGTCAAGGAATTTATATTCTGGATACATGATGTGAGAGTGGGAGATGGAGACAGACTATAACCAAGTGAGCTTGCGTATTGCATAATACCAGGTGAATGTTTATGCCAAAAAATAAGATACAATAGAGTCTAGGGACTCTGTATGGGCAGGGTGCAGAGGAAGCAAGATTTGAGCAGGGTGATCAGGGAAGGTTTCTCCCAGAGATCGTATTGGATAAGAGATGAAATATCAGACCTGAGACTGTCTGGACAGGGGAGAGCAGGATTCCACAATCCAGAAAAAAGCAGTTCTAGACCAGAGCTGTCATTGCTTGGCTGTGTGACTTTGACCCAGTCATCTTCCCCGTTGGGATCAATTTTCTTTATCTAAGACATGAGACTGGGGTGTGGGTTTTTCAGCCATGGCTCTAGAGACCCTTCCAGAAGAGGGATTCTAGAATTCTGTAATCCTAATCAAGGCTACACTAAGACAGAATTATGAAATTGGCAGCAGTTCGGGTTTCTTTTTTTCTGCCACATTTTCCTCCACTAGGTGGTGCCTGCCTGTCACCCTCAGGGGCCATGTACCCACACACTTCCATGCTCCTCCCCACAAGCAGCACTCATCTCAGGAAAGAGAGAGAGAGAGAGAGAGAGAGAGAGAGAGAGAGAGAGAGAGAGCTGCTGTTCTCTCTTACTATTGTGGGCTGATAACACTTAGAGTGTCACACTTCCATTGGCCAACCTTAATGACTACCCAAAAATCTTGGTTATGAAACAAATACTAATGGTGGAATCTGACAGACTGACTGTAGACATTGTTTGAGGAATGTTGGTACATACTAATAGCTGGAAATTGCCTCATTAATAAATAAATAATCATAGCTGGCATAAATACCCACAAAAATTCATTAAATGACTTTTTCAACGATTACTTCCCAGGCTGATGTTTAAAGTCCTCAAAACTTAAAGTCCTCAAGTTTTGTATTTTCTTTTTTACTACCCACAGGCCATTCCAGACAAATTCCGGAACATCAGAATAAGCCACTGACTTTATAGTCTTATCATGCTTATCAGGGCTTTTTTATTATTGAAAATATCACAACTCTGACACATTATAGCCTCTTTTCCTACAGGAACTCTCCAGCCCCACCAAGCCTAACATACATTTTACTTTGCTCTCCCCCTCCCTCTGCTCTCTCTTCCTATTCCTCACACCTACCACTTTTACTTCAAACACTTAGATTTTTATTCAAGTTAGAGTAAAAAATAAAATGTTCTTGTTTTCAGGCATTATTTGCCACTAACTCAGCATCAAGAGATTGGCATCTTTCAGTGTTAGAGAACCTAGTTAGGTCTCAGGTCCTGGTCCACTCAAAGAAAACAAGAGGAGGAGAAATTTAAGAGACGGGAGATTGTGAGCAGGGATTCTTGAGCATCTATGTAGAGAGAGCATTGACAAAAATTAGAGACATACCCCAGTCTTTTCTCTTTAAAATGTTGATGGTATAATTGGCACACTACCTTCATTCATAGGCAAGAAGTCATTACTTTGCCTGTACTATCACTCTCTTTCTTTAATTTCTCTTGGTCTGTGAAGCTGGAAAGTGGTTGGGCAGAATGTGACCAAATGGGACCCTCCAAAGAGACTAGCGTTTCATTGTCTGCAAAGTCTGATTAGACATTAGAGAGGGACAGATTAACAGACAGAGGGGAATAAAACAGCCCTGTCAAAAAGATACAGAGGTCACCACTGGAAAGCTTAAGAAATAATTGCAGGTGTACTCAGTCTTGTAGAGTAAAATCCATGAAATCCAAGAAACCGTGGTTGTTAAAATCTGAAGAATTCACCCAAGACATTCACTTCATAGATGCGCAACTAAAGATTGGTGAGAAAAGTGGCTTGTCATTGTTGGTGACCAGGCAAAATAAGGCTGTATTCTAAGTCTTAGGCTAAAGAGGGTGCACTTCTTGCCTAACTTTTCACCCTCTGTCATCAACTAATTACTGAGCCTCTTTGGAAGACCATCATTTATCCCCAAACTCTATTACACTAAAGGTTCACAGAAACAGCTGTCCACTGAAAGTGTCAACAGGAACTACACGCTCAGTTTGTCCAAAATAGAATCATCTTTTCTCCAAAACATCTAATGTCTTTATCTTGGTTGGTGTCACAAATCCTAGACACATCATCCATATGTTCATATAGTAATCAACCCAGATCCATGCTGCTTTCTTAGCAATTTCATGGCCAATCTATTGTTTCTTTATGGTTTAGGGTCTCTGCATCTCCTGCTGTGACATCCCCTAGTTTTATAATGCTCACTTCTCTGAACCTCAACCCCTGTACCCCCTTTGATCTATAATGTAAAACTGATTCTACTACATCTAGCCAAAGGCTGCTCAATAGCATCTAAATTATTTTTTTTCTGGTGGTGCTGCTGGAGGTCCAGACCAGAGCATTCAAATTGAGCTAAATTCCCAGCCTCGTTTGCCTTTTCAAATTTTTTTTATTGTTTTTGTGTGTTTTTTCCCAATTTTACTGATATGTATAAGTGCAAGATTTAAGGTTTACAATGAAGTTGAGCATTTTGTGCACATAAGTATCTTGTCAAGGTGGCAAGGACTTTCCCACTCTCCTTCAGTCCCTTCCCCTACCCACCCCGCCCTCCCTCCCCACCTACCCCCCTGGTTCACTTTGTTTTTCGTTTTAAGTTCCATGAGATAGTTGTGATCTGGGTGTCTCATAGCAGAGAGACCATTTGATGTTTCACCTTCTGCTTCTGACTCACTTCACTAAGCATGATGATCTCCAGTTTCTTCCATTTGCCTGCAAAAGCCTCCACGCTGTTGGACTTTATACATGCATAGTGTTCCATTGTGTATAAATACCACAGTTTGTGTATCCATTTTATTCTTCCTGCTTCAGATTCCCAGAGTGCTGGGATTACAGATATATGCTACCTGGCTCCATCTGACTTATTTGAAGATCTTCTCTTCAATAATAAGGCTTTAAACATCACTTTGTCTCATCTTCTCTCCTACACTCTCATATACCACTTTGCAAAATTCTTAATACCTCTATGGAATTCTACTTAAGGTTTCACTCTTTTAGGAAGCCCTCTCTGGCTTCTCTCAAAAGTTAACTTGCACCCACCCCTCCTTGTGCGTCTTTCCTTACAATACCTACCTTCTTCTCATTTGTATCAAAACACCTGGGATTTTTTATCTCATTAAACTGTGTGTCTATTTGGAAACTTTTCCATCTTCACTTCTCTGGCTTGGAAAAGAGTAGTATGTCTCATTGTCTATTTAATGGGTCAGAGACCCAACTGAGCATCTAATGATCCTGGGAGAAAAGGCTCAGGAACCTTAGGCATGTTGTGTTACATAACCAACACACATGACCTATCCTGTGCGTCACAGTCAGAAACATTGCACAGTGGTTAATTCCATTTCCCCTTGAGCAAAGAAGTTAGAAGGGAAAAGAAATTTGGCTTTCCAAAGCGGAGGGAGGAGGGGAATAGCATATCTGAGGGCCCACTCAGCTCACATTGTGTCCTTTCTAATCCAAGCCATGTTTTGGCCTTGGTTCTTGCGTCTCAGCCCCTGGCATGTTTGCAAATTATTTGTTCTGTGTCCACACTGAAGAATATAATCCCTCATTGTGCGCTCTCCTCAGATTTCCCTGGTCCCTCCTTATCACGGTTTTACTGGGCTTCAAACATTGCCTTTGCAGTTCTATCTGTTGCTTGGGTTTTCACCCATTTCCCTCCTTCCTGCTAGGGGATTTTCCGTCTGCTTCCCTTGATCTGTGAGACCTTGAGGTGACCTCAGAATCTGGAATCCTCTACGTGCTGTTTATATGCCCCTGGGGGAGAATACACATTCTCAGCAGTAATGGTAGCCATAAAAGCAGCTAGCTTATAATGAGCACTTACTATGTACTGGCACTGTGCAGAGCACTACACTTTGTGCCCTCTGAAACTGAGTTAGAAATTTGCACCCTTCAGAGTTAATGGTTGGTGGGAACTGGAATTCAGATCCAGGTCAGTTTACTTTTACCCATTTCTGTCTACAGGCTTTTCCACGTTGCTTAGAACACCATAGATGTTCAATAAACGTTCCACGAGAAGACAAGTATATGGAGGAATTCCTGAATGAACGGACTCTTATGGGCAATGGCGCCCCTAGTGGCTGATACAGCCGATGTTTAAAGAGTGTAAAATTAGAAAACAAAGAAAGAGAAAAAGACAGAAACAGAGGAAGAAAGAAAGAAAGGGGTGGAGAGGGAAGGAAAAATCAAATGAAGGAAAATACCTGAATGAATATTATAAGAATTCAAACAGAATGGTGGGGAAATCTTTTTGATATGCAAAATTATATTTTATTCACAGATGACTTTTGAACAGAAAGACCATTTATATCCACCAGAGCATTCCCCATTTTTAAATGGTCTACTGGGGAAAATGCACTTAATTCAAAGATGCTGCTTTTGCCAAAAAATGTTTTTGAATTCCTCTCTTGGGAATCAGAGTCTGGGACATGTTCCCTCAAATATGCACAATGGAGACATACTGTCATCTTTTAAGGAGGGCCCTGATACCTTTGGGGCCAAATCTGGGAAGCACAGAGGGGACATGCTGCATGAGTTGTAGAGTTCTGCATAGAACACTGGCTTGGGTGTGACAAGGCAGACCTGTGGTATAGCCGTCACCGAAGCCAGTACAACCCTGACAGAGCCTCTATGTAAGCAGCTCCACTAAGCCAATTATTGATAGATCTGTTTGACTAGAAGCAGGTGTGGTATCTTGTCTGTTCTCTTCCAAATTCTAGAACTGAAATGACATCAGAATCCGTCTTACCAACTCTGCCCGGTTTGCCCATTGAGGAACTGAGTTCTGGGCAAGTTAATTTAACTTAAGCAGCAAATTGGCACTGAAAGTAGAACTGTACCTCAGGTCTCTTGACCCCCAGTTCAGTGCTCTTTTCATTGAACCCCTTCATTTTCCTTTGCAGTGTGGGATGCAGGGTGGGTGGGATGGTAGCCATAATTGTGGGTTGGCATCAGTGAATGCTACTAGAAAGCCTGGTATCATTTTTTGATAACTTTTCTTCAGCACTTCTGAGGTTCCAAACATCTTAGCCATTCTATGAGGTTCAATATAAGATGAAAGTTTATTAGGGGGAGCGAAATGTTCTCTTTCTCTCTTTCCTTCCTCCCTTTTCCCTCCCTCCCAGCCTTCCTCTTTTCTTCCCTTCCTTTCTCTCTTTCTTCCTTTTTCTCCCTTCCTCCTTCTCTCCTTTCCTTCCTTGCTTCCTTCCTTCCCTCCTCTCTTTCCAACTGTCACCTCTGCATCCATCCATCTGTGTAAGGAGCAGCCATTGAGCAGTGTTTACACAGCACACTTTGAGCTAGGAGATGAGGACTGAAAGGAAGGATGAGGCACATTTCCGTCCCTTGAGGGGCTCCCAGTCCTAGTGGCGAAAGCAGACTAATAAACAGATACGTGACATCATGGTAACTGCTATAACTAAGCAATTAATAGAGTCCTGGGGAAACACAGAGGGAGAAAAACCATGTTGTGGAACATGTATGTTTATTGTGGGGACCAGAAGGTGCTCTGATAATGCAGGCCTAAAATTCGTCCACTTGAAAGGATTAAGGGAGTTATTCATGAACTATGTGGTGTGTGTATGTATGCAGAATGTGCACCTTGTCTTGCAGCTGGCTATAGGAATGCAAAATCATTTAAAACATATATCCATACATAAAATGAGAATAATTGAATCTTCTTGATTTGTCCCTTAGCTGTGGACACTGACCCACACACAATTCAACGCGTCACAGTCCTAATCAAATCCAGACAGATAGCCTCTTGTACCCCCCCACACAGCATGTACCCCACTTCCCAGGGGTGGCCTTGGCTCCTGACCGCCCCTTCCACTGGTCTTGTCTCTGAGCTCCTTACATATTGATAACAGTTGTGTCTCTATGACTGCATAACTATAACCACTTAATGCAGTCCTAGCCACATGCTGAGTAAACTCTACTAAGTGACTCTATTAACGTTATTAAGTGTATTGGAGGTGTTTCCAAGTAAGGGGGAAGGTGAGGTGACTGACTGTAAAAGGTTGCCGTCATGGAGAAGTGCTTCGAGGACTGAGATCAAGGATGTTAGGAAAGACCAAACTGTGAAGGCAAGCGTGCTACGAATGGCACTGCTGGTTAGATGTGGCCTTGGCCTCTCTGAGCTAATCTTATCCACTGAAATATACAGCCACACTGCCTTTCCCAGTTTGTCTGCGTCCTCTTCTGTCTGATGAGCCTGTCTCATCTCCGTTTACACTAGCCAGCATAGTTTGTTCCTTCCTGCAGTTCTCCATAGCCTTTCCCGCACTATCTCTACAGTAGGCTGCTGAAGAGCCAGGTTTAATTATGTAGGCTGTGCACCTGCTCCTCCATGACATCACCTGTGCCTCAGTGACCTCTCTGCATCTGAGAGCAGGTCACAGATGAGCATCAGGATTTTCGTGATCGATGGCACCTTCACAAGGCCTGGCACAACGTAGGAATCAATCAATATTTGTGGGTACATACCTGGATGGGTAAGTAATGCAGATGGATGGCACATCTCGGGCAGTCTCCTCAGGTCTGCTGGAGACTCTGCTATGCAAATTCCTCCGTAATTGAAACACGGAGGACCCTGTGGCCCAGTTTCTCTCACTTTCCATCCTACTATAACACCCAGCTGCCTTCAGCATAGACCCAAATGCTTCAGATCACTGAATCTTATAGATCGTATCCAACCTATCCTTTCACACCAAGGAAACCTGAAGTCCAAAGAGAGAAAGAAATTTGTTCAGGGTTTTCCACCTCCCAACTGTACGATAGTAACAATACCAGTGCTTTAAAAAAAAAAGTCCTCTATGCATCTACAAAGATCAACAAATATATAGTATGTGCCTGACACTTTTAGACATATGTGTAGAAGACATAAAAGCACCTCTACTCTGATGGGCTTCTCATTCTTACGAAGAGAGAAAAACAATAGTCCAATAAACAATCATTAGAGCTCACAGTTTGATTGTGAGAAGTGCTGCTGTGAGAAAGTAAAACCGGATGTCACAGAGAATGACAGGACCATCAGGACACTGGTTTTCATTGCCAGGCTGAGGCTTCCACAGTAGAGAAACAAGAGAAAGCCTCCTGAAAAGTCGAATGAATGGTATTAGGACATGAGGAACAGAGATGCTGGTGAATAAAACGTTCCTCCCAGTGAAGAACAGCATGCCGGCTCCTGGAAGAGGTGTATTTCTAGAGCTGAAAACAGCCCAAATCGTGGGATCTGCATTTAATCTAAGTGTGCAAGGAAGTTCTTAGAATAAAACAACAAGCATGTACATTTTACAAAGGTCCATCTGGTCGCTTTAACTCACACCGATTCTCTGAAGGCAGGACAGACTTCTCAACCCTAGTGTGAATTGTTTACCGATATAATTTTTGTCGTGAGTTAATATGTATTTCCTAATGCCAGCGCAAACAAAAATACTTGAATAACACTCATTTGAGATCAAAAGAAGAGGAAGAAGGCCTTACACTTGGCCTCAGAAGGACTTGAAGAGATTTGGGAACCTTGAGACATTTTCTGTAAAAATCTGAGGTTTTGCACATTTTTCTGAATTACAAAGTTTTTCATCAGTTTCTTAAAGGGACTCAAGGCCTCCAAAGAGTGGAGAAAATGCTGAAAACAGGGGGGCATCCCAGGTCATTTCCTGAGGCCTGTTCCCAGCTCCAAAATCTGAAACTGTAGGGGATCTGTGAAAATGAGAATGTTGATGTTGAGTTGTCATATCGGACTGAGGAATTGCACTTTCCTTCATCTCTACGCGTGTTGGAGTAAATAGAATTTGGAGGTTTTTTCCCTCCAAGGAGGAATTAGTTTATTCCTTAGAAATATCATCTACAACTGTTTATTCAAACTCTGGTCTCTGAGTTTCTCTGAGGTCTTAAATAGGCAAGTTCACTTCTAATGTGGCCTGAAATGGTCCTATCCCTAATTATTCCCTGTAGAATTTACTCGTGAATCCATCCATGCGTTTGTCTACTCTTCCCTCGGTTCATCTTTTCCTCCCTCCCTTCCTTCCTTCTTTCTTTCTTTCCTTCCTTCATTTCTTTTGTCCATCCATCCATTCGTCATCCATCCACCCATGTGTAACCTTCTACTTACTAGGTTTCATTGTAGGATTCGGAGAAGATCTAGGAGACTTCAATTTTTATTTTTATGCTACGGTGACTTCTTTTTTTAAGAAATCCTGACGCATTCCTCTGAACCCTGCACTTCCACAGAATACAGTTTGAAAACCACTCACTTCAGAAGTTGAAAACTACTTTGAAAAAATTAAAGTGCTCTGCCTGCATAGTTACATAATTATAAGTATTCCCAGTAGTGTTCAGAGTCTAGATCTGTACAAGCAGAGGCTCCCTTGTCAACACTGGGCTTTTAGATCAATAACCGTTTACACCCACAGATCAGCAGGTGGGGGGAAACCAATAGAGAAAGTGAGGAAGAGCCCTGCTCTTAGGGGAAGGGGAGCCTTCAGAGGAGGGAACAGAGACCAGAGATGCCAATCATTTGGCTCCTGGGAGTCTCTTTGTTCTCACCTCCCAAAGCCTTTGTTTAACGATGCTGAGCCTTCGTGATCCCGTGTGTCCCTGGGTGCTGGATGGGGCAGGAAGCCCTCGTGGTGTGGGGTTGTTTCAGTTTCTGAAGCATTTTCGACGTGTACCTATCATATTCCCACTAGCCTTGTAAAATAAGCATTTTCATTTAATACAGTGAGGTCTTTGTATTCTGAACAACAAGCACATGGTCTAAGGCTCTCGGACACAAGTTGCTCCTTACTCCAACCCCTTACTCCCACCCCTTACTCTGTCAGCCCGTACAAAGCCCAGTGTCAGCAGAAATATCTGTTTACAAACAAGGGCTCCAAGAGAGTAGTATCGGGAGCTTGAACGAGCCTCTAAAACATGCCCCCAGTCCCGTCCTTGGAATCCCTGTGCTCAACGTGCACTGCTGGCAGCAGCTTTAAGGAAAGGCTTCCATCTTTCTATTCGTCCCTATGTCTGGTTTCCTCTGTCTCCTTCCACTGATTCATTAAAACCATAAGGATCCTGGACTGGAGAGGCAGTCAGATGCTGGCCTGGACCTTGTGGATATCTGGAGGACAAAGCCCAGACAGGGAGCTGCTTGCAAACAGTAAAACAAACCCAAACACATGCAGCCTACTGTGCCACCTCAAGCAGAAGCAGATTGAAGAAGGATTATTAATTGGGTGGATATAATAGTCACATGACAACCATGTGCTCTAGATTATTTTTCTAGGGTTTTCAGGGACTGAGGAGGCTCTTTAGGCACTCTTGAAGATGAATCTTCTAGTGACCTACAATACCGCTGTTACTAATAGCCAATAGCATGGTTCTAAATATTTTGTGTGTATAACTCCGATCTTCATAAGCATCCTCCAAAATAACTACCACTAGTGCCCCAGTTTTCCAGATGAGAGACGAGGAATGTTTTATGAGTTTCCCAAGTTTCATAGCAAGTAAGTGGTAGAATCTGTCTCCAGGGGCCAAATTCTAACCACTCTACCAAAATTTTCCCCAAATGAAGGTCAGACGCCTCGGCCTTACATTCAGCTTGCTGCCCAGATATATTTTTTTTCTTCTACCATAACTGTTTTTAGGTCCTAGTCATCAGGTCTTCACAAACCCAGCACTGTTCAAGCCTTAAAGTAAATAACCTCTTGTGTGGGCTACAAGATCCTTGCAGCCTTACTCACCTCTACCATCGAAATTCCTGAGAAACTACTTGCCTCCTCTACAGCTATGTGGACAAAAGGTGCCTGCATACATGTCCACGTTTTCCCTGGGGACCAAACTCTTCTAGATTAAGAACTTCTGTCTTACCTGAATTCATCAGAATACAAAGAATTGCTTTCTATTCCTATGACACATATTCCCACCTCCATACTTTTTCATGTGTGATTTTACTTGATATTGCAGTTCCCTTTATTTTCTCCCCACCAGTCCTCTCTACTCCACAGTCGTCAGCCTGTTCTCTGTCTTCTTTTACAGCCAGGAAAGAAAAGTTATCTTGTCAAGGTTACTGATCTGCTTACTTCTGTGTTTTTTAAATATTCACCACTTCCAAAACTTTCATTCTTAAATCTTCTAAACATTCCACAAGAGTGTGAAGTTTAAAAAATCAGTCTGTTTAACACATCCAACACATTTTACTGGGCTTTCTGTGTGTCAAGTGCCAAGGTAAAAGCTGAGAGTGAAAAGTCACAGAAGAGTAAGTTCCTGCCCACCACGGTGCTGATGTGATAGGCTAGTGGGATTCAAAAGGGGACCTAGAGATTCATTCGGTTCTCCAGTTCAGTAGGTGGGAAACCAAGACACAGAACGGAGATGAAACGCCATCAGTGTCTACTATAGGTTGTGTTCATTCTCATCCTAGTGGAAAATAGTACTGCCCCAATATACATCTAGCCACCACTTACCCATCGAGACTAAAGCCTTAAAGAGCCCTTTAGAGGTGAATTACAATTTGTGATTTTCTAGCAGATGTCGAAACGATAGAAAATTACCACCAACTCTCTCTAAAATTTTACTTGCATTGCCCTGTCTGAGTTAATGAGCTTAACATTAGAGGGCCAAATGAATACTTGACAAGATGCCCCGAGACATTGTTGGCTCCGTCACTCTTAAAGCTGGACACCTAATACCCCCAGCTGATGTTCTCTGTTCCCTATGAACTGCCATCTTCACAATCCACCAAAGATCTTCTGCAGCATGTGGAGTAAACCTCAGATTTCTTGGCGTGCTGTATTCCACACGCTCCTTGCTCTTGAACCCCAGGCAGCCTTGCCGTTTCATTTTTCTCTGTTCCTATGTGAACCTTCAGTTCCATCAAGTGTGATGTCTTCGTCATCCCCATGCTGTCTGCAGACCTCATCTTTGCTGTTTTCTTTCTTGTTAGGTCTCTGCCCAGGTACTCCCCACCCAAGTCTTGCGCTGCTTCAGGACTCAGCTTTCCTAATAGGTATCTAGGAAAAACTTCCTTAAGCTTTGATGGAATCAAGTACTTTCTCCCCTAGGCTCTGTTCTTTCATCTTTCTGTTATAGAACCTGCTTGAGTACACTGCACTTATTGGGAATTAAATGTACCCTTTCTACTCCAGGAGTCAGTTTTCCTCCTAGCCGGGCAGTATAGTTTAGAAGTTAAGAACATAAACTATGGATTCTGACTACCTGAGTTTGAAGCTCACTTCTGTCACATGCCAATCAGTTGCTGAAGCTGTGGGCTTTCTGAGTTTCAATTTCATTACCTCTGAAAATAGAGGCTATCATAATCTCTCCCATTGTTGTGAGTATCAAGGCCTGCTATGTTAATTCATGCAAAAAGCTTACCATGGTGCCTGGCATGCAGTAAACACCCAATAGACAATTAGCCATCATTGTTCTTCCTGTTCAGGGAGAAATTCTGAAGGGTACCAGCTTGGGAATTGGAGACCTGCCAGGACAGCTTCCTCCTTTCCTTATCTCCCTTTCTCATCTCTCTTTTTTTTTATATGGTTCACCCTTCTTGGGTCAAGATGAAGTGACGGCAGGCTCATTGAAAGAGGAGATTTTGTCTCCAAAGTTTGGCCCAGACTGTCTAACGTGCATGTTTACGTACCTTCCTGTGATCCTGCGTCAGGCATGAGATGTACGTCATTTGGCTCATTCACGTGGGACTCTTCCCCATTCCTCTTGGTGCCAGTGCCCTAACCCAGTACTTTCTGGCAGGTAAGGAGCCCCAAGGTCTAGGAAATGGAAATGAGGCTGACTCACTCTTCAGGCATGGTTGGCAAGATGCCTGAGGTCTACAGTGCTTTTAGGGGGCAACAGGAATAATTTTATTTCCTTTAAAATCAGAATTAATATGTGTGTGTGTGTGTGTGTGTGTGTGTGTGTATACATGTACATAATATATATACATATGAAATAATCTATCTGTTCAATTATATTTGTCTTTGTTATTTCATTCATGAGTTATAAATATTAATATGTATCTATCTATATGTACACATTTAGACATATATTAAAGAGACTCCGCAAGGGAAAAAATCTACAGCCCATCAAAATCACATCGCCACCATAAATGAAAACGGATTGCCCCAAGGTCACTAGCACATGAGTAGTAAGTCAGGGTGCAAGCTTATGTCTTCTTAACTCCAAATCAGAAATCTTCATACATTTTCAACAAAAGCCCTGGAACTTAATTTTATTTAACATAGTCTCTCACTTTACAGATGAGAAAAGAGTATGAGAAAGAGGTCAAGACTTGCCTAAGGTCACACAGCTTAGTCATGCCAGGACACAGCTGTGTTTTCCTGTTATTTCTTTTAGTGTGTTACACGACCACATCTAACGGCCACTGATGCTAATCTCCCATTATGCAGAGTGGAAAAAATGAAGGCCGGCTTCGAAGGGTTTACAAGAATGCCCACACCTGACTTCACCTCAGGGCTCTTGCCCTAGTACTTGAAACTTTACTTGAAACTTCAAACTTCATCCAAATTGGCTTGCCTCACAAGCCTGGGCACCTGTACTTTTCACTCATTTATCCATTCAACAAATGCTTATTGAGTACCTCCGTCCTCATCATCATATGGAAAACTCTAGATGTAGTGTAGAGACAAATATGTACTGTGTGTCCTCATGAGCTTATATTAGTAGAGGTGACAGTCATTGGATAGTGACCTCCAACATCACTGTCAGCTGTGGTAATTGCCATGGAAGGAACATTAGATCAACAGCCAAAAACCCCAAAACTAATTTATGACCTCATGAAATCTTAGATGGAAAGAAAGGCCCTGTTGCTACAACCACCTATGCGGTTGAATGAAGAAAAGTCCCTCTGGAGGTGGGGCAGAAGGACACAGGAGTCAAAGATTGACCACAGTTGTGCCCGGACAACACATGTTTACCATTTTTTAAGTGCTGGTGTTGCAGATTTATGTTGACAAAGGAAGAAAATACTTTGGCATTTGTCTTCAAGTCTGGGAAGGAGAGGACACAGGTAATAGGAAGACCTCGCTACCTGGAGGAAATCGTGTAGGTTAAAGAGAGTTGCATTCTCAGTGGTAGGTTGTGAACAATGTCTGAAACACAAAGTTGAGGTTGGTCTTGATGTAGAAAGGTGAGAAAAAGGTTTCCTGTCCATTTAGAGGAATAGTAAAAACTGGAATTTTAGGAAGATCAGTTCTAGTGGTGTATCTGGGAGGGATGAAACTACTGGAGCATAGAGTGATTAGGAGTGTTTCAATAACAGTGATGATGATATATTGAGCACCAAGTGTTTACATTTCTATACGTTATATCACTAAACATTTTTGGTGGGTGGAAGCCTGCTCATTTTACCAACTGAGCAAAGAAAAGCCCAAACAAGAGTTATGATTTACTTAAATCTCATCTTGTGTGGCAGCAGAAATGAGATTTGGAATTGCAGCGTATTCCACATTTTGGAAAAATGAACGTCCCTGTCTCCTGGGTCCTGTTGACAACATGCAATACAGTGGGGTCCACGTGACTCCATTTAGATCATTCTTTCTATAAGAGCATGTTGATTCGCTACCTCCAGGGTTGGATTAGGTAACATAGGATATATTCTTTCAAATTTTAAATGAGCGTACACACATGTGCACGCATATGTACATACTTTACACATGGAAGTAAAAAAGAATTTTTCAAGAGGAGCTAAGTTCTGATCACAGCAAAACTGAGGGACATTCACCATATCAAGACAACTTCCTTTCCTTCGCTTGCATTGTAAGTGACCACCGCTGCCTTGATCTTGGGACTTCTGAAAAAATGAATATTGTTGGTGGCAGCATTCAATTTACATGTCTGTTTAGCTTTACAGGGATGTGTGACATTTACTTCTGAACTCATTAGCAGCAGCTGTCTCTTCTCTTTTCACTAGTTTTGTCTCTTTTTATTGTGGTCCTCCCAAGTGCATATGTTGGTTTTTTTTTTCTCTTACATACCTATATAATGATGCCCATTACTTGGGTGCTAATTTCACACTAGTCACTTTGCGAAGTGTTCCGTGAACAGTGTCTTATTATATCGTCCTAACCAGAGTTGCGCTGGTGTCAGGTTGAGCTGTACTTGCTCTCAAATTGTGCTTTTAATCACCAGACTGTCCACTGTGCTTTCATACAGTGACCCTCACATGCACTCATTTATTTCTTCGGTCATGCATGCACACATATAAGCATTTCATCAACGTTAATCAGTGCTTTCTACTTGCCAATCTCTGTGCTGGCCCTCAGGATACCAAGAATGTTCCTGCCCTCTGGAGCCTCCGTCCCTGAGTTCATTCACAGTCATGATAATGCTTGGATGCCCCAATCACAAACTCTGTTTTCTTTCTAAAGCCTTCTCATGTGGACAGATGGATTCTATTGACTCTGTTTGGACTGGGTTGCACATACAGTGCTCTCTGGATTCATATAAAGTTACTATATAATTCTGATTAACAGTGTGAATGAATGAATGCCAGACCCAGTGGCACAGGCCTATAATCTCAGCTCTCGGCCACGGAGACAAGAGGATCACAAGTACAAGCCCAACCTGGGCAACCTAACAACTTACCAAGGTCCCGTCTCCAAATCAAACAAAAAATTAGCAGGTGCTGTAGCAGAGTGGGTTCAGTTCCCAGTACCACACACGCATGAAGGAACAGCACATCCTGCATGTAGCTTATGGAGATGGTAAGACTGTCGCTCGGGAGTGTGCTGTGAGGCATCGGTACGGGCACGGGGCATCTTGGATGCTGGCTGGAGTCGGGCACCGGGTGTCAGCTGTGCCTCTCACGAGCTGGGCCGTTTCGCTGACTCTGGAAGTCTCACTTTCCTCCTTTGTATGGACAAAGCCACCGAGTCTGTTTTGTCTCTTTTAGGTGGTTGAGAGTAGCACGTGAAATAATTGAGATCCTTTGTTTAGTTCTAGACTTTGAGTATCTTTAAGGATCTTCTGTGTTATTATAGCCAACAGAGGATAGAATCAATGTGTGGAGGATTTAAAAGTTGATTATATGAAAAAAGTAATTAATTTAAAAATTCTTGCCTTTGGTTTTGCTAGAAAATTAGTGCATTGGTTTAAAATCAAGAAACAAGGTCCTAAGCTATTTGTGTTATTACTGATGAAATGACATTCGCCAAGTCACAACCACTCAGTCTCAGTTTCCTCACTCACAAAATGAAATCCTGAGAACTTCTCTCATAAAAAAATGCATTTCTCCCCCGTACAGTACTGGGAATGAACCCATGGCCTTTACACTGAGCTACAGATTTTCTTTCTTCCTTCCTTCCTTCCTTCCTTCCTTCCTTCCTTTCTTTCTTTCTTCTTACGTGACAAGAGCTCACTAAGTTGCTAAGTTGTCCAGGCTGGGCTCCACCTTGCAATCTTCTTGCCTCAGCCTCCCAGAGGTATGCACTAATATGCCCAGCTAGCTATAATAATTTAATGAAATAATGCATACAAAGTTATGGGCCCGGCACATGGTACAACATAAAGGATAGCTGTGTTTACTTCTTAATAGGTTCATGCGGCCATGAACAGCACCAGGACGAAGCAGAGTAGCAACTCTGAGCATAGTGTAAGGAGATCTATATTGCACGGACAGAAGAAGAACCACTAGCAAGAGAAAAACAGATTACTAGCCGGAGAGCTGTACCTATCCCCTAGACATGGTCCATTTTCCAAATACCTGGCAGTGGGTGTCCCCTGAATATATGTTGAAAGCATCAATGAATGGACAAATGTATAAATTAGGCAAGACCTGGAAATACTAATTTGAGAAGTAAAAGAGCTCAAGGAAAATACCATTAAGATCCTCAGACATCTTCAGGGATGATTGTGGATGAAAGGAACCAGATAACTTCAGGAACTCCTGGTATGTTAAATCTGAAAGAAAGGAAGGTGGTTCAGTTTCATCCCAAGACAATGTAACAAAATGCTCAAGGATACAAAGACAATCTTAGGTGAGAGAGAGGAGGTCTAGGATTTTATAAATAGAAAAGTCATTTATTGAGATTTTGTACAGGTGATTCGAGCACGAGGTAGATAGTTAAATAAGACAACAAAGAGGCCATAATGGACTCTCCAGCCTTGATGTGCCTGACCCCATGAAAGTGAAGGATACCGAGCACAGATTACCCTGGTCTTTGACAGTTCCTGGAAATGGAACTGTTGTCCCTCAGGTTTGGTGAGTGCGTGGGAAGAGAAACACATAGATCCTCAAGTCATCGGAATAGTCAAAAGTGGGTCTCTTCTCCTGAGCAGCTCCCCACCATCTACACAACTCATTCTATTGGGATCTGTTTGACCTTTGCTGCCCTTAAAGGTGAAAAATAAAATGCAGTTCTTCCCATCCCCTGCTCTATTTCTTCCTGTTAGTGCTTTGTCTTTTCCTCATCTCTTTCTATGCTCCATTTGATATTCACCAGTTTTATTGCTGATGTGTCAAAAAGAGAGCAGTGAATACATATGTCTGTCTTAGAGAAGACCGGGGGATAAAAAACAGCACACAGTGGCAAAACTGTAGTCCCAGCTACCAGAGAGGCTGAGGCAGGACATCAAAAGTTCAGTGGCTGCCCCAGCAATACAGCAAGACCAGGTCAAAAACAAAACATAAAACATAAAACAAGCCAAACGACACAGAAGCAATGGTCCAATCTGAGGAAAACAAGCCAACATGGAGCACGAGCATCAGTACAAAGAGTGGCTCTGGCTGTGTGCCAGCTCTCAAAATGGTGCTGTGTGCTATGCGTTGGTTCTGTCAGTTTATATGTGAGAAACCATCAAGGAGATGAAGAGATTTCGCCTAAGGCCACACAGCTAATGAGCAAGGCTGGCGTGAGCAAAGCAGTCTGATTTCAGAGTACATGTGTTTTTAACACGTGTTATGTTGCTAGTGGCTATGCGCCAAGTTCCGACACATTCATTATCTTGCTAAGTTTCGTTTACAGCTGTCAGAGGAAGATGTTTTCTCCCCATTTTACAGATGAAAAGACCAACTGTAGAAGAAGCCTCACCTAACTAGTGATTGGTAGAGTCAGTGTTTGAATTCAGGTCTGTTGTTGCGTCGTGCGATGCTGCCTTTTCCATGTCTAATGCAGATGGCATACACTAGGAGTGGAAGAGAGGGGCCTGAGAAGCAAGAGCCTGAAAGGAACACAGGTGCACCTTGGACCCTCAGGAGCACTTTGCGGTCCTAAATGTACTGCGTAAGTCAGTGTGTTAATGATTATGGGTTTCAGGAAACTTCAAGCAGACGTCTCAAACTTGTCTCATATCTAAATAGCTTCACATCATTGCAAGGGACATGTGTGCCATCCCTTCCTCAAAAGAGATCTGGAAAGTACATATGATAAAACTGTTCACTTTTAGAGGCCCAGAAAGGTAAATTAATCCATCTAAGGTCGCAGAGCTAGTGAACAAGGTGTGTACACCTCCCTAGTCAGGGTGGGGCTCAGATAATTGTTCCTATTAAGGAAAAGGGATCCAGATAGGAGAACAGATACTGAAAGCTCTACGCAGGAGCCTTCTACTGCTCCCTTCAGTCCTGCAAAGAAAACCCTAGTCCTGCTGTTACTCTCACACAACTTTCATGTGCCCACCATTGGAGCCCATCCTGACCTTATGAATTGCTGTATTTGTTTAGTCTTGATGGAGACAAGGGTGTCCAGACTCAGTAGAACTTGACTTAATCTTTCAGCATCCGGTCACTTAAGCCACTTCCTTCCATGTAGCCTAAGGGGGAACTTCAGAGCCAGGATTGGCCCCTCAGGCTAAGGATGCTGAGAACCAGTCCCTCGGGCTTGCTTCTCAATGACATCCTAGCCTCCTTCTGAATTCCTGGTGGTAAAGTCCTTCAGGTCATTTTGGTAGGTCTTCCCCTGGTTGAACTTAGTGCAGGGACCACAGATATACTTAACCCAAATCTGTCGGCTTTAATCACTCTCGTCTGGACAGATAAAAGCTTCCCATAGGATTGCTCTCTCAAGCATCCCACTGTGGCTTAGATACCAGCGATTAAATCATGGAAGAGAAAACAAAACAAAACCAAAAAAAAAAAAAAAAAAAAAAAGGAACCAGCTTCAATCTTCAGCTTTTAATTTTTTCAGTCTCCTGAAAGAAACCAGATTGTTGACCTAAATTCCCCTGTTCCATCCCCACATCCTCTCACCTCTGTTTGTGTTCCCCTGGCAGATGTCCCACAGCTAGTGGGCATCCTTAAATCAAAGGACCAAAAACTGACCCCAACCACCACTACCACCAAAGCCCTACATCCCCCACAGTGGGAACCAGCGCTGGGTTGTCTGAAGAAGCCACCCTCTTTGTGTGCAGAGTCTGAAGTGGAATGGACATTTGGAACCCTCTTCTGGGACCCATACAATGACTCTCAGTATGCCCGCTGCAGAGTTAGACACAGCACACTTGGCTATGGGTGAATGAAAGCAGCCTGGAGACATGTTTATGTTTTAGAACCAGACAGGTGGCAGCAAGAGCTTTGGTTCCCCTAGTCCTGAGCTCAAATCCTTGGAGGAAAAATCATTAGCCTCTTACACTTCAGTTTCGGTATTTTTATATTAATAAAGTCTGTTTCAAAGGATCGCTATGAGTCCCAACTGGGATACCTGAACTTATCAGGGGACTGTTTCACTGACACTTCCAGAAACTGCTTTATTATTACCATAATTTAGTTGAAAATTCTATATTTCACAGAGAGAAATGCCCGAGGTATAGTTTAATTTCCTCCTATATCTACTTTTCTCAATGAGAAAAAACAATAATACAAATTTGATGTATTAGATGTAAATTGTCACTTTTGCTAGTTCTCCTTTCTACACAGTGATAAGAAAGTAAAATATTATGAAACCTGTTGAGTTAAATCATTCCAGGAAAACACTCTAAGAAAAAAAGAATCACAGGACAAAAACATAGTTGGAGCCTCCACTGGTTGTGGGGAAAATGAAGGTGAGCTTGAACTCAGAATACTCGAGTTCCAGTCCTTCCTGTCAATGTACTCTATAACTTTAGGCTTCACTCTTCTGAGGTAATCTTACTTCTCTACATTTCAAAATTTTTCTTCCTTCAGTAGCAGCTATATTATGGAAGTTTCCTCTGAAAACTATATAAGAGATCATCTGGAAGCAGCAACTTGCACACTTAACACACACCAAGTCTTTCATAAATGTCTGTCAGTGTGGAAACATAGAAGCACCTCTTCCCTGGGAGGAACGTTTCCTGTGCATGGTGACCACATGATCAGCTTTTGAATTTTCCTAATATATCTTGCTATGTTCAAAATAGAAATCAAGTAGAACAGGGTTCTATATTAAAATGAGAAGATAATTGTGAACTGGGAACAAGGCAGTGGAAGACCAGATAGATTATAAAATTCAGAAATTTTGTTGAATGATGGTGTGATAGATTGTTAGAGAAGCCTTAACAAAGGACCACAATCTGTATGACAGCCCATGTGGTTTAAGCAACAGAAATTTAATATTTTTATAACTCTAGAGATTAAAAAAACAAATTCCAGCTAACGTAGGCTAAATTGTTTTCTCATTGGCTTGAAGATGGCATCTTTCCTTTGCATGTAACTGTGCTGTAATTATCGTCTTCTTATAAAAACACCAGTCATGCTAGATTAGGTCCCATCTAGTGACCTTACTATAAGGGAAAGACTTTTTAAAGGCCCAGTACGCAAATACAATCATATTATGGTCAACTGAGGGTTATGATTTCAACAGGGGTGTTTTTAGGGGAACACCAGTGTTCAGTCTACAACAGGTGGATGGAAAGAGTGGAGTCAGCCAAGGGGGTGACAGCAATCACAGGGAAAAAAACCCAGTGTAGACACAGGCAACTGGCACAAGCCTGGGTCAGAATCACCGGACAAGTAAGCTAATGATAAGAGTCCCCGTGTCGGAAAACTTCAGAAACTACACCAAACTCCAGGAATACGTAGAGATCCAGGCAAATCTTGGTTGGGTCCCGGTGAAGTAGAGTGAACTTGACTGACCAACTTACCACAAGCAGTAAAGAGGGATCCTGGGTCAATATTTCAGCTCTGGGCAGGAGAGTGGCAAGGAAGGCGGTATCCTGGCTTACAATTCAGCGCCATTTGCTTGTGTTGGTGCTGCAGGACTTACCAAAATATTTCTGGAAGGGGGTCTGTGTCCTTGCAGAGCGTGCAGTAAGATTGGCATTTGGCTCTTACTGTGGTGATGTGATTGCAAGCTTGGCCCTGGGAATTTTATCATACTGAAGCTCGTGCTGTGCAGCTTTGGGAACACACTTGAGTTTTCTGAGCTTCAGTTTCCTCTGAGAAGTGAGGATGCTCATAACTTTGTGAAGAGACGAAATGAGAGATCTGACACAGAGTACGAGGTATTTAGGAATCTCCACGGAAAGAGCAGTATGCACATATAAGGAGGGCAGAGGAGGGATGTGTTCTCTCTTCCCTTTCTTTATTTCACTTCCAGGGACATGCTCTATGGGTCACACGAAGTGTGCCAGGCTTTATGTAAGGTATTAAAAGTTTAAAAATGAACCATGTATTTGAGAACAGAGAGGAATATAATGGGTGCCTGAATACAAGACTTGCCTGGGGACTCCCAGGGCACTCAGACCGTGCTGCCCTGGGGTAGTATCTTTAAAGGGCTTCTCAGAACCAGCTCCTGAATCTCATAGTGTTTTCCTAGGGCAGCCCCAGCCGAGGCTTTGTGATACTCTCTTAGTGCCTTCTACCTTCTGGCTTTTCTCTGTCATGTGTGATATCCCCCCAAATGTGCCCCCAGTGATGATGAATAGAAAAAAGGTGAGAAGAAGAGGCAAGAGAAATAACCAAGCATCAAGCTTCTGGAACACTAAAGCCCTTTGAACACCAAGATCAGATTCAGGAAGGTAAGGGCTCAGCGGAAGGGTCAGCTGACCAGGGATCCTGTAGCTGTTGCCTTGAGAGGAAACCGAAGGCAAAACCCTCTCTGGCATGGGCCTCAGGACTTCTTCCTTTGGGCAGACACCTCAATGACCTGTCAAAAGGATTTGGACACTTTTACTGCCTGGTTCTATATATCTATAGCACTGAGGATGATGTATGCTAATTATATGTTGATTGCATGCAAAATTGCACGTGGTCTTCCTCCAAGTCCCAAGGAGACATGTCCTCTGGGGTCATCCTCTTGTTGAACACAGATGGTGCAGACTTCCGACTGACTCATTCCATCATTAGAACTGTGTCGCTCTGCCTTACGGAACAGCTGTGGGGACGGGTAATGAGGATGTGTGCAGGTATTGTGATCTCCAGAGAATATCGCGCTGTGTCCTGCATGGACAGACACAGGAGAGTGAACTAAGTCCCTGAGAATTGGGAGCGACATAAGGCATCCAACTCAAATCAACACACGTTTGTGAACACCGTCTACATACAAGGAACCATTCTAATAGCGAACAAAAGAGCTCTTAAATTCTAGCAGGCAATCATTTCTTCTTTTACTGAGAAGGGAAATGAGGCCCTGCAGCATAAAGGGGGGTGATTTGTCCCAGGCAAGGTTACCTGGCATGCCAAGCCCGGATCTCTTGTGCCAGATCTCTGGTGGCACAGGGGTGCTTTCCTCCCAGGCCTCTGAAATGTGACTTATTATTATTTTCAAATGGAAGTAAACCCCATCACCATGATGTTTCCCTGTGTGTATTGAAGTTCAGTGATTTCCTTTCACCACTTAGACTCCCGGTAAAAGCTCCCCTCTGAAATCTGAGGCCACTGCTTCCAGGTTCTCACTCCTGTGAATATGTTTCCCTGTGGTTCCACTGAAACACCTCTCTTTGCCCTGCGTCCCTGCCCCCCAGGGCTAAGTCACCCTTTTCTCCTTGGCTCTGTGTTGCCCCTCTCGTTCTTTCCCTCTTTCTCTCAACCGCAAACAGAGGTGGCCATCTGGGTACCGAGCCCCGGGGAAGGTTCTGAACTGAGGGCACCCTACAGATGTGTAAACATCTTACCTTGCTAACCAGGCAAGCTACCTTCCAAAGGCAACAGGAAAACCAGGGGCCAGGAGCCCCTGGCAAAATAAAAACCAGCAGGGAAAGGGAGAAAAAGAGGGGAAATGGATCTTGTTTCAGATTTTTAATTTTCTCATTAAAAGACCCTTCGTTTTCTTTTTATAGAGGGAGAAGTTAAATAGGGTGGGAGCGAAGTTAAGAGATGAGGTAGACTCGAATGTGAAGGCTTTAGGAACCTCTGCTCATGTGGTCTCTTAATATCATCTGAGTTGACGAGGATTTAGGATTTCTAAGGCGGCTTTGTCAGTAGGTTTAAGAAGAACATGTGCGTTTTAAAGCCCTTTGCCCTAGCTCTTAAAACCTCAGGAAAGATGCCTTCAGGTACCTTCCTTCTCCGGCCCTTCTATATTTTACTTCCAGTTCATTTTTACTTTCCTCATCCTCAATATCACTCATAGACCTCCGGCCTTTTGCAAATGAACTCCCAGTTGGATGCCCATCGTATGCCAAGGGTGCTAAATCCACCGTGCCTTTTAACTATAACTATGCATTTTAAGAGAGATACACATGAATTAAGGCCCACAGAGGTGAAGTGATTTTTGTCCCAGACATGGTTAGCAACTGCTGTCATCAAGATTCAAAGCAGATGACCCTGAGTCCAAATATCTTGCTCTTTCTCTCCTACCAGGAACACGTTCTGTCCTCTGGTCCTCCTGACCTTCAACCACAGAAACATAAATTAGTGTCTTCAGTTCCTTTTATCCTAAAAGCCCCTGCCTGGTCTCTTATCCAATCCTTTAGAATCACCAACGTACTTATTTGTGAGGCACTTACTGCGTGCCTTGTGTAGCTAGCTGTTGGGCAAGTTACAGAGATGACCTAGACGTGGCTGTAATGCCCATGAAGTGGCCAATCAAGCTGAGAAAAGACAAGAGTGAGGACACAAACAACTCAGAAATCAGTGAATCAGTGTCAAGTTTCCTAAAAATAAAGTAGGCTCAAGAAAAGGATTTAACCCCACTCACAGAGGTATCCAGGACTCCTTCCTGGAAGAGATGCATTTTATGTTAGTCGCTAACAGGGCAATAAAGTCTCCCTTGGACTGAAAATGTGATAGGAAACTTCATTCAATGCCCTCCTCTTCCAGATGGAAAACCAAAGCCCAGTGAAGAGAGATATTTAATATGCCAACAAAGCCACCCCAACTACAGGAGAAGGATGATTGTGTAGGAGACTCTGGTTATTACCTGAAATGCTGTTGAATGGAAAGTGGGAAGTCAAGTGTGGATGGGCTGAGATCCTCAGCCAATTTGCTGGCTGTAGCAACTGCATGACAGAGGCTTACACAAATTCTAAGATAGCGGTGTCTGCCGGGGAGAAAGGACCATGTGAGCCTTGTCTGTTGATTTCAGTGAGTGCTGTCTGTAATCATGTGCTGAGCACTAACGGTAGGTGATGCATACTCTGAGTTATGGTAGCTGAGATGATGTTCCAACTGAGAGTAGGGACTGTCCTTTTAAAAGAGTATCTTTTATTCATTCTCGTTTCCCTCTCTTTATCTTCCCACCTAGCCAGACACATCAGCTGACACTTAAAATACACTCCTAATTAGAAAGTCTCTTTCCCTATTCACCAAATTTTTTGGTGCCAGGGACACTGGACATATTCCAGAAAGGCTGGGGAATAGGGGGTTTGTGAGTAAAAAGTAGTGAGATCTAGAAAGAATCCTCTGGGCTACTTCCTGGAATTTCCAGAGTCAGTCTAGAGATGCTTGGCTGGAGCTTCCCCATACACCGACGTAAAACTTGTGTCTTCCACTCCCCTAAGTAATGATCCAAATCGCTCATGGCACGGGGGACAGATGGGAGATCTCGTGGAATTAGCATACAGATCAATACATTCTAGAGTTTTATAGAGCTAGGACCAACTTACCAACCAGTTGACCTTGGACTTGTTTCCTCACCTTAAATTTCCATACCCACTATCACTTAAACAAGAAATTTATTATCGTTCATATAGGCATGTTAAATTAATGAAGTAATGGATACATAGATCCCAGCATAACACCTGGTCTGCCATAGAGGCTTGATAGGCTGTGTTCACCATGGCTATTATCTAGACATTTCCAGCATCATTTTATATTAAGAGGGTTTATATAGAAAATATAGGTAGATCTTGTACGGCTTAGTGTTAAAGAGAAGCAAGTTGAGGTGTGTTTCGGAAAATCTGCCATTATTTTGTAGATCCCAACAAGGGCTTTCCATTCTCTGAGTCACAGCTTGCTCACCTGTGAAGTGGAGGAGTTGGAAGACACAATATCCAACACACCATTCCAGCTCAGCTATTGTGTGCCTTTCTTTGGGAGCACATGTCCAAGTTAGCAAAGACTTTTGTTAGAGACAGAAGCACTGGCATTTTAGCCCTTGACCCGCACTTTCCAAGGCCACTTTTCACCATGATTCAACACCACCGATTCCAATGCTTGCTAATGGCAGCTACACTCTCAAGGCTGTGGGGACTGTCCTGGTGACTGCCCTTCTTCTCAATGACCACCTTCCATCCATTATCATCTCCTTCAGTCTCTTCTTACCTAGTCTATTATTCTAGACTTAAACTGCCGTCTTCTTTGAAAAGACAGCTTCCCCATGCAACCTTTTGCAAAGCCAATAATTTTCACATTTTTATTATTGTGGCTGTCGTTCTTGCATGTTTCTTTAGGTAAAGTACTCCTCCTTCATGTGAAAGCTTTGTTGCATGCTCCAAAAACTAATCAATGTAAAACTGCACGGTTCAAGTTACGGTGAGACAGCTCTAAACCCCTTTCACTTTCCCCCTCAGCTCCTCAACCCCTTGCTTTGCCCTTGGGGTGGTCCCAGAGGCACCACTAGCAATTTCTAGGGATCCATCCAGAAGTTTATAAGCCAGAGTGTAAGATATCCTAATATAAATTTTGTTAGAGAAAAAGAATGTGCACCCTTCTCCTTCCACCCTTTATTTATTCATCTTTTTCTTTTGGGGCCACATAGGGCTGTATGACAAATGTTCTTATACCTCGCGTGACCGAGGATGGGTCGTGGGCATTCACACCGTCAGTGATCAAGGCAACAGAGACCCACGCTACTTTTTCTCCTTGAAGACAGACCGGGCCCGGCAAGTGACCACCATCAATGCCCACCGCAGCTACCTCCCAGGCCAGTGGGTACATCTAGCGGCCACGTACGATGGTCGGCTGATGAAGCTCTATGTTAATGGTGCCCAGGTGGCAACCTCTGCGGAACAAGTGGGTGGCATATACAGCCCGCTGACCCAGAAGTGTAAAGTGCTCATGTTGGGGGGCAGCGCTCTGAATCACAACTACCGGGGCTACATTGAGCACTTCAGTCTGTGGAAGGTGGCCAGGACTCAGCGGGAAATATTGTTGGACATGGAAACCCACAGCCTCCACACCCGCCCTCTACCTCAGCTCTTCCTCCAGGAGAACTGGGACAATGTGAATCACAAGTGGTCCCCCATGAAGGATGGTAACAGCCCTCGAGTGGAACTCAGCAATGCCCATGGCTTCCTGCTTGACACGAGTTTGGAGCCCCCTCTGTGTGGACAGACATTGTGCGACAACACAGAAGTCATCGCCAGCTACAATCAGCTCTCAAGTTTCCGCCAGCCGAAGGTTGTGCGCTATCGTGTGGTCAACCTCTATGATGACAACCATGAGAATCCCACAGTGAGCCGCCAGCAGGTGGACTACCAGCACCAGCAGCTGGCAGAGGCCTTCAGGCACCACAACATCTCCTGGGAGCTGGAAGTCCTAGAGGTGAACAACTCTTCCCTGCGCAATCGCCTCATCTTGGCCAACTGTGATATCAGCAAGATTGGGGATGAGAACTGTGACCCCGAGTGCAACCACACACTGACTGGGCACGATGGTGGGGACTGCCGTCACCTCCGCCACCCCGCCTTCATGAAGAAGCAACAGAATGGCGTGTGCGACATGGACTGCAACTACGAAAGGTTCAGCTTTGATGGCGGAGAGTGCTGTGACCCCGAAATCACTGATGTCACTAAGACATGCTTTGATCCCGACTCTCCACACAGGTAAGACCCTCCTGGGCAGAAGATGCCCATCTGAGAGCTGAATGTGATATCCTCGTTTCATAGATAAGGCCTCTAATCCCTGTAGGGGTAATGAAAATTTTCCAGTTTATGTGGCAACTCCATGACCAAGGTGAGTCTGTTACTCAGGTGACCAAAGAGACCAAATGCAAAGCCATTCATTGAATGTTTCCTATTGGCCATGAGGAATGACTCAGACCCATGTCTCCTCTACCCATCAGCTAGCTCATAAGTAAATTTCAATAAGGACATTTATCATTTGCTTATCTGGTGAAAGGTAGTGTGTGGTGTCTAGGAACGGTGCATGGGAGATCAAAAAGAAAAAAAAATGATCTGGTGCTTGAATATTTCACATGGGATTTCCTTGAGAGAGATGGTGTTTTAGCAATGTCTTCAAGAAAACATGTAATTCAAGAAAAGTCTGTAGTTTCACATAGAACTTAAATTGGGTGAAATGTACTGAGTGCAAATAACTGCCATACTCCATGTAATAGAGTGGGTTACACCTGCAAGGCCCGTGATGGTGGTCTCCAGCCATGTATGACTATTTAAATTTAAGGCAGATCCAGGTGTGATGGTGCGCAGCTGTGATCCCAGAACTACAGAAGGCTGAGCTAGAAGGATTATGGGTGTGATCCCATAATGGGAAACTTAGCAAGACCCTGTCTTAAAGCAAATCAAATTTAAAATCTAATTTCTGAGTTACACAGGTCACATTTCAGATATGCAGTTCCCACAGGGAACTCGTTGCTGCTCTACTGGACAGATTAATATGGAACATGTCCATGGCCATGCGAGTTCTATAGTGCAGTGCAGGTAGGTCTGGGGTCAGCTGGGTCAAACAGCCTGATTTCAGATCACAGCTCTACTACTTCCTCATTTGGTGACCTTTGAGAGATTCTGGGTGTTTTTGTTGTTGTTGTTGTTTGTTTGTTTGTTCTGTTTTGTTTTTTTTATTCTTTAAAATGAGAATAGATTTTCAGCTATGTGTGGAATTGAAGAAAGTGAAAAGTACTGCATTTGCCCACCAGTGGCTAGCTCATAAATAGATTTCAATAAATAGATTTATCATTTCTTATCTGGTGAAAAGGAACGTGTGGTTTTGAAGAGTGATGCCATGGTAGATCAGAAAGAAAAAGGCTGACCTGAATCTTGAATATTTCACACAGGGGTTTCTTTGGGAGAGGTGGTATTTTAGCAAAGTCTTCAAGAGACATATACTTTAAGAAAAATCTATGGTTGTAGTGTACAACATTAGGTAATACAATTTCACTCTATTTGCGATCATGCTGAATGTCTACATTTTAGCTGCTCCTGACATGCATACACACAGAGGGAGAGAGAGAGACAGAGACAGAGACAGACAGAAAGAGAGAGAGAGAACTGAAATTATTGATGTATTTGTCTCACTCTAATAACCTTTTTTCTATCCATGTGCATCTCATAACATCTTGTAAACCTTAAATATACACAATAACATTTATTTTTAGAAAGGATAAATTTAACTTGGACATTGGTGGTTGGGTTGGGGGTTCTCCTATATGACCAAGAAGAGGAAGGATAGGGAAACTTCTATCCAATATTTTATTTAACCTCTGTCATAGCTGTCAACTATAGCAACAACAACAAAAAAATCCCAATGTGGAACCCAAAGAGAAACCCAACCGTGATCTGTATTTGATGTGGAACTTGAGGTAACTAGTTTCAAGCCAGAGAAATAGTCAACATCTACTTTCCTGTTTTTCCCAGATTTGTGCTGAACTTTTTCCATTCTGACAAACACACAGGACCCTGGACTTGCTGATGGCTCAGGCACATTTGCCGACCTCTGCAGGATTTCTGCTGACAGTTCTCTTTGTGACTCTCTAGAAAGAGTGAGGGCCTCCATGCCCAGGCAAAGTACCTATGTGAAAAGGAATGACAATGCTGGCAGGAGAATGTCGTGCCTGGCAGCAAGTCAGAAAGCACGTCAGCTCACCCCACTGGCACCAGTAGGGCCTCTGGACTCTCACCTTGGCGCCAAGATGAGCGCAACCCATGTTGTAAAGAAGCCTGAGTGTGTGGCCTGTCCTTCCAGGTCATAATGCACTGTCTTCTGCTTTCATTTGGGCCCTTCCAGAACTTGACAAGGGAGGCCAGTTGTGGGGGTAATATTTGCATTTGACTGATGGGAAATAGAGGAATCTTAGAAGTGGCTTAGCCAAGTTCACAGGTCAGGAAGGTCACTAGGTAACTTGTAAATGCAAGTCTTCCGTGACCAGTGTAGTGTGTGTTCTATTGAGCTAGACTCGCAGGAGAGCTCTATAGGCCAGGGCAGAATGATCGTGAAGAAAGCTGGACATAACTGAAGACCATTCACCTGTTTGTATATCCTTCATTCATTCATTCATGAAGTAAGTATTTATTTAAAACCCACCTAGCGCTGGCAATATAAACACCCTTAGTCCTGTTTTGCCAAAGGAAATCCCGAATTCAAAAAGATGAGAGGACCATAGAAAGTCATCCTGAAAATATATATGAATAAATTAAAGCGAAATTCACAGCTCTCACTGAAGATATTTTTAAATCAAAGGAGAAAGTAGAGGAAGAATTAAAGGACAAGGGTAATAAGCATTGTGGCTTTGTGGTAGTCTTTGTAAAAAAAATAAATAACTGATAAGTGTAACTGGGTCAGGGCCAAGGGCATGTGGCCTTTGCTGAGTGCCATGCCAGGGACAGGGGCCACAGGTTCCCAGATTCCAGAGAGCTCCCGATCAGCAGGCAGAGCTGGCAGATTCCAAAGGCCTCCTCTTTTCTCAGTCACGGGATGCATGTCCAGAATGTCCGTGAGCAGCCATGTGCCAGGGCTGTGACCATTCACACCGGGGCTGTTTGTTTTGCTGGCTAGGAAAGCTGTGTGTTCTGAGTGAGCCTTGCCCCCTCTCCCCAGCCCAGGCCTATGTCATCTCCTGATCAGTCTGGCAGAATCAGCTCTCCTGTACACAGAGAGAAATCTGTGGAAGGTTGCAGAGAAGCATTCCTTTTGTGGTTACAAAAAAAAAGCAGAAGGAAGAGCAAGGGAGAAAGGGAGGAAGGAAGAAAGGAAAAAGGAAAGAAAGAAGGAAGGAAGGAGAAAGGAAAGGGAAGCTCTCTGTCTTCTCTATCATCTATCTATATTTTTATTTTCATTTGTATGTTACACACACACACACACACACACACACACACACATTCTTTCTTAATGGGTAAAGATGACATTTAAATCACTTCTTTAGCAAGAGCCATGTTTTTTCTCTCATATGTCACCAACACCTTAATTGCTGACAACAAAAATGAATCAGCCTCAAAACGCCCAAGAATGGCTTGGCAATGCCAGTTCTCCACAAGTGTCCAAATGCTAACCCTCCACTCTGCACACATTGCGCAATCAACTGGTAAGAAGCAGTCCCCGCTTTGGGAAACACAGATTAAAATTCATCATTCTGACAATTCTTGAGAAGTTCCTTTGAGGAAACTATGATCTAGTAGTAGCACAGCCGTACAGGTTGGCAGACCCCATGAAAGAAGAATCACTTCTTTGGAACAAGCTGAAACGCTCATATTTCATGTCCTCAGCTGATTGGCCCAGGCTCTCAGAGATGTGTGTTCTACAGGAAAGCACCTAGGACCAGGTGAGAAGCTGCAGAAGGCATAGAAATGTTAGTTGTCTAGCTTGGTAACATCCTCAGAGGTCAGCAAGTTGGACTCAATTTTGCCCTACAAAGGGAAACTGAGGTCAAAATCACACAGGCTGTTAGTGGTGAAGCCTAGAGAGAGCGAGCGGCTCCAGGGTGAATGAATGAGTTTGGAAGAAAACCGGATGATGCTCTTGAGTTAATGTTCTTTTTCACAGCTACCGGAGCTATGTTGGCCATGGGTGTCCTTAGCAAGAGGCGATGATAAGGACAGCTAGCTGAGGGTGTTGAAGAAGGTAGCTGGGGCAGTGAGAGGCAGGGGGCATGAAATATAACCAGTTACAGATGCTTGGCTGGAATAAAACACTTTCACAGGGCCGTGACTCCAAGGTCAGGACACATATGCTTTAAGTCTTCGAAGGTCTGTTCTGCGGTAGAGGGAGCAACATTATTCTATATAGTTTCCAAGCCATGGCTAGAACTAGAGTGTTGCAGTTACAAGTGGCAGCTCTGAGTCAGTGACAGATAATACCATTTCTGGTCAGTATGACCCCTCCAGAGGAGTGCTTCCCCAGGGAAGTGAACTCCCCGACTCCAGAAGCATACAAGTTGGTGTTGATAACTATGCACAGAGAAGCCGTAACTGGATTTACGGGGACAAAATGCCCATGCTGATCAAGATTGAGCCCAGCCCAGCTCAGCTTAATCAAAGTCAAAGAAGAAGGCTGCGTGATGACTGCGTCTCTTCTAAGAGACATTCGTTGGGCATGTCCACCTCTGCCAATGACTACTATTCCCTAAGGATGTTGTGTTGAGTTGGACATGTTCCTCACCACTGACACTCTGTGGGAAAGTCACATACAAGCATCTGATCTGTGGGGGAATTTAAGGCTGCAGACCTACGGCGCAGAGATAAATCCTGATGAACAAGGCAGATGAGCTGTAGGAGAGATGGTCACGATGGTCTGAGCAGACTCTTGGAGTCCTACACAGCACACTGAAGCAGAATAATTAGGAAGTATGGAAGAAAAGGTAATTACAACACAGTGGGCAAGACAGTCAAAAAACACCAAGCATTTACTCCAAGGGTAGTGAACCTGGAACACAGTTTTCACATTTCCACCCTTAGTCTGCAAGGGGAAGAGGGAATGACTACAGAACTCTAAGATAGTGGCTATATGGAGGATATTTCCCAGCAGCAACTGTGACTCCCAGCAGAGGGAAACTGCCACATTAACAGCCATCTGACCAGAAGGGACTAATTTCACACTGGCATTCACTCCTGCTAGTATGCTCTAACAGGGGAGCAAGAGGGAAGTCACAAAGCAAGACACCTGTTGCAAGGACACAGAACAGAAGGCGCAGTGGAGAGTGTCACTAGATATGCTAGCAAGGAACATTCGGAGCACAGAGCAAGTCAGCTCACAAGGAGAGTGAGGCACCACTTGGGCAGTGAGAAGGGTGACCAGGTGAGTGACGGAGGACATGAAAAATAAGGAGATGTGTGGCTGGGATCCCAAAAGACACTTATCTCACAGAAAACTTTAGTGTAGAACTTCGTCGTCTCGGTCCCCTTATTCTTTTTCACCTCCTCTTTCTTTTCTTCCTTCATTCTGTTCTTCTCTCAAAAGTTTACTGGTGACTAGGGCCAGTCCACTCACCATTCATTTGGAGCTCACCACTTAGTGGGCGAGACAGACACAGAGCACCTTGTATGGGGTAGTCAGAAAGGAGTGTCAACCTGATTGGCCTTGTGATCCCCCCAGGGGATCGGTGGAGCACATCCTCGGTGCACCTTGGTGAGACGTGGAGGCATGGCCTTGGGGTCTATGTTTGGTAGTATCACCTCATTCTGCTTTCTGGCTGCCATCATCTAAGCACCTTGGATTTATCGTGCCTACTTGCCACAGTGTTTTTTGGAACCAACTTGTCATAGGCTGAATCTCCTTAAAATGTGAGCCAGATTAAGCATCTTCTTCTTTAGGTTATAGATATCAGGGATTGTGTCCAACAAGAGGAAATCTGGTGAACAGACTATTCAGTTGCTGGTAGAAGATGAAAGCCCACCTTAGTTCTAACTGGGATGCGCAGGCTGTGTGGGTAATGACAGCTTAACTGTGCAGCTAACTGGCCAGGTACACAAAAGACACGCCAAGCCAGCCTTGGACAACCACTTCAGCGGGGCAGAACTTTATGTACAGCCAGGACAGATAACAAGAAAGTTAAAATTCCCTTATGGCCCATTTATAAATAAAATGGAAAACCTGCTTTTATTAGAAAGTCCCAGCGTTAAGAAACTCAAAGTCAGTGGGCATTCTGGGTGGTAACCATGTCACTAGAAGAGGTTACTGCAGCAAACACACTAGTAACCTGTGTGAACACCTCTAGGTCAAAAGCTCTGGCACCGTTAGGTTGACTTCATGTCTGTCCAACAATATGTGGAGCAGGATGAGTAGGGAACGAAGGAAAATCCCCCCTATGCCATCATCTCATAGGGAATTTTTTTTTATTTTGTTTTCCATTCGTGGTGAGGAGAAGGAAGATCATGAAGGTAGTTGAGCATGTAATAAGGCCATCCCGTTTGTTCTGATTATTTCTTTCACCAAATTACTTTGCTGAGATCTCACAAAAGGGCCCGTGATAAGGTTTTGTAGTGATGGGAAAGAGCCATGTGCACAGGTCAGACAGGTAGCATGATGGGAAACATGAGGTCATACTAGGAAGGCATTAGAAGTTGCAAGAGCCTCGCTGAGACTTCATGCACGTAGACCTCATGGTTTGTTCTTCAGGTTGTAGACTTGGAAGAATCATCTGACTTAGAATAAAAAACAAAATAATTCAAAGGAGTTAGATTGTAGTGCTGCCTGTATCATCTCTTAACTATGTGATCTTGGGCAAGTCTCTTAATCTCTCTGAGCCTCTATGTCCACGTCTATTAAAAAATAATGTTTGAGAGCCTAGATCATATATTATTTTATGTGGCCATGAGAGTCACATAAAATAATATCCAAAAAGGAGTTTTGGGAAGAGTTAACAAACTTGCAGATAAAAGGGGACATTGTTTTTTTTTTCCCCTTCAGTAACTTGGTTCTTTCTTTTCCAGTAATTGTGTAAGAGACATTGCTTGGAATTTTATAATCAGAATATCAGGGTTTATTTAATGTGACTAATATTCATTATAGCAATAACAGGAGTCAGGACTGGTGTGGTGGAAAAATTATGCTTCTTGGAGACTGAGCCGGGTTTGAATCTTGGCTCCAGCTGTCTGATTTTGGTACATTGCTCAATAAGAGAAGCGAGTTTCTCATCTCTTAAAATGGGGTGATAACAGCTATCCTGCGGCATGTCATAAATCGTGAATGGAGTTGCTTGTGTGAAACACCTGGCACATAGTAGGTGGTGGAGAAGTTCCCTCCCTTCTTGCACACACACACATGGACACTATTTCCCTGTCAGCATTGTTTTACAGAGACTGCATTCCTACAGGCCCATAAAAAGAAAAAAAAAAAAAGGAGGGGGGCCTGGATGAAACTGAAACTACAGTTTACAAATTGAACACATTTACCAGATTGCTTTCATTCTTAAAATACTAACTTTTGAGAAAAAAATTGGCTTGCAGAATTGGTAGTTTTAACTGGAGATCACATCACTTATATGAATCTCATTGAGTTTGCATACTTGCTTACTTTGAAGATGACCCAAATGTCTAACTGTGCTAGAGAACACATTTTCTGACAGACCCATCCCACGCACAGTGTTGTGATTGGTGATAATGAATCAAGTGTCCATCTGGTTGAAGTGACTAGGTGTTTTGACTGTCTTCAGTTCTCCTTTCTTGCCTGAACACTGATGACACCAATATACGTGTCCAGGCATATTGGTAAGGTGGTCTGATTTTCTCTAATTCAATCTGAATTGTCTTTATAATGTTCTTCAGAGCAAAGTACACTCTTAGTTACACATTCTAACTGTGAAACGTGTGTACATGTTACTTTGGTTTTTGAGAGCAGAGTAGGGATGGCTGAAATTAACAGAAAGAACTGGTCATGGCATCTGAAGATGTGGCTGATGGGGAGCTCAGAACGGTGCTCTAGGAAGAATAGAATCAGCATAGTTTAGAAAATGAAAAAAAAAAAAAAACATGTTTAGGAAGCAACATGCATTTCAGTCTAAACATTTAACAGTGTCATGACCTGGCACAAGACTCATCTGCCCCTCTGTAAAACCAAGGATGAAAGGAAAAGTCTGCTGCTCTGAATGGTACCAGAGACCGAGTGGAAGAGCACACAGGCCAAAGCGTCTGCTGCCCAGTGGGCACAGAAAATAGTCTTGTTTTATGCTGCTGTTGTTTAGGGATTTCCCTTTCCTGGGAAATCGGACCCCTCGTGAGCATACCCTCCACAAATTTCTAGCCCCTTTTTACCAACAGGAACCCTTTTATTTTTAGTTCTTACACGTTCTATCCATATGTAAATATATAGCTTATATATTTATATTTTCAAATTGCTAAATACTATACACCCATTTTCCCAAGAGATGAGCAGTGGACTACAATGAAAGCAAGGACATATCTGGGATCTCAGATCTAGGATCTCAGGCCAGGGCTCATTGAAGAGTGGATAGAAAACGTAACTAGGGGCCAGGAAGGTACGCGTCAGGTACTCAGGATCACAACCACCAAGCTGCTCCCTGGCCTGGGACTCTTGCTCCCCCGTACTCCATGTCCTCACAGTTTACACCCGAGAGTTGGAACTATTCTGAATTTGCCTAGGGCAGCTCCTGAGCACGTCAAAGCGCGAGGGGCTTCCTCTTCCTAGATGTGTATTCCTATTTCTAGTTATAGAGATATGTGGAAGCATGGGGCACCATTCTGAGGGCCTCAGCAGGAGATTGGGGGGTTTTTCCACCCTCAGTTTGACATACTTGGCCCTGTCATTCTCCATTTTCTCTCCAGCAGTGACACTGATCACTCAGGCAGCTTCAACAAAACCGGCGGTAGGTAGTAGGAAGGGAGGGGCAGTTTGACTGGTAGGCAACAATCCATCTTGTTGTAATGAAAAGCAATTCACCAAATTGATCCCAACTCCTCTTGCCCCTTCAGGCTCACCCTTGGGCAATTTTTTCACCTCCTGAGAGGGAGTTGCCCTGTGTGTGCTCTCATCTTTTAGAAGCATTAAACTAAGATGTGAACCTAGGTGCTTTTGGTCTGGGGTGTTTTTTCTTGAGTGGAAAATATTTGAATTTCTAACTTCTTTCAGTCAGCAAGGAAATTTTCTGCCTTTCTCCTTCCTCCTTTGCATCTCATTCTTCTTCATCTTCTTCTTTTTTTCATACCTTAAACTGTTCCGGTGGTTCAGTGGTGAAGGGAAATTGGGGGAGCACTATCTCCACTCCAGACCTCTTGTGGGTTTTTTTTGTAACTCCAGTCTTTTGTGAGCTCAGACAGCCACCGCGTCTCTTAGCTTTGTACTTGACTTGTGGCTACTGAATTATTTTTACGGCCACAGAGGGCAATGGTGACTAGAGTGCCACAGAAGCACAAGGGAAAGCCCTTTTTCTAGTAGAAAAACAGTTTGCCTGTGGTTTGGCCGAACAGGAGGAAGGAGGTGACTGGATTCTTCCAGTAACTCTGCGGCCAGCATGAAGTCAGACGTTTCCCTCCTCTTACTTCAAATTCTTTATCTGTAAAATGGGAAATTTTAATTGAAAAGTCTGGCCCTGTTTATCCAGCCTCAAATCAGGAACATTCCTCACTTCTGGAGACTAAGGCTGCCTACGGATAGGGTAGAAATGAAGGGTATGAACAAAGGCTTAATATATTTAGAAACACAAATGAAGATATGCATCAACACTGAACATATCTAGGGAAATAAGAGACAGTCCTTGCCTTCAAAGGATTTGCAAGCCCCTGTACCCGATAGGGTACAATGTGTTCAGTGTTGCAACGAAGGAACAATTACCCTTTATGACAAGCTGAAAAAAAATCCTACTCACATCACTCAAGTCCCAAGGGTGGCCTAGTGATGGTCCCCTACAAATGGACAGTCTGCATGTCTGCTATTTTATTTCCCCTCGGGCTTTGAATGTGGCATCCTCTTTCCAAAAATCAATTTGAATTTAATTCTACTTTCAACAGCCTGACATACAATGACATTCCTTCCAGCAGCATTTCTCCATTCTTGAACTCTCTGATTGCCACATGACCCTCTGAGAGCTATCTCTATGTTAGCCCCAGGAAAGACAAAATCTGGGAAAGTTATTAGGCTTGTTAAAGGTCATCCAGAAGGATCTACATCCACTGTCATGATTGGACTAACTTTAAATAAAAGTGTTATTTGCCCAAGATTAGGGGACTCGTATGGGACCATGGTCCAGACTAAATTCCAGACGTTGCTATATTGACACATATTGGTGATGATGTAATTCTTGATTTATCCTTCCCAAACTTAATACTGTTTGGTTGCCACTTACACCAGTTATGTGGCCAACATGGCTAAAATCTAAAGCCAAAGTACACAGCCTTCTGAAATACCCTCTGTACCTAAAACATGGCTTTCACAACTTGTGAAATTCATGTGATTTGTCCTTGTCTAATTGTGTTTCAAGTAAAGACAAACCACAGGGATGCCAGTGAGCTGTGTGTGCTCTCTTCAGTGTGGTCAGTTGTCCTATTTGTCAGTTGTTGCTTTGCTGCTCCAAGAAGGACGAGAGAGGGTGGAAGAGGAAGCTTTGGGTCCTTGAACTCCCCGTACTTCTGTTGTGAAAGTGATAATTAGACATGAGATGATCACATTACTGCTGATTTACTTTTGAATGTAACATGACATCTCAAGTCACTGTATTTTTTTACCTAGCAGAAGAATTTTCATAACTGCACATTTATTAGTGCCCTCTGAGTCCATGAGACAGTCAAGATAAATGTTCTAGAACATCAAGATTGTAGGGAAATGAGCGAACAGTTGTGTGTTGGGATGATGTGCGTCTGTATGTGCCTGCTGTGTGCCAGGCACCTTGCTGAGTGCTGAGGGGTACAACTCTGAACATTGCACAAGATGTTGCGAGTCTGCCTCCCTGGAATTTTCTGCACATAGATAAGTAGCTTGCTGAGTAAATGCTACTAGAGAAGTTTTCGGTGCTCAGGTAACAAAGACGACAATTACGTGGCTCAAGCATGAGGGATCCACATTGCGTTTGGGAGATGAGTCGTGGTTCCAAGTAAGTGTGGCTGAGCTTGCCCAAAGCCAACGGTTCTGTTATGTGCCTCCTTCCCTACAAATCTTGAAATTTCATTTTCAGAAAAGCAAATGAGAAAAATAGTGGCTGTATCGTTCTGGATAAATGCTTTCATTAAAAGTAGAGCCCTTCATTCTGAGTTTTTATTATTTTTATGGTATTATTCAGGCACCTTTTATTTTAGGATATGCAGAACATACAATGAGGTGTAAGGGGCCTCTGATGTGTAGTAAGCGAAACAATGGAAAATACTGTAATAGACCGAACAAGAAACCAGACCTATCTTTTCCAACTTTTCTCACTCCCACTGAACTAAGGGAACGTTTTTCCCATGAGGGAGCTATTATCTCTTAAGTGTTCTTACATCCACGTCCTTTTCCACACATTGCCAATGCCTCCTTCTCTCACGTGCCTCCAATTGTCTTCTCCCAAATGGCTCCAGGAAGATATCTAAAAAATAAATAAATAAATAAACTACATAGTTCTGTTTTCTTCCATGAATTTTTCCAGGCTCTGCCTAGAGGGCTTTCAGGATATCGCCCATTCCACATGTCTGCTATCCATGTGCCTTCCTTATGTAGCCACTGCTGCTCCCTACAGCCTTATTCTGGGAGTCTTGTGCATTGACTCCGCTTTGCAGCACTTCGCATATGAGATCTCACAGTTTTTGCACTCTTTGTTCTCTTTCAAGTCTCTGGACTTCCTAGAGATTCTGCCATTTTTTTCTCTTTCACCATTGGCCCAATATCCAACCAAATCTTTATGTGAAAACATTTATGCCTTCCCACTTTCAGCTGGGTAAGCATATTGCTGTGTACATCCACTATACTCGGTACACCATTTTGTCAAAACACACATGATTGAAAACAGTCATAGGCCCATGTTTAAGGATACTGTCTCTGGTGCCCAGTAGACTAAGAGTCATATCCCAGCTCAGGCACCTCGGAGTGTATGTGCGGAAGGAGAACCTTGGGAAAGTGGTGTTGCTTCACCTAGTCATAGTCGTCTCACCTATGAAACCTGAGCATTACAAAGGCACATACTCAACCGTTTGGGTTTTTGTGAGGCCTCAAAGAGATATCATATTTTAAAAGTACTTCAGCAGTGCTAGTATATAGTAAACTCCCCCAAATGGTAGGAGCTTGTAATATTACCACATTTTTCTCTGGTCACTCGTTTATTTATTACACATCTTAAAACTTCTAATTCTTTGATAATGAAAAGTACTTCTTCCTGTGGATACCTCTAGTTTGTAGCTTAAAGCAAGCCCGGTGATAGAATCTCAGCAAATGTCGATAACTGAAAATGGAAAAGAATAAATAAATGAATAAGAAGGAGAAAGGCAGAGGCTGTTAGGCAGGGAGAACGGAAGGAAAGAGGAGAGGTAATGAAAGAATGACTTATTCAATAAACGAGTGGAAGAATGACCAATTTTTCAATTGATCTTTGATTGGTACTGTTCTATTTTTCTTGCCTGTGTGTCAAACTTTCATACAAAAGCTATTATTTTGGAAACCAAACATTTCATGATTCCAAGAATTTAATAAACTCTCCAAGCATTTCTTCGGTGTCTATTTTAATAGCGAGGCAGATTTAGGCATTTCTGATGATGAAACTCAACAAGAGAATAAAGTCCAGATCATGAGAGCTCTTGGAACAAAGTGCAAAATTCAGGTTTTAGAACTGGTCACAGCTTGGAGAAAGCTTGTTATTAGGAACAAGGATATGGGTGCAATAAACATTCTGAGGTTTATCTTTCTTTAATGACTTGCTTTCAGTGGCTTTGATCTTTATATTTGATAATCGCTTTCAAATGGCCTAGCGTGTTCTGAAAATGAAGTCGTGGTTCATGGACTCTTGCATCTCCTTGGAAATGACAGGTTGCAACCAGGATTTGGAAATGGGCAGTGGAGAAACAGGGCAACTCCTATGAGGATGACAAACACTTTAGTTGAGTGATGGGGACCAGGGTTCAGTGACAGAATGGAAACTCGAAAGTCCCTGAGAGCTGACGCCAGTTCCCGCCAGTTCCCTCCAGTTCCACGGCAAGATTAAAAGGGAATTACACATCTTGGAGCCCTTTCATGAGCTGGTTACCCTTCTAACCCTTGTTTTTATTTATGAACACATTGAATTTTATGTCTGCCTTGCTAGATTGTGTTGTATAATCCCCTTTTACAGATGAGAGAATTAAGATCCGGAGAGACTGAATCACTTATCCAAGGTCATAGGGATACTTGGCAGAAGAGGGAGGATTTGAACCCCAGCCTGCTTCTTTTAAAAATAGCACTCTTCTGCCATTCCTTTTAACCTAAAAGAATTGTTCTTTGCTTAGAAGTGGCCAACTCTCAGCCAAGGCTTAGCTCAGTAAAACCCTCCACAAATTGAGGGCTTCCGCACAGAGCTGGAACCATCCTGTGACTAGCTTGCACCCACCCAGAGCCCAGAGAGCAAGACCCTGGCATGACATTCTCACCTCGGGATCAGAAAAGTTAGGAGAGTGGGAAAGCCCTTGTCACCTTGACAAGATACGTAGGTGCACAAAATGCTCAACTTCAGTGTAAACCTTAAATGTTGAGCTTGTACATATCAATACAATGGGGAGAAAAGAGAAAAGTTAGCTGAAGTGTGAACAGTTTTGAACGAGAATAGAAATTGAGACTCATGAGGCTTGACCGGACTTACTGTGAGCTACACCTCTGACCAACCTCCCTTACCACGAGAGCACCAGGGCGCTAAGCTTCTAAACTGGGAAAAGCTCAGGCCTTCCCTCGCTTTTTTCCCATGATTTCATTTAAAGGACTTGTTGTTGTTTTGCATTCTGAATGTGGTTCCCTTTTGCTTCCCTTTCAATAAAACAGGCCCTGACAGCCCTCTCATTCAGATTATTACAGAGTTGTACCATCTCAGGCCAGTGCATTTAGGAAATATGTTGTTGGCACTCACCAGCGAGTGAGATGCATAAAGAAAATATTCTAATGACAGTTGAGTTGAGAGAGCTTTGATCTCCCTCCAGAACTGCACTCATGGCTTTGAAATGCAGTTCTGGCAAAAGGGTAAAGTCTGGGAGCCTTGGCAATCAGGGCTGGGCCCCCTACAACAGACATTCCAGGGGACCCACAACCTCCACCGTGGAATCCAGGTGCGTGATTTTCACAGCAAAAAAAGAAAAAAAAGAGAGAGAGAGAGAGTGAGACACCACACCTAGCAGACAGCTTTGGGAAGAGAATCTAAATTATGAGGGACGTTCCAATATACCTCTCCATTTCCCAGATTCTGTTGGTTCTGCTGTTGCTTTTTTTGGCAAAGGTAGAAATAAGGGTGGAGATTATGGTGAAATACATTTGGTAATATTTCAGGCACGTTCTGCCTTACTTCCATTTTGTATACTAAAGGCTCTGAAAATTCTTGCATTCAAAAAAAATCTATGTATTTAACTCTTTTCAATAGATTATATCCTAAAGCCATTGACTCAAAAGCTGTGTCTTTTAAATATGCACCTGCTTCTTTGTTGATTTAGCCATCTCGCCTACTGGGAACTGGACAGCCCTGGAGTAGTTCCCTAGCTCACTGAACAGACATATCCTCTGAACAGCAGACCAAGCAGGAGGGCGTGGGGAGGACGGGCCGGATGTGCGCGCGAGTTCTGTGCAGGTGATTCCAATGGACAGGGAACTTGGGACTGACGTCCTTTCCACAGTTGGCTCTCTGGGCATGGGTCCTTGCAGGAATGGCTTCCTAACTGTTTTGTATTACTAACTGGTACGAAAGTGCTAAACTACATATCCTACAAATAAGAGAACAGAGGTTTATTGCTAGGCCTTTACCCCCCCGCCCCCTTTCTTTGATCTGTGACCTGAGTCAATTCACTTTCCTGAGCCTGCATTTATTCACCCTGTTTTCAAATTATGCAGCATGAGAGCAAATGGCTCCCTGGCTGCCGAACAGTGGTAGCTCTCCCACTTTGGGGAGAAATTTTACCGGATCACAGAGATTATAATGACTTGGTTCCGCCTGCCTGAAGCCCAGAGCTTTGTGAGGAAGACAGTATGTCAGTGAGTACTGGATTTAAAAGCAGAGGCACATAGAAAGGAGGACTTATTTTTAGCTAGTGGCCATGATGGTTTCAAAGCAGTTAATGACCATCACTATAGTAACGGTGATGCAATAAATGTAGCAGACTGTAATCAATAAGTGGCTTCCACACGCCAGCCCTGATGTTGGGTTTGCATCACCTCTACACTCCCAGTAGCCCAAGAGAGGTGTTTGTCCTCGTCACCATTTTGTAGGAAGATACATGGAATGCAAGAGGTGCCAGCTGGACTTCACACGTTGATAAACTCTTGGCTTATTTGTTTTTCTTTTGGGAGACAGGGTCTTATTATGTAGGCCAGGCCAGACTTGAACTCTTCAATCCTCCTCTCTCAGCCTTCCAAGTGCTGGGATTACAGGTGTGCACCACCACTCACAGAATAAATAGGGAAAACTCTAAATGGGGAGAGAAAGAGAGAGATCGGAGACTGGAGAAGGAAGCTAAGGGTTGGGGAATTGACATAATTAGAAAATACCCAGGGTTGTGAGGATAAGGAGACCATGAGAATCGGAGTAGCTGAGGTTTCAACGAAAGGAAAAAAATGGTTGGATGATGGAGACAAAGGGAGAGAGACATGGAAAGCCAAGACTAGATGCGGAAGGGGACAATCAGCTTCAATTCTGTCCCAGTAGAGAGTCGGAGAGTGGAAGGGCATTCGCCTTCCCCAGGTACGTGTCCTGCTGGGCTGTGTCGTATATTCCTGCTGACATCTCAATGACAAGGATGTAAAGCAACCAGCCAGTGGTTGTAGGTCTGTTTCTCTCAGTACTTGTAGTACTGAAACATAAATGAATAAGCTCACAGTAAGTTTTGGATTTGTGTCTGGGTTGTGAGTAATGACTTTTAGTATTAAACTTAATCAATAGACAACATGTGCACAGGACCAGTGCAGAATGGACAATCGAGGGACCTTAAGGGAGCCATTTTTTTCATCATCAGTGTCCCTAGGCTCTGTGGCTCTTTCTAAATTTCACTTCTTGTGTATTCTTCTTCATCCATGGCAAAAGAGGAAAAATTCTCTTTAGGAGAGAGAAGGGAAGGAAATACACACCCATATAAACTCCAGTTCTCAAGATTTTCCCAGATATATTTGAGGGAAACCCAGTCCAGCTCTGTATTGGGGCAAGACCTCAGTCAGAAAAATGAAAGCTTTTAGCTGCGGAGTTTCCTCTACCCACTCCCCCCCTTCCCTAATTCCTTGGGGCGGGTCCCCCAAGAGAGACGGGGAGGAGAGAGGCCAGTAGGGCCAGGGTCCTGGCTGGCTGCCTGCCGTGGATTCTTCCCCCTTTGGGAAATGGAGACTTCCCAAAGTATGAGAAAGCCCCATATGCTAGCCAGGGAGAGGCTCCAACATCCCACAGATCTGTTTTCGGCCAGGATGAATACCACCCGTTGAAAAGATTGGCTCTGCAATTACTGCTGAATAAACAACCAATTAAAATGTCTCCCCTACTTTTACCCCACCCTGTGCCCTCCCTCTCTTGAAACTCTCTCATCCCTGAGCCATGGGGCAGAGGTAGCTTTCTCTAATAACATTTGTGTTCTCTGTCTGCGAGAAGACTTGACGGGATGGGCAAATCGGTTACAGAAAACAGTATGTGGAAAGGGCTGAGCCAAGAAAATCTCGACGACTCTGTGTTTTCATTCTCCTCTCATGCTGCATTGCCCCTTTTCACTGTGGGCCTGTGTGAGCTCAGGAATGAGGCGGTAGGAAGAACTGGGCACGTCCAGATTCTCAGACTTGGCCTTGCCACTCGTCATGTGTTCTCAGAACTCTTGCTCTTTTATCTGCAAGAGGGGGATAAGAGAAGGGAATAGCTAAATTTACACTGAAGATTTTCATCTTTTGAAGCCTTTTATACTTCACTTATTAGCTTTCCTTATTGGATTAGGTACATCTATTATCCTGGCTCTTTGTATAAAGGAACTAGAATACAGAAAAGTAAGTAAATGACTAAGTGTGCCCCAAACATCAAGTGGGAGAGCAGGATTCAAATGTGTGGCTCTTTCTTGAGAATAAGCCATTTCTGCACATTGATTCAAATACTAGAAATGAGATAACATGCATACTGAGCCCAAGAGCTGGCATATGGCATGGGCTGAATACATGCTAGCGTTCTCTATTCTTCTGCCCTTGTCTGATGACAGAGTGGGCTGATTAGAATTCCTCCTGAGGTCTCCAGTCAATGAGTATAGGTGCCTAGGGAGAAGACTTGCTTAGCTAGAAAATTTTGGGTCAGTATCTGAGCTGCTGTGGCTACCACTGGAATTAACCAGGGCAAGCCTAATCCTATCTCCAGCCTACACTGACTTGTTTACTGACAAGCCACAGGACATTTGGTCTCATGAGCTTGAGGCTTCTGACATGGGTAGCCAGAAGAGGACCACAGGAAACAAATGTGTCCAATTTATATTTGCCAAGGGAGGCAAGATCATGTATACTATTCTGGGGAACTTAAGCCTTACTCTTCCTCACATGGAGAGGGCCTTCTTTTACATCAAGAAGGAAAGAAAAAAGAACATGTTGTTGGGCAAGTTCTGTGAGAACTCCAGGAAGATAATAGCATCATTCTCTAAAGCAAGAAATTGTCAACTGGTTGCAGGATCCCAGCGAGGTATGAAGGACATATGAGCCTCTGCTTCTTCCTCTGGAAAATGGGTAACAATACTACTTACTTCCTGAAGACCAAAGGAGATAATCTATTTAAAGTTGGACCACACAGAAGGGCACAACAAATACACGGGATGAGATGATCAGTCGTTGACTTAGCTACTCCTCCAAGTGTCCTGTTTCTTCTTTATTTGTTCATGTTTAATTCTAGCTTTGCTCAAAAGTGATTGTCATCTATGCACAAAGATTTTTAAAATACCTTATGTCAGAGAAAATGAGGGCTGAATGAAGCATAAGAGAGAACCAAGAAGTATTCCACCATTTAGAAAATAAGCTGTGAAATAAATGTCTGTTGTTGATCCAAAGTCAAAGGCAGTCCCTCAGAGTTAGTGATTTTGTCTTGATGAAAGAGCCATTCTCCATTCCCTTCACTCAACACCTAAGACAGGCTAGTCTCTTACAAAGGTCTCTGTCTCTGTCTCTGTCTCTGTCTCTCTCTCTCTCTCTCTCTCTCTCTCTCTCTCTCTTTCACTTTCTCTCCTATACCTCCTCCCCTCCCTCTCTTCTTCACTCTGACTCACCAACAGATTTCTTCCCTATATTACAGAGCTGATGACTGTAGTTTGAGGAAGTAATTCATTTTCAAGATATGTCCAACTACAATGACAATAATTCCAAACACAATACCTTTCTCTACTTTACAGAGAAAATAATAGAGTTTCATAGGGTGTACAATCATCTTTGAGTGGCAGCATGATGTTTCAATGAAAAGAGAATAGGTTTCTAGCTAGCCAGTATTAACCTTGAACTCTATTTGTGAAATTTTATGTAACCTGTTTAAAGACATTGGGACCTACGCCGATTGTCTTGACAATAAAGCAATAATGTCTCCTGAAATGTGAATATCGTTTCCCAACAAATGTTCCAAGGTCCTTAGTGAATAAGTGAAAGAGAAAAGACTAAGTACAATCTCATCCATGATGTGTTTCTTTTGTGGTTCTGTCCTCAGTCCGTATAGCAGACTATTTAAGAGTGCAAATACTGACTACAGATACTTCTAGATTCGAAAGTGGACTTTTCTATTTATCAGCCATGCATTGTTTGCAAATCTCTTAAGCAAGGGCTTAAGTTTTTTATCTGTACAGTGGAATCATATTATAATATTATTGGAGTTATTCAATGAACCGATGTTTATAAAGAGTTTAGTGAAGTGCCTGCCACATAATTACTTGTGTAGTATCTATAATTTGAAGACTACCTTTTTTGGATGGTGATAATGGCCAGGTTCTTTTTATGTTTCAGAGCCTACTTGGATGTTAATGAGCTGAAGAATATTCTTAGATTGGATGGATCGACACATCTCAATATTTTCTTTGCAAATTCCTCTGAGGAAGAGTTGGCAGGAGTAGCAACTTGGCCATGGGACAAGGAGGCCTTAATGCACTTAGGTGAGTCTTAGAAATTCCTCCAGGAGTGATTTGCAGTAAGACAGAAACAAATATAGTAGTAAGCAGGGTCATAAGGTGCAGGGTTTGTGGTGGTGATGAACAACCCACTTGTTGATTTAATTTACAAAATCTTTTAACATTTCTTATCACATTTTGACCACCAGGAAAATGCTCTAAAGGAAACAGTATTAGTGATGTTTTACCAGCGGAAAAACTCAAACCCCAAGAGGAAATGGAGCCTGAAAGAAGGTCACACAAAGTAGCAGAACCACAAACATGTAGAATTTAAGTTTGTGATTCTGGCCCTTGATTGCTTTATATCTCCTTCTTCATAATTTACACAACTCTCCTCTCAGCCTAGAGGCCACATTGCACCGCTTTTGCTGGCCTGAAAGACACCAAAGAGCCAAGAGAAAGAAAATCTCTAGAAGTCCTTGTTCCTTCATGTTTTCTAAACCAACCAGCAGTATCAGAACTCTTCTTACATCTAAATTAGGCATACCTAGTATCTACTAACAAGTCGTAAGTTTATGCAACCCAGTCACCAAAAATCAGAAATGACAATGATTTCTCATCCAGGGCCTACATGAAAACATTGTAGTTCTTAATTTTGATGTTGTCATATACTTTTTCTCAGTGTATCTCCAGATATAGATTTATAAAATTAATTAATTACAAAATTCTTTAACATTTCTTACCTTGTTTTGACCACCAAGCAAATGTTCTGAAGGAAATAGCACAATGCTGTTAATGATGTCTTACCAGTAGAAAAACTCCTATCCTGAAAGGAAATAGAGCTTCAAAGAAAGTCACATGATGTCAGTAGCAGAACATACCTAGATGTGCCTTTCTTCTACTTGTGTGTATTTGAAGTCAGAGAATAGACATAATTTTGTAGTCAGTTTCACTTAGAATTCTATTTTCTACAATTCTTCATGTTACAACAATCTTAAAACTACTTCCCATTCAACTTTTCCCGCTTAAACTCCCAAGAGAAAAGCATCCTTCTGGAGGAAAAGCATCTTTCTATAGATGAGTGATCCAGTAGTCACATGACATTCCATCACATGACACTATAGTTGATTTAACTATTTTCCCTTTAGTAAAAGGTTCACATTCACAACAATGAATACTGATGACTCCATGAGCTTTTTTTTCTTTTTCTTTTTCTTTTTTCCCTGTTTTCTTTTTGTCTGAGAAAGTTCAAGGTCAGTGGAGTGGTGGTTCCAGGTGCATACACAGGCTTGCATGGTCCCCCATGACAGACCCAAACTTCAGTAGCTGCTCTAAACCTACCATATCTGGGAAACGAGAGGTTCAAATGATAAATGTTGTGCTGAATTAAGCCATAGTCTTTATTCTCTCCTGTCTGCTTTTAGTTCTCAGTTATTTTTGGAAAATGAAACCAGTTCATGTGTGTGCTTCCCAACTGGAGGTATCCTTCTACTGGGACAAATCTGCCAATGTCTAGAGACATTTTTGGTAATTACAAAGGGGAACTTACTATTGGCATCTGGGTAGAAACCAGTGATGCTTTTCAATGTCCTATGGTGTCTACAACAAAGAATTCTACAGTCTAAAATGTCAATGCTGTTAAGATTTAGAAACCCTAGAATAGTTGATAGGTGGGAAATAGACAGACAAACACACAGGCAGACAGGAAGGTGGGCAGCAAGGAGTCTATACTTTCAGCAAACTTAAAGATCAATTTGTATTGATCCTACTATGATGTTCAGGAGTCATACCTTCTCAGAGAAAAAAAAAAATGGGTAGATTTTCCTAGTGGTAAGTTAGCAGTTTAGCCTTAGATAAGTCTCTTTCCTTCCTCAGATCTTCATTTTCTTAAAATTTTAGATCAATAGGTTAGACTGAATGGCCTCCAATGTGCCTTTAAAGCTCTGAAATTCTGTGCTCGTGGAAAAGAGACTCGGAGGGCCAGAATCAGAGTCTGAGAAGGATTGAACAGCAGGCTTCTAAAGCTAGAGAAAAACACTCCTGATAATTCCATGAATGTCAGAGGCTGGCTCAGGGCCAGAAGTACGGGAGGCTATAAATCCATAGCATGTTACAGTGTTTCAGAATAACTACGTCAAGCTCAAGCTATTTCACCTTTTAAGTGGAGCAGAGAAGCAGGACTTGGGTCCAGGCCTGTCATTCACTAAAAAGGGATGAATTGAGGTAGAAAAAAATAGAGCCCATGTGGACATTAAGTCTGCAGTCTTATCACCAACCCCAGGACTGGCCTGTCCTCCTGTTACCTTACTACGCAAGCTTCATATGTAAGCACTATGTCAGCTCCTCTACTGGGAGCTCCCCAGAAAGGAAAAGGCATTTTCTCAAGATCACATGCCATTATGAAGCAGCACAAGAACTGTAGCCCATGTCAGACTAGTCCCAGTCAGCTTGCCAGCTGCCACCTCCCTGTCCTTGGGGATGCTGATCATAAGCAGTTCCTGTGCAGTAGCCCCAATCAAACTCAACTTATTAGAACCATATTTTTTGCCGTCTTTTCCTGCTGTTATGCTATGATCCCTGGAAAAAGCTTTGGGTGGGAAGGGGGATTATGTTTCACATTATGATTGACGGAAAATAATTGAGAAAGATTTCCTGTCTCAATTTCTCTTCCTCCCTGCCTCTGCCTGCCCCTTCTCACACCCACATGCACATGTACACACTTACCCATATACCCTCACATACATCTTTACCTTTGTGTTAGGCATTTCTAAGTAATGCAGAATTAATAGACTCTATGAGCCCCGTGACTGAGCAAACTTGCCACCCCAGTGGTTCGGTCCAAAGTAAAGCTCCCTCACGCCTGCTCAGACACAGCTAGTCCCATTCTTTCATAAGTAAGACACTGCCCTGCAGTTAAAATTTCCTTGTGGAAGAGTTTCAAATCTGAATTTTAACCTTCTCTTGAGCATGTTCGGGTCTTAAAGTTGAAATATTTTCCTGCCAACCTGTATTCATCTTTCCAATGCCTAAAATAAATATGAGGGGAAAAAAAAGAACCTACCCATTGATTCTGTTGAGTTCTCTTCCATCTACTGCCCCAAGTTAAAAAATTTCTATCATTCAGGACAGATAGACTACTGCTTCTCTAACTGGAGCAAACACACAAGTCATTTGGGCTCTGGTGAAAATGCAGATTATGATATTGTGGGTCTGGGGCCTGATAATATGCATTTCTACCAAGTTTCTTCATCACCCTTGTGCTGTTTGTTTTCATGTGTTGGACAAGAAATGGCACACCCGATGTAAGCCAGGTCCTCTTCTAGCTGCTTAGAAGCGACTCATTAGGCTTTATAACTCTTTTTTAGAGGAGTCAGTATCCAGCAACTATTCAACCTAGTTTAAAGAAATACTGTGTTCCAGGCTCTGTAATAGACATCAGTAGTAGAATGCATATTAAGAGCTCTACCTTTGGAACCCAAGAATCCTCAGTTCAGACTTCAGCTCACACTTAGTTTGGTCATTGGCTAGTTACCTCACCTCTCTCTGATCCTGCAGCTCTCTCATTGAGTTGTAAGATGACTAAGTGTGTTCACACTCATGAAACACTTAGCACAGTACCTTAGGACACATAACAGTGCAGAATGCTTTGGCTGGTAAATACCTCTGCAAAGGTGAGTGTAACTTGGTGCTGCCTTTCATGAGTGTTTTTGCTTTTAGAAAATGCAAGAGGAGGAAATGGGCTTCCAAGGTGGTAATCAGCTTGTGTGATGTCACAGAGTTAGTGAAGGCAAGAGAAGAACTATACCTGAGGTATCTGAGACTGTGTATGAATCTTACCTAGAGAAGAGCATGCAGCATCTCTGCAGACCTGAACATGCCTTACTTTCTAAAAAACATTTGCAGCAAAAAGACTCACCTGCCTATCAGTCAAGATCTTTGAATTCTAACTATGCCTCTCCTTTTTAAGTAGTTGGGTAAGTCGCTTCACTTCTTCAGGAATAGATGTTTTCATCTGAAAAAAAGAATAATGCATAATGACACTTAAGACTCCTTCCTTCCTGCTGTGATAAGCAGTGATTGATGCCACAGGTTTGAACAGCACTCAGGGAAGTGGAGTCAACAGTGGATTAGCCTGTTGTTATTTTGGACGACTCCACTTTATCTGTGATTGACTTGGGGATTTCTCCAGCAGGAAGCAAAGCGCCCAACTTGCCTAATACTCTGGTTTTCCCCTTACAGGTGGCATTGTCTTGAATCCATCTTTCTATGGCATTCCTGGGCACACCCATACCATGATCCATGAGATTGGGCACAGCTTGGGCCTCTACCACATCTTCAGAGGCATCTCAGAAATCCAGTCCTGCAGTGACCCCTGCATGGAGACAGAGCCGTCCTTTGAAACTGGAGATCTCTGCAATGACACCAATCCAGCCCCCAAACACAAGTTTTGTGGTGACCCGGGACCAGAAAATGACACCTGTGGTTTCCATGGCTTCTTCAACACTCCTTACAACAACTTCATGAGCTACGCAGGTAGGGCTCTACATTCCTCTGGGTGTGTAATCCAGTCCAACACAAGACTGGTTGTCAAGTGGGGGCTCCAGTTCTGGCTCAGGGCAACTTTGAACAAGCTGGCTACCTTTGCTAAGAGGGAGAGTTTCCATCCCCACGAATCTTTCTTTCCATGAACACCTTGGTAGATAAAGTTCTTCAGAAAGACACACATTAGCAAGAAGACTGAAACTCAGTGCCAGACAGCCTGGGTACAGGGCTTAATGGTACCTAATTCCTGTAAGTTATTCCTTTTCTGGGCCTCACTTTTCTTAGAAAAAAGTAGAATATTTAGACTTGATCTCTTAAGATCTAGGCTAGTTTCACAGAAGTATTTTTCTAAACTGGTGGATAATTGGTAGATTATTATATTTCAAAAATAACTTTAGAATACCCTGGGTGAATAAAACTTTCTCACTGTTCTTGAAAGAAAGAAAGAAAGAAAGAGAAAGGAAAGGAAAAGAGAAGAAAAGAAAAGATCTTTTGGGTTTGTAAATACAAAATTAGGTATTTTTTCTAACTATATCTTATCACACCTTTTTATATACTATCAACAGCAATTCCAAGGACTCACCCTGTGGGCTGCAGGGTGTCTTGTGGTGGTTTATTTAGAATATGGTACGTGGAGGCCACTTCAAGCCCTTATGCCGCCTTTGTAAAATTAAAACAAGATGCTCCTTCCTAAAGGCAGACACAGCTCCCAACACTGGCCCTTTGGAAAAGAGTCCTGGTACAACTCACACCATTGTAAGTGGCAGGCCAGCACCGATTCTCTTTAATATTTAATAAATTATCTTTAATATTAAAATAAGCTATCTTTATTTGGCATATGACAAATATGGCTGAGGCTTACCACAGCCATTTACTCCCGTCATGTATGGGAAGGGTGAAAGAGCACCCCAGGTCGCTTTTGCACCCTCTGTCCCACAGAGATGCCCCCAGTGGCAGCCAGAACTCTAGACTCTCATTCTTGCCTGAGCCAGGGAAGACTCTTCCAACTGTTTTACACTTCTGTTGGAGTAACCAAATTGCATTTGAAAAGAAAATGCTGCAGCTGAACCCCAGAAGATCTAGTGGTCCTTGTGGCTTTTTCATGCTTTTCCATTTAGGCTGATGATTTCTAGGACGCTCCAGTGTAAGGTCATACAATTTAAATCTGGAAGGTTTAGAAAGTCTGGTATCATAAAGAATCATTTGGTTAGGTTTCAGAGAGAAAGAAAGGGAGAGAGAGGGAAAGAGAGAGAGAGAAGAAAGAAAGAAAGAACGAATGAAAGAAAGAAAGAAAAGAGAAAGGAAGGAAGGAAGGAAGGAAGAAAAAAGAAAGAAAGAAGCCAAGAGTGCCATGTATTTCCTCAAAAGCAGATTCCCACTAGGTTCCCATTCCCAGCTATGTTACACTTCACATTCAGTGCCCTGTCCCCTCACACAGCCTTGCTTACGTTCCATTTCTGTCACACCTTTCCAAGGCCAGTTCAACACACGTGGAAAATAAACAATCACATGAGTTTGGAAGCTTGCCAGCCTCTTAGGGAAGTAGGCACTACCACCAGCCACCAGACTACAATAAATTAAATTTCTCTCTCCCTCTCCCTCTCCCTCTCCCTCTCTCTCCCTCTCCCTCTCTCTCCCTCTCTCTCTCTCTCTCTCTCTCTCTCTCTCTCTCTCTCTCTCTCTCTCTCATCTTATTTTTATTTTCTTGGTTTTCTTTGCACAAATCTAAAGGGTGATTCATTTGCTGTATTTTTTAAGCAACCCCTCAGCTCAGTAACCCACCCAGAGCAGAACTAATTCACTGAGCTAGACAACAAACTTACACCCGCAAAAGCACACTCAAGGCAACCATGAGCTTTCAAAATTTGTTTGCCTTAGGATCTCTGATAGATGAGGTGACAAAGGCAGCCGGATGAAATTCAAAATATTGGACTGAACTGGGTTCTCAGCCCTGAAGAGAGTGATTCACAGGGCTTCCTTCTTCTGGAAAAGAGGGTAGAGACATTGCTAAGCCAACTTATTCTCATTGTTTTCCCTTCCTGGGGCTTCTTTCTCAGGTCTGGTCACTGGCCGCCCTGTCCAACAGAGCATTCGACAAAGGTGACCAAAGTTTGTGTCTATTTTCCAATATGGTAGTCACTTGCCCCTTGTAGCAGTGAAGCACTTGAAATACAACTAATGCAACAATTGACAACCTAGACTATCAGACTTCAATCATTTAATTAATTGAAATAGAAAAAGCAACACACACAGGTAGCTACCATATTGGTCTTTGTAGCCCTACAATAGTTCATGAGTGCCTTTGTTCAACCAGACACTATGTGCATTGAATCCTCAAAACAATCCAAAGGATCTTTATCATACTAATTTTACAGGTTCAGAAAGAGTGGCTCAGACAGCTTAAGTAGCTTGTTCAGGGTCATGTCTATAAACCAAGGCAAAAGTGTGATTAAGCTCAAGTCTTTCCTATTGCATGGCTTCCCAAGGAAGGCTGAGATGGTCTCAAGTACTCAGATACTCCAGGCACCAGGCAAGAGATAGAGCAAGCCTAGTTCAGCAGAAAGTACCAAGGGAGGACATTTGTGCTGAGTTGTTAGATAAGTTCTTGGTAAATAGATGATGACCAGCAATCCCAAGTTTCCACTACACATAGGAGACAGCCGCAGCTTCCTAGGGCACTGGAAGTGAGGCTTCCTCCAGCCTATGGGCTATGTCACCATCAATCTGTGCGCTAGTGCCTTCAGTATGCATACATCCTTGACTCAGCAATCACATCTCTGAGGAGTATATCTGAAACAAATCAACCAATTAATGTGTTTAAAGATCTAGATCTAAGAATATTCTTAGCAATGTTTATTCTCCAAGCACTTCTTAGGCATTTACTATATTCTAGGCACTGGAAAAATGCTTAAATGTGTGAAAAATAAAAAGGGCTTAAAGGAACAAAGATAATGGATTATTGAAATTAATCACAAGGCATCCACATGATAGGCTGTAATGTGGCCGCTACAGATGCTGTCTGTACAGGATGGCTGAAGGGTGTAGATCGAAACAGAGTAGCATAGTAATTCTGAGGAGGGTATTTGGAGTGAGAAAATCCCACTTGAATCTTCTATGACTCATGGTTTGACCCTAGGCAAGTTCTTCAGCCTCAGTTAGAGCCTTAGTTACTTCAGCAATACCATCGAGGAAATTACACTTACTCTCCATTGTAATCCTACAGGTAAGGAATTAAGTGCTTCCCTTGGGAACACCGCTAGTACTTAATAGATGATAACTAGTAGGATCACTTAACTGCCAAATGTGAAAGAGGTCATAGAGTGATGATTGCAACATAAGATACATATGATGGCAATTAGAGAAATTCACTGCAGTTATTTATACACACACATACATACGTACATATGCATATAGAAACATAGGTACATATGCTGATGTCACTACTTGTATTATTTTCAAATAATGAGTTTAATGAAATATTTCTGTAGCATTTTGAATCTGTTACAAAAATTCCATAGTAAATATATATAGCTTTAATAACTATTTATTATTTAAGCCTATTATCATTGTTTTAAAACATAAAAAGACAGAAACTTTTACAAAAGACCACTGAGTTCTCTATGCACTACATCTGAGTTAGCTTGTCAAATGCTCTCATAAGCTTCCTGGAGCAGATAACATCATTATGTCTCACACAAGAGTAGGCAAAAATCAACTATGAGAGTCAACATTTTGCCTCAGATAGTGATAGCACCAAGTTCCTGCCCTGACATCCTCTGCAAAGCAGCCTTCTAGGTATGGGTAGAAATTTATTTTTCAGAACGAGGATCAGCAGTGTAGTGACAACAAGGCAACCTGTGCAGGGTCACCATGAAACAGAAGTCCTCAAAATCCTTTTTTTGCAGGAGTGGGGACAAGATTGGGACAGAAGAAGGAGGTAAACTGGCTGCTTCTCAAAGCTGGGATGGAATCACCGCAGAGAGCAGAAGGGAGACATTCAGAGGCAGGAAGCCAAGTGGGGCTGGCTCTAGACATTAGCTAATTGAGACAGAGCCTTTGTGATAAGTAGAAACTCCGTGGGACCTCACCCAAGATTTGGACAGCAGCTAAATCTTTACGGGATGTGCCCTGGGAGAGACACTTCCTGCCTTCGTCTTTAAACTTCAAATACATTCCTGTCCTCCTACTAAGTGCTATCACTTCTTCATTTTCAAACTCTTTTTTTTTTTTTTTTTGGAAACACAGAAATGGTTACTTTGTAGGTTATAAAAGAAACATATACTTTAAAAAATTCAGAAACTTATACAGAGGAAAAAAACCTATTTCTCGCCCTCATTCATCTTGATAAATATTTATATGTCACAACTTATTGAATCCTCACAGTTATTCTGTGGCTGGAAGTCCATTTCAATGACTTTGATATATACATGAGTAAATTGAATCTCATGGTTACTTCAATTTTGGTAGTGCTTGATTAGTACTTTGTTTGACGATGGTGCCTGAAAGTACACAACCATCCCACTATGAAAAGACAGATATGTCAGCTCAAATTGTTTGATGCTTCAAGGAGCAAAAATCCCAACACATGTAGTTTTCTTCCTCTATGCGCATGAACGTTTATCTAGTATATTCATGAATGAGGTATTGCTGGCCCAAAGGGAATGCATATTTCACATTCTGGAGATTTTCTTCTGCTTCCAGTTTCCCAACACTAACTCACACAAGCGGACAAGCGCGTGCGCGCGCAAACACACACACACACACACACACACACACCCACCCCACACTTCCCAAACATGAGGTAGTGAGCATTTGCTTGAGTATTTGCCATGGCCATTGGTTTGGGACCCCCTACTCTTACTTCACCTCGGCTGGCTGTGGTCTGTAAGTGAGCTGGCTAGCACCACTTAGTCTTAGAGATAAGGAAGGCGAGGCAGGCAGGGCACCACGTCAACTTCCCATCTGACCTTCGATCCCATGTGTACTGATCTAACTACACGGCTTAATTCTTTCCCTAACCACTGTGCCTTTCTCCTTCATTTGATTTGTTCATTGACTTTTATGCACATTTCAAGATCAAGTGCATAATTCGTGGAAACAAAGAAAAATGTATATGATGATCTGGCTATTCTTAGACTGAGATTTGTGGACTCTAGACAATGGAAAGCCATGGAATGTGTGATATTCAAGAATTTACATGTGTAATATTGGTTTAAGATGATTTATTTAATTAGTCACTCCTATATGGTGCTTGTTAATGAACATCAAGTTCTTTGACTTCTTCCAAATGTATTAAAGACCTCCCTAGAGTACAGAAAACAAGGTTGTCAAGCATTACTAAGGGGATCCAAGTCAGCTCCTGTGTATAAACTCCCTCACACCCCTATTCCTTCATCCCAAGGTCATTTCTAACTGTCCAGCACCTGCTCAAACCTACATTCTGTTTGTTTGATAAGGAGAAGTGAGTTTATGCTGTAGGACTCCCAGTAGTGGGTTTATTTTAAGATCTGGCGAGCAACGTGCTTCTCCGTCTGGGGCCCAGCTGCGGAAATCCTGACCATGCAGACACCTCTGAGAAGTGGTGCATTTGGAAACCAATCCAAAACAATGCCTTGCTCTTCCCCTGGGGTAGTTAAGCTACACTGTTGGAGGGAGAAGAAGGAGGAAAGGTTGTTTTCAGGGGGCTGATTCTTGGGTTACTGCCTCCAGTCTACTCAGTGGAAAAAAAGAGAGTGAGACCTAAGGTCGTTAGATCTAAAAACACGTAAGAAATTAGATAGCAGACCCCTCAGACTCAGACTCGGGCTCAACTCCAACCGATCAGTCACCCGAAGGAGGCTTTATCAATGCGGGATCTCGTTTACTCAGACGTTCATACTGATTAGAAGGACAGCCTTTAGATTTGGGACTGCCTGAGTTCAAACCCAGACTTTATTTAGTTCTGTGATCTTAGAAAAAAACAAAGATACTTTCTTGTCCTCTGTCTGTGTTTCCTCCTCCGTAAGAAGGAGAAAACAATAGTATTACAATAGCACCCCAAAATTGTGTTGAGGAAGAGGGGCTTATATACTTACCACGCCTTATTCACGCTTACCACAGACTAACAGTGGTCCCAATGATGGTGAAGGAGATGTGATTACCCTTCTTTACTGAGCGCCAGTGGTTCCTGGGTGTGCCTGACCCTGTACTGAACTGTGCTCTTGCCCTAGGGTGCTGAGGGCAGGTGCTTATAAAGCTCCTTTGCCTGCAGTTACACCGCATTCCTTTACATTCTTTCCCATTACCAGTCATGCAATCTGATTGACCTCAAATCTCCCTCTTTCTGCCTCAGTCTTTTTCCCCCACGTTCTTTCTGTCCCCATTCATAGCTGGACATCGCAAGATGTCTAGCATCCTCCATCTATAGAGCATACTAGCCTTGATGTCAAAAGTGGACCAGTCATTTCTGAAAGGGCAGAAAACTCTTAAGCTCCATTTTTCTACATGCCTTGGCACGGAGCAGAGAATACAAATCAGGCCATCAGAGAGTTTGTTTAAAGGGCAATATCACTTCATTGGTGAAAAAATAGGATGAGTGGATGAATTAACGAATGGGAGTCAGGTAAGGGCATAAATTAATGAGAATGAATAAGTTAATGAATGAATGACAGACAGTGAATGGTGGGTAAGGGAGGAAAGAAATTCTTGCCTTAGGGACCAGTGGGGTTGGAGTGTCTGATAGCAGCTTGTCTTACCTCAGTCCTGAGCCATGACCTGCTTTCTCCCCAGTCTCAGGCAGCCTTTTTCCGTCTTTGTCTACCCTCCCCCCCTCCTGCTTCCTCTCACCTGTCTCCAGGAGTGATTACTGCACTAATTTGTTCACAGACCATTAACTCTTGAGCACTGGAGGAGGCCACCCTGAGTTGGCAGGGAAGGACTGGGAAGTGCTGGCTCTCCCCGCCACGCCACCCTGGGACGTCATCCCTGCCTCGCATGCCCGCCCATGCAGCTCTGTGCTTACCTGTCTCTCCCTCTGCCTGCTTGCAGATGACGACTGTACGGACTCCTTCACGCCCAATCAAGTCGCCAGAATGCACTGCTACCTGGACCTGGTGTACCAGAGCTGGCAGCCTTCCAGGAAGCCGGCGCCTGTCGCACTGGCCCCCCAGATTGTTGGCCACACAAGGGACTCAGTGATGCTGGAGTGGTTCCCGCCCATCGACGGCCACTTCTTTGAAAGGTGAGTGTGCTTCCTGACGTGTTGGTCCCTTTCTCACTTCCTGCCAAGAAGAGCAAAGCCTGGGAAGATGGCAGCTTTGAAGAGAGGCTTTGATGTGTTTCATGTTTTTGCCTATGGCGACCCCCACCAATTAGCACTGTCACTTGGCCCTATGGGCACATTGTAAATTCGAGGTCAGGGAATAAATGCATAATGACTAATAGCAATGAATGGCATGTCCCATACTCTAGGTGAATGAATGTTTAGATTTACTTTATTAATATTTTTGGAAACTTCTATTGCTAGAAATCTCCTCTGGGATGGGACAACTGGTCTTGTCTCCAGTAGCTGAAGACTTGCGAATTTCCCTAATAACCCTTCATATAATAACATATAAAATTCACATTATATATGAAGGTATAGATCAGTGTGTGCATGTGTTCATATACATATGAATCATATGTGCAATATAGACTCACAATTTTTGCGCTTAGTATTTATTTGTAGAGCTGAGGAGGAAATTTTTAGAAGGCCAGGGAATTGCAAAGTGAAGTTTAAGTCTCTTCCAGTCGGCTCCCTTGCCAATTAATAGTTAAGTATATGATCTTGGCCATGTCATATTTTCTGTCTGAATCTTATGTGCCCTCCCTGAGAAATAGTCTCAAGGTGCTTCAGCAGCCATAAGGGGGACACTTGAATGAAATGGTCTTGTGGGCTTTGTTCCAGCATGGGGATTCCTCGAAGAGCTCTAGCTCGGAGGAAACCAGATTGAAAAGTTCATGGACTGGGGATATTTACCACTTTGCACAGTGGCTGAACATTTGTCTACCATGTGGGAGGTTCTGGGTTGCAGAACCCAAGCACTCTTAAAATAATTATTTAGTAAAAATTACAATGAATCAAATGTTCATGAAAGCAGAACAGAATGTTTACATTAATTTTGAAGCTTTGCTTTAATTCATTCAAGATACCTATAGTACCTCCATTCCAGCCCTTCTTGTGTATGTTTTCTTTAGTAACAGTTGTATATAACACAGATGATAGTAAAAAATAATCACCACACTAAAAATTAATTAGTGTTGTTTTATTAAGGTTGCAGTGCCTTACTATGTGATAGACTCTTTGCATACAGTCTTATTTAATATTCCCAGTAATCCAATGAAAAAGGAATTCTTTCCCTAATTCATCAGATAAGGAGACAACTTAGACTTAAGAGAGGCTGAGAGATTTGATAGGGGCCTGTAGAGAGAAGTAGAGACTGGGCACCAGCTCAAATTTTGCCACGTCTTGTCTTTTATCCCCTTTTGCTTCCATTACGTTGTTCCCAAGCTAGAGTTATACAGGAGGTATTACCATGTCCTAAAAGAGCTGCAAAACGTGTGGCAAAAGGCTCTTGTTTATAAATATGCATAGGTGTATGTAGGTACATAAAAACATATTAAGCCAAAAACTTCAAGACATACTTCTAACAAGAAGACATACAAACCGTCAACAGATCTACATAGAAAACAAAGGGTCAATGTCACTAATTATCAAGGAAATGCAAAGTAAAACTACAGTGAGATGCCACCTCCCACTGGTAGCATGGCCATCATCAGAAAGACAACAGATAACAAGTAAATGACGGACAAGGCATGGGGAAAGGAAATCCCTGTGCACTGTCAGTGCTGGAGGAAGTAATTCAAGTGCTGTGGAAAATAGCATGAAGGTTCCTCAGGAAACTGAAAGGAGAATTACCATAGGATCCGGCAATCCCTCTTCTGGGAGTATCTGTAAAGGAATTTGAAATCAGTGTGCAAACTAGACACCTACGTGCCCACGTATGGTGGCATTAGTCATAATAGCCCAGATCTGGAGGCAACCTAAGTGTCCTTCATCAGATGAGTGGATAAGGAAAAGTTGAAGCAGTGGGGGGGCGGGGGGGAGGGGAATTCAGTTTTACAAGAGAGAGAATCCTCTTGGTTCCAACATGGCTGAACTGGAGGACATGATGTCAATTGAAATTAAGCAGTTACAGAAAGACAAGTACCATCTGGCTTCAACAAGTCAAATTGTGAATAGAGAGAGAAATGTTTTCCACCAGAGGCCAGGGAAGAGGGTGAGTCACCAGGGGGAGGATGCTGACCAAAGGATACAAAGGTTCAGTTAGATGAGAGGGAAAGCTTTAAGGGTCTACTGCATAGAATCACGATCCTAAGAAGCAATAACGCACATTTCAAAATTACGGAATGAGTAGATTTTAAATGTTTTCACCACAAAGAAAACATAATAAATGCTAATATACAAGGCGACTGGTTTGTAATTATTCAATGTTATAAACATATTAACACACCAATAAATAAACTGCATTTTATCGTACAACACTCTGTAAGGCAGAGGCAGCATTATGAGAAGCTGAAGCAGGATGATTCCACGTTCAAGTTCAGCATAGGTAATTTAAGACTTAAGGAGACCCTGCCTCAACATCAAGAATGAAAAAAAAAAAAAATGGGGGAAGGAGAGGTATGTAGGCCCTGGGTTCAATTCTTGGACTTAAAAAAAAAAAACTTATAAATGTACAAAATATTTTATGTTAGTTAAAATAACATATTTGATTGTGGTGTCACATAAATGTATGCTCCAATTTTTTCACTTCACTCTCAGTTCCTGATTCCAGAACCTTCCCTTGACAACTGAGTGTGTCCAGTGGGGAAGGAATCGATGTCCCTACACTGGCTGTATAAATTTCCCTTCCTCTACCTTTGCCCTCCTCACTGGAGGATAAGAGTTGGGTTTGGGAAACCTCATGTCATACTTTATAGCAGAATTTCAAACAGGCTGTAGGTTTATGTGTTATTTACTTAAATTTTTGGTGATGAGTAGTATCAGACTTTTGGTTAAGCCTTGGCTTCAATTCCACTTCCAAAATGGAAGTTTTATAAATGAAGCTTCCTGTGCATGTATTCAATTTGTATTTCATAGAGCAGTTATTGTCCATTAAATAAATACCAGCTGATTGTTGGAAACCTATTGGAGGGTTAATTGTTGTGTAATGAGATATGTCTCTATTCCATAGTGCCCTCAGCTTCAATCAATATGTTTTTAATAACCTATAGTCAGTTGGTACTTGAGGCTCATACAATAGCTATTCTGTTCAGTCTAAGATTTCATAACAGAGTTATCATATGTTAAATTAAAACTGACATTTTTGAAACATGTCTAATTAGGGTTAACAGTTCATAGACCATCAACCACAGCTAAAGGAAGTCGGTTCACAAGTTCAATAAATTGTATAAAGCAATAGCAGTGCATTTTACGTATACCCCTCTCCCACATGCAAGGAGTTTAGACTCCTGCAAATCGGTTTCTACAAATATATAAACTTTGATGTCAAGTAATTTCTTTCCTCTTCTCGGCTTCCTCAGTCCTAGTCCACAGGACCTTAGGCAAACCATGCCACTTCTCTGAACCTTTGGGTCTTCTTCCATAAAAAGGTTCTAATGACGCCCACATCACCTGGCTTTTGTAGAGAACTCAACAATATGACATCTGCAATGTGCCAAGCACGCACACGCTACACTCAAGGAATATTAGTTTCCCTCTCATGCAATGTTTGTCAGAGCCGTTTAGCTACTTGAAAAATTCCCTTTCCCTGCAAAATCTCTGGTGTTTTCTACGTCATCCATCAATGCCAATGTCTCGCCCCCGGCCATGCTCTTGTCCTCCTGCTGTTCTCACATCTGTGGTCTAAGAGGATACAAGGGTTTCCCTTAAAAAAACATATTCAGATCCTCCCACAGCCTGTGTCCTCACACATGGCAACTGAATAAATAATTCAAGGCCACCCCTGGGTTTTCTAACTCCTTTATTTTTATCTGTCTTTGCAAACATGTGTTGACTGGATGGTTTCAGTTATCTGAACAATTGGCTATGGAGTGTTGGGAAGATGACTGGGCTGGGAACCAAGAGACCTGGGTCTAAAGTCTCTGCTAACTCATCCATTTTCTCTGACTCTGCAGCCTCCAGTTTCTGGTCTGCAGGCCAAAAGGAGGCTAGCCTTAGAAAATGATGTGAATAACTTTTCTCAAAGATGGTACATAACTAGTACCATTCCAGTTGCAAAGGAGAAAGGTTAATTTATTTTATTGAGTGGAAGCCTTCAAGAAGCTTTGCCCAGTGAGAGTGTATATGCAATAGAAATATTCTGTGTCTGGACTGTTCTAGATCATAGGCATTACCCAACTATGGCTATGAAACACTCAAAAATCTAACTAATGGGACTGAAAAGAATTTTAAAATGTATTTAGTTTTATTAGTTTAAACTTAAATAGCCATTTGTGGCTGGTAGCTACCCCATTGAATAGCACAGATTTAGAGCTTTAAGATTTGGGGTTTTGACAGAATTATTTATTAGTGGACATTGACAGTACATAATAATTACATTAAACTTGGGGGTTGACGCATATACATAGTTCATCTTCAGCATTTTTATTTCCCTTTCATCTTTCCATCCTCCCTTCTCTCCTTTTCTCCTGTCCCCTTTCCCTCTCTGCAAAATCTGTGTCCCTGTTTCCTACATTATTACTCTTTCATTTTGCTCATTTACTTGTTTGTGCTTCACATTTCTCATATTAGAGAAATCAGGTGACATTCAATTTTGTGTTTCTCATCACTTTTCCTAAGCATAATAGTCTCAAGCTACATCCAATCTCAACATACGACTCCAAGTTATCTTTCTTTAAAAAGTTTCTTTCTTTGTGGCAGAGTAGTACGTCATCGTGCGTGTCTACCAGTTTCCTTAGCCATTCACCTACAGGTGGTTGCAGCTGCTTCCACGATTTAGCTTTTATGAGTTGTGCTGCTCTAACCATGGGTATCTTTGCAGCACGATTACATGAAGTCTTTAACTAGAATGATACTGTTACAGATTGACTTTCATGGAACCTGGGTAAGAAAGATGTCTCCCAGCATTTGCATTGGTAGATACATGATTTCACTGTTTATGTGTGTACAGGTATCTGTGAAAATCAAATAAAAGCCAAAATTAGAAAATATGTGCATTCCCTGAATATGACCACCAGATAGCGGTTTATTCGATTACCAGTGTATATTTCAGGAGACCAGGATGTGTTGAGAATTCATTTGAGGCTCAGGTAAATTTATGTGTATCACTGAAAACATTCCCGCTAAAAGAAATTAAAAAAAAAAAAAAAGACTAAACAGCCAAGGAGGTCTGTGTGGTTCCTGAATTTACCAGGGAACATTTGCAATCTCGCTCTCATCATAAAGCCAGTTACATGAGTCAGAGATGCTATGCATGGTTTGTAGTCATTGTAAAAGAACTCTTTCAATGTTAACAGAGCTGAAGAGGTCTTTATTTCCACCTCTAGTACTCTCATTACAAATGTATTTGTACAAATATTATTATTACTCACTCAAAATCACTCACTTCAAACATACAGAAATTTTATAAAACCAAGAAGTGTAAAAAGGGGAGGAGGCCATCTATCAACTTATGATCCACCACTCAGAAATTATTGCTGATGTTTCCTCCTGCAGATTATTTGAATGGTACCAATGTGCTGCTATAGTTTTCACTTTGAATATGATTTTTTTAACTTAATATAGTATACACATTTTACATAAAATTCTATATTCTTTATAAATATGAAAATAACTGTTTATCACTATGGCATTTTTCTTTTAATCTATCATTGAATGTTAGTGAGCTCGCAGAAGTTCTACCTGTGTATGTTTTCATATTTATAATGATAAAGCTAAGAATGCAAGGTATGCAATTTGAAAGTCTAGACTAGGTTAGTCATGAATATTAACAATGTTTCTGAGTGACTGATGTTCATCCATCCATCCATCTGTCCATTCGTCCATCTACACATTCATCTATGCATCCAGAACCACCTATATTACCCAACCCTGGTAAATAAGTTATGTGTTAAATCCAGAGAGAAAAATAAAGCCTGGTGATACTGACTTTATTCAGAAGCTACAAGAGCCAGAGAGAGAGAGACAGACAGAGAGAGAGACAGACAGACAGACAGAGAGAGACAGAGAGAGAGAGAGAGAGAGAGAGAGAGAGAGAGAGAACCTAATTTGTACATATAATAGGGAAAAAATACCCCCTTCAGAGAAGAAACTACACCCAAGGGAAACTTGAAGAATGAAAAACACCACCCAGGTTAAAAAAAAAAAAAGATGGGAGTAACATGACATCACAGCGTAATTCACCAGAGCTCATTGGTGCACAGCAACAAGGCTAGAGAGGTGAGAATATTTTACTAGAACATTAGATGCTACCATGAAACAGGCATTAGGTACAGGAGTTACCAAAAGAGATGGCCTGCTCAAATTGATGCCTGGGGATGATCACGTGGTGTGCGGAGCCGCCGCGGAGGGCGCTACACACAAGCATGGTTTTCCTTACTGTGGGAACCCAGAGACGGAGCATCTTCCTGTGAAGGGAAAGCCCTGAGCCTTGAAGTTGGGCTCTCTCATATGGCCTTTCAGCTAGCCAAAATCTAACAATTGAAGGAATGATGGGAAAAGACTAAGCAGAGTCTCTGCATTTGAGAAATGATGGATGGGACTGGGATGCTTCTTGACATCTTGACAACTGAGGCCCAGCTTCCAGGCCCTCTGAAGAGTTCATTACAACTTGCAGAGTTTTGGGTCTATAATAGTGCAGGAGAAGACTCACCCCCCTGCCTTGTCCACAGCTGTTTTCTAAACAGATGCCAAATTTAGAAAACAAGTAGGATCCCAGTGGCTGTCATAGCCAACGGGAGATCGAATCCAGATACCCATGACAGTAGGGGAAGCCACCATCCGAATCCCCATCTGGGGCTAGTCCCATTGAGTGATTGCCTGACCCCTTGGAAAGCTGCTGAAGTGAATTAGATGGCATAGTAAAGAAACCGCTTTTGACTGCTAAATTAGAGTGACTCATCCATCCCCAGAATGTCAGGGCGAGGCGGTCCACTGGGCATCATCCAATCTGGCCCCCTCATTTTCAGAAGAGGGAGCCATGCCTTCTTCATATTTGATGTCTACAACACAGGGTGGTGTCTGGTAGGTGGTAGGCGTCTGATTAATACTGCTAAAGAGAGTCAAAGGTTTCCTCAGAGCCACATAGCAAATTCTCAGTGAACCCCTTCATGCCAAGTGAAATTAAATTTATTGAAGATGGCTAGCCTGGGCCTGATGAGTCTGTGCAGCTTAAAATCAGACATCATGAGAACAGAAGCCACTTATGCCTCAGTTCATCTCTGGGCAGTGGGATGATTTTGACTCTCTGTAACTTTCTGGAAGCCCTTGCCATGTGTATGGAGAAAAGGGAGCAACATCGCCTCAGGTGTCTTCTGTGTTCCTGCCTTTGACCTCACCCCTTCTGGCCTATTCAAATGTTCCTAAGTCGGTGCATTTCCTCTTTCTCCTTGGCCTCCTAGAGAATTGGGATCAGCGTGTGACCTTTGCCTGGAAGGGAGAATCCTGGTGCAGTATGCTTTCAAGGCCTCCTCTCCGATGCCCTGCGGCCCATCGGGTCACTGGAGCCCTCGTGAAGCAGAAGGTAAGACAGCCTTCAGGGCGCTCACAGACGGGCATGCTGTGTACCACACAACTTCCGTGTCCACAGAATTTTGTAACTTATAATGTTCTTGCTCATCTGTATACCACCTCATTCATTCAATCTTAAGATCACCTTTGAAAATTGCACTATCCTAATGGTGCTCTTTTCATATTTCATATGAGAAAACATATATATTGACATTAAATAAGCACCCAGGGCCACACACCTGAAATGACCTAGTATACAGAGGTGTTTGTATATCCTCCAGACTCTGACTGCCTTCAGTATAAACAAGGTCACATTAGAATCGATATACGTATTTGGGACTTGCAAGGCATCAGTTGTCTTTGATTCTTCTTCCGTTATTTTTTGAGACTCCTCAGGAGATTCTCACATGTGTTACAACTGTTCCTTTTAATTGCTTCCAGGTGCTCTCTGTTTAGGGTCCATTTACCCACTACCAGACACTCTTGACTGCCTCTGTGCTGGACTGCACCAGTGATCGCACCCTTCCCTGCTCAGAGGCGTGTCTCTCAGGCCTCCCTAAAGGCCAATGGCTTTGCTGTCTTACGGCATCATTGTTTTATATTGAAACCAGTTGCCCTGTGTTCTACAGAAATGAACACCTTTGCCAAATGCTAGATGTTATAGTCTGCCCTTGGCCCTGAGAACAGACCATCCCCCGCTCTGCGCCCCTCAGAGACTCACTCCGGATCCTGGCCCTGCCCAGTCCCTCCCGCTCTGGTGCTGGTCAGCTGGGTGGGGACACTCTTACACCAGATCATTGGAGGGAGTGGAACCAAATCCTCATTGAGCATCAGTGAGAACTCCTCTGCTCTCCTCTGTATTTTTAGAAAAAGGTTAAAAAGAAGGAGCCAGAGATAGACTAAAGCAAGTGAGCAGGATCAGAGAGAAAAGAGAAGTTGAAAAATGACGGCACCGTGCTTTATTTTCTAAAGTAGCTTAAAATAAAAATGAGAGTTGAACTCAGGAACTCTAAACACATCCATCCATTTGGAATGCAATGGAAGAGAGAGGGCTGGGAGAAACCCTGCGCTGGGCTTCACAGAATCACAGGCTGTCGAACTAGGAAAGGATCCTGGGGTCGTTCAGTTCCAGTCCCCATCCTGCACAGCCCACCCCCTACATGTTTCCTCACAGAGGCTCACTGTCCTAGCTCTATTTTATTTCTTTAGGACTTTCTTTCTGAAATCTGCAGTCATGATTTGTCCACCTGAACTGAAGCCGCTTTGGGATCTCACAGAAGAAGCTGTGTGTCCTGAAAGCACTTTGCATACTTGCATGAGGTGAACCTTTTCTCACCTGTAAAAGTCACAGGGATTATGTGTTTGGCACTGTCCTAGATGTGCAGGCGAGTCTGTGCTGACCATCTGTCATAAGAGATCATCACTCGGTGTGAAGAGGTCTGTGCTAATAGAAGCAGAGTGCTTGGGACCAGTAGGAAGGGGACCTCCCTTGGAACCGGAGACTCCGGCTTCCCTAGAAATAGAAATGTCACAAAGTGCACCTGAGAGTGTGAAAGACGTTTGGCGCCTTGAAAGTGGCAGATTTTGAAATGTGGCCGAGAGACTTACGGAGTCCCTGGAAGGTTTTCAGAGCACCCTCAGCATCAAAAGTATTTTGTGATATTACATCACATTTGCCTTCCTCATTTTTCATTCAGTTTTCCAGAGGGTGTGTAGCATGCAATACTAGTACCCTGACAGCTAATGGAGCAAGCATCGGTGTATTCTTAAATTTTAAAATGCTTAGTTTCAACGTAAGTGTAGTAAGCAATGTTAGATATCACTTACCTTTAAATTGGTTTATAGCAGTAAGAGAAAGGTAGAGAGAAAAGAGCTTGGGCAGTTGAGCTGGGAAATAACTGGGAGGGGTTACATTTGGGTTCATGCTGATTGCAGCATGTGCCTTGGAAGGACCACAGGGCATGAGAAGGCATGCATCTTGCTGAGATGCTTGCAGATGCTCTATGGAGTCAAGGTCAACAGAGCAAGATCCTAGAGAAAAGGGAACAGCTAGTGGTTGTAGCCAGGATCCAGGTGAGGATGGCTGCTGGCCTAGGTGAGGTCTGGAACAGAAAGAATGTAGAGAAACCCATGGGGTTGAGAGGTATTTGGGACGAGGAGTAAGCAAGGGTCTCCCCTGAGAATTTTCTGGCTAACATCATCTTGGTTTGTTCTACCACTTGTCGGAGCGACACGATTTCCAGACGTCTCCCCACACTTCCATCCAAACCAGCTGTGAGTTAGCAACGTTTGTTCATGGTCTGTCCTTGACCCTTTAAAAGTGTTACATGTAGTACAAAGTTCATTTACAAGTTCCCAGCCCCCTGGCTCCCTGGGCTGACTCAGGCACCCAGGGAAACCCAGCCACCCTGGGTTTTCTTCCTATGTAAATTTAGTACATGCGGGCCAGGAAAAAAGCTGTTCTTTTTTTAGAGCATCCTATTACAGGCTCTGTGATCCGTTTGGCTCAGACCGTTTTAATATCCTTGAAGAAATAAACTTTTCCATGAGCCAAACTCTGCAATTTATTTCTCAACTCATTTTCATCCTATTTATCTTTGTGTGTTTAAGTTTCTGGACTTCCCAAACTAACAGAAAACTCCCAAATTCATGAGCGATGCCAGACACATCTATGGGTTTGGAGAAAGAATATGGAACAGAGGTTAGGAGTGGGACAGGAAGGACTGGACATTTGGTTCATGTACTGCCTTCAATATACTCGGTGCCCTTGAGTGAATCCTTTCCTGTATTTGTGGCATCTCACCCACAAAATATACAAGTGAATTCTGATGCTTTCCTCGAATCCCTCAGGCCAGGGAGCTCTCACCTCTCTTTTTTTTTAACTTCATGTTAACAAAACAAAAGATTTCCTATTTAACATGTTTATCAAGCAGGGCATCCACTATACTTTATTAACTTTATTTCAAAAAGTACAAGTGAAACTGTAGAACTTCTTGCTTTTTTCACAAAGAGTGGTTGTACTCCTAATTCTTATGTCAAATATATAGATAGATAGATAGATAGATAGATAGATAGATATAGATATATATATAGATAGATATAGATATATATATGGATGACTATTTCCTGAGATAATTTACCAAGTTACACTTGCTGCTTAGGAAGTAGAGAGCTGGATCTGACCTCCACAAATCCCATTTAAGATTATTTCTGCATGTTGTATTTACCATGAGAGAAAAACACATGGCACTGGTTATTTTTGTTTTCTTTTTTTTTTTTATTTGTGTGTTCTCTTCACTGTTCTTCCGAGAATAGTTCAGGTGTGCTGAACTATGCATCTGGGAGAAAGCTTAACATCAAGGTTTCGTCGCTATGTTAATGCCAGCAGCTACAGTGTATACACACATAAATGTATCATGAGTGTCTGGATAGCTCTTCAGAAATGTAGTTTTGGATCCACTTGAGTGTATGTAAATATACTTCTATTCACATCTATGACAGCACTTCTACGGGACAGGTTGTATAAACATAGACCTTTGCACATAGTCAACATGTATACAAAAAGATACAGATTGATAATAAAGTAAGAGTACATTTACACTTCCCTTTATTCCTCTCTTTGTCTCCTTTCTTCCCTCTTTTCTTTTTCTTTCCCTCCCTCCCTTCCAAGTATTTGTTTTCTCTTCTCAGGCCCTCACCTCTTTTCATAGACACACATCTAGTAAGTTCTCAGATGTGCCCATTTTCTGGCTTAGGAACTCGGTTGGTCACCTAGGATACTCCTCCATCCCAGATAACATTTGTGTTCTGTCGTTTCTATTCATGTAACAAACAATCTCCTAACTAGATTGGAAGTGACCTCACTAGATTAGAAGTTCTATGAGGGCAAAGACAATGTCTAGAAGCCCATCCCTGCTATGGTATCCTAACTCTAGAGCCAAATTTGGTACTCAATAATGATTCTCTGAATTGATTGATGGATGGGTACAGAATGGATGGATGGTTCATTTCTTTACCGCTACTCAGTTTTTTTTTTCTGAAGTTAAATGCATGTTACTCATTTACTTAAAATTTCTCAGTGACACTTCATCTCTTTCAGTACAAAGTTCATTCTCCTTCATGTGACACATAGGACCCTTCTCAATGTGAGTTTTACTTCACGTAAAAGCCTCCACGCTTGCTTACAATCATAGTTATCTTAACTCTCTCTCAATCGGTTCATTTGGCTCAGAATGCCTCTTCCTATCAAGATTTTCCTCTTTTGTTCCTTCTGAGCTAATGTATTTGTGATCATTGATTAAACATCTCACTGCATTTACATTTGACAGCAACCCTGTGAGGTAGGTAACGTTACAGTAGGTAACAATGATAAACTGCGTAGTTGACATTTCAACCCAACTTTCGTTGTTTCAAAGCCTGGCTCGCTGCCAGGACCAACAATATCACATAATATTCTACTCCTCACCAGGGAATGACTTAACCATATGAGTCTCAGTTTCCTCTTCTGTCAAAAGTGTTTGTTAAAACCTGTGTCACAGACTTACTGCCAGCATGAAAGAGCTGAGGCAAGTAATGTGCTTGGCACAGTGTCGGCACACAGAGGATGCTGGCTCAGGAGGCCTGGGATTGTTGAAAGGGCTGCCGCTGGGTGATGGGTTGAGCTCCATGAGCCACCGGGCCCTTTGTCACACTACGTCTGTGTCTAATGACCACATAAGAACAAGCTCTGCTAGGATTTCTACTCCTGTTTGTCTACTGGAGCATAATGATCTTCCTGACTCTTGATCAACAAGAAACCAGGGAGGAAGGACTAGCCAAGTGGATTTGTAGCCTTCACTCTCCTGTGACTTCCCCTCGCTGACAGTCACTTTCTGCAAGAAAGGAAGAAAGATCATTTTCTCTTTCTCTGATCCTGAGGAAGAGCCCACTAAAGGCACAAAGTGTTTACCTGGTACCCATCATCAGGCAGCAGGCCTTGTACCACGTGGTGTACTTCTTTTTTAACTTTGTATTAACAAGAGCAGAGGTTCTTGTTTAGACAAACACCAGTTGAACATCACAGGGTGCAATCTCTATAGAGCAGGTACTAGGTACTGTATTAAGGGAAGGCTATCTGACATTACGTGAAACACATCTATGATGTAGAGACAAAAACGTTATCCGCCCTATGGCTCTTCGATTAAAATCAGATGATTTAACTAATGTTTAGAGAATATGCTTCAGACTCTGTAAAGTGTTGCCCTTAATACCATTCAATGAATGAATAATTGATGTATGTGTGCCCACAACCCACAGAGGTAAGAGAATATCATGCGTAGGAGGGAGGACAGAAAAAAAGAAAAAACAACATCAGGAAGGCAGAGGTCTGGTTTGTGCTTTTCCCTCTTCTGGGCAGCAATTGCCATGAGTAATAAATGAACCTAGTGGAGGAGGGGTAGAGGGGACTCTGTAGTTACATCCATCTCTTCGTGCTCTGATGCATGATATTACAAAATCTCTGTGTGTTGTCTTCCCACTTCCCCTTTCTGTCATTCCTTCTCAATCTCTGCTTGGTGGCTTTTCTATGTCTCTTGTTTGGCACAGGCAGAGAGCTTGAAGACATTTGCAGCCTTTCCTGAAGCAGCTGTTTCATCCTACAGCCTTTCTAGTGTTCGTATTGTAGTGATTCTCATTATCTTGTAAATTGTATCCTTTCCTCTTTTGCTTTAGAAACGTGGCTTGAGAAGACAAGTTAAGATTCTCCCATCCTTTGCTCCCCAGCTGGTTGGTACCTCCCGTAAAGCTCCCTTATACACATTAGAGCCAATTGCTACGTGGAGTCTAATTACTTTATTCAGCAGTGCAAGGGAGAGCTCTCGAAGGGTCTAGATGTGGCCGCAGCAGAGAAAAATTCAGAAGTCACTAGAGGCTAAGATCAGTTGGGATGAGACATCGTCTCCCTAGAGAAAGATGACAGGAATCTCTCCTTCTCACCACGTGTCTTCCCAGCTCTCCCCTCCCTGAATCAGATTAGACAGAGCTCAGTGCTGTGACGAGACCTCATGTAGGGAAGGGGAGGAGGAGAGATAAAGTGGCTCCAGAGCTGCCTTACATTTTCATCATCAGTTTGCCTCCAGATCCAAAGGAGTGAGTGCTGTCCTTCCTCACCTCCTGGATGTTTCCCGGTGCTTCTGTCCATCCAAGATGGCTACATCAAAAAAAAAAAAAAATAGTGATACCATAAGGGATGTAATTTATGTTATCCAAAGGAGGGAAAACTAGGAAGTACAGATTGCGGCATGAGACAAAACTTCATTCTACTTTAAGTTGCATGGTTTAAATCAATTCACTTTGTGCCTGAGGGTTAGTTTCCACACCTACAAAGTGAGCCCTTGAGAGAGTTAAACAAGTTCATGGAACTTGGAAGAATTTGGGCAAATAGGATTTCATTTATTCTTTCTGTCCCTGACAGCATAGCCAACCAGTGGAAGATTAGGAAGAAAAATTTGGACATCGACTCCTTAGGAAGACTTACTTTATTAGTTTTGGTCAGATGTCCGAAATCTATTTTTTCTCAGATGAGGATAAACTAAGTGCTGTGTATACAGTAGATTGATCAAGACTCTGAGAATGATTTCAGTCTCTTTTTTTTTTCAACATTCTTATCACATCAACTCTTCTGGGGTCTACAGAAAACTCAGAGCACCAGAATATAGGTCTTTCCTTAAGAACTCATTCTCTCTTCACTTCACCGTAGGTCATCCAGATGTTGAACAGCCCTGTAAGTCCAGTGTCCGCACCTGGAGCCCAAATTCAGCTGTTAATCCACTTACGGTCCCTCCAGCCTGCCCTGAGCCACAAGGCTGCTACCTCGAGCTGGAATTCCGCTACCCCTTGGTCCCTGAGTCTCTGACCATCTGGGTGACCTTTGTGTCCATCGACTGGGACTCTAGTGGCGCTGTTGATGATATCAGATTGTTAACTGTCAGTGGAAAGAACATCTCCCTGGGACCTCAGAATATCTTCTGTGACATACCACTGACCATCAGACTCTGGAACATAAGTGAGGCAGTGTACGGCATCCAGATCTACACACTGGATGAACACCTGGAGATCGACGCCGCCATGTTGACTTCCGTTGCAGACAGCCTACTCTGTCAAGAGTGCAGGCCTCTGCAGTACAAGGTGGTCCGAGACCCTCCGCTCCAGGCAGATGTGGCCTCCCTCCTGCACCTCAATAGAAGATTCATGGACATGTAAGTACACTTTCTGGATAGGGAGATGACCCTGTGAGTAGCCTGTGGAGAGATGTGGAAGGACCAGAAAGGCCTAGGTGGGGGGAGAAGGGTCATCACAGTCGTGCTCACTTCTTGGGACTGGTATTGGGTATTGAACTGTTTTAACAAGGCAGAATGAATATAATGAGAAGGGTGATGAGTGAGGAGCCAAGAAACTTGGATTTGGTGACACCTCTGATATTTGACCCCCAGCCTCATTTGCCTTTCTGGATCTTAGTCTTCCCCACAGTAAATGAATAAGTTTAGTGTAGGTAACAATGGAAAAGCCATTTGTTACTAAGTAAAGCAGGAGAATTGGAATTTGCTAATGATTTCTCTTTTACATAAATTGGAGCACAGTCATGCACTCTGTTTGGTTTTCCAGTGAATGAAAAGAGGTTGAAGTTATAGCAGATTGTCTGGAAATTGGCACATTCCCGGTATTTGCATGACGATTTTGCTTAAATGTGAGCATCCCTAGTCACAGTCCTTGTTTTTTCTTATGTCCTCAGGTAGAAAAAAGTTCAAACTTCTGTGATCATTGTGGGTCTTTTCAGTTCTAAGGCTCTGGGATATTTTTGAGCAGGAAAAGAACGCTCACTATTTTTATGTGACATAGTAGTTGTCATTAATATGTACTTCTCCAATCATCTCTCTATCACTTCCTTTCAAATATCTTCAGGATTTTTGGGGGGACAAGGTCTTGCACTGTAGTCCAGGCTGGTTCTGAACTCACCATGAAGCCCAGGCTGGCCTAGAATCCACAGTAATTCCCCAAGTGCTGAAATTACATGCATATACAGCCATGCCCAGCTTACGTGGTGCTGGAGAATAGAACTCGGGGCCTAATGCTTGCTAGGTAAGCACTCAGCATCTGTGCTATTCCTCCAGCCTTAGGATTCTTGTTTTATGGAGAAGGCCACCTTATCCATGAAGTCATTCATGATTTTCCTGTAGACCAGATAATGGGCTAGGCTAAGGTCTTTGCATCTTTTATTCACTTCATCTACCTCACAACCTTATTATCATTTTACCAAAAAAAAAAAAAAAAAGGAAACTTAGAGATGTGAAAAGGGGCTTAGAGATGTGAAGTCATTTGTCTAGTCATTTGTCTAAGAACACAGTGTCAGGAAGTGATGAAATCGGGATTGGAATTCCATTTTAACTGCTGAGCCAGAGCACTCGATTTGTGTTCAGAGATGTGATTATGGTTTCTGCTTGAGTCTAAGAAATGATAAAGCCGTAGCTGCATAACTGGGGCACTAAGATTCAGTCAGTCACTAAACTTGTATCAGACACCTACATGTACAGTAGACACTGGTGGAGAAGAATTTGGATATCAGAAAGAGAAATGGTATCCCAAGATTCAATGGTCTCTCTCTCTAGTGCCAGTCTGCCCAATTGCTAGTGTCTGATTAATCCGTCTCTCTGAGCCTCAGTTTCTTCTGTGTACAGTGTGAAACCTCATATGATATTTCTATAAGCCTTTTGAGGTTCTTTATTTGGTCCTAAGATGATATAAAATACAATCTTTGCTCCATCTACTTGAAAATATTTACTAAGCCGATCATTAATGGAAACCAAGTTCTAGAAGGAAACTTTTAATCTTTTTAAGAGACAGAACCACTTTCAAACACTTTACCAGCACTTCCTTTTACATACCAGCAATTAATGTGCACATCTCCAGCAAACCTTGCCCATGCCTGGACTCAGAGATGAGGAACATCTGTTTCAGAACTCAGAGGGAGCACTTGGTTTGTGTTTGAGAATGTACTTAAAATTTAAAGGATTGTCTTGCCTTGAAAATATTCCATAACTCTGTCTCTTCCGTCTCCTCACCTGTCTAGATTGGTCAAGTTCTATAAATATTCATCCACTTAAAATTGCTTTATAAAACAATGCAGGAAAGAAATAATAGTTGTTTTAAAATTTCACTTTAAACACAGCTTTTTTTTTTTGGTCTTGATTTATGAGCCTGTGAGAGCTGACAAGGGTTGATAAGTGTGGAATGGTAGAAATTAAACAGATGTAAAAGCACCCCAAGACCTAGTTTCAGCTAAGTCACTAACTTGCTCTACACTCTTAGTTGAGTCATTTACTCTTTTTAAGTCTTTAAATACCTTGATTTGACAAGGACAGTGTTGCACTGGGTCAGTGTTTTTCAAACCCAGTTGCCTATTACAAAAACTCGAGTTATTTTTAAAGTGCTTAAATCTCACCTGCATCCCGTGTCCCCCTTCCATCTCTCTGGTTCCCTCCCTCGGCATTGATTTAAGTGGTATGATCTTAGTGGAATAAAGCCTAATTATCAGGACCTGTAAAATCTCACCCAAGTGATTATAATGTGAAGCCAAGTTTCACATCTACTGTGTTTTTAGTTTTCAAAGTGTGACTGCAAACTAGCAGCATCAACATTACTTGAGAACTTAGAAAGGCCAGGTTCCCAGGCTCCGGCCCAGCCTACTGAATCTGAAATTCTGTGTTCAGGGCCTCTCCAGGTAATTCTAATGCTGGTTAAATTTTAATAGCCCCTGCTCTAAATGATCTCTAAAGCTCAGGATTCTCTAAGGTCTCTTTCACTCGCAAAACTACCCCTTCAACTTAAAAGTATGTATGAGAACATTCTAAATGCCAGGGTCTATACTGGGAACCAGGAATTATAAGGATGACTCAGGATGGTCCCTTTCCTGAGGGCAGCCTGCTCATGAGCACTGGTGCCCTTATCGCATTGATAGAAACACCAATTCCTAAGCGTTTGCTTCTAAAATCACTGCTGTTTAGGTCCCCATTCTCAAGCACCATTTTTCTTTCATTTGCTTACCAAATTTTTTTGTGGTCCCTAAAATGTGACAGGTCCAAGGGCTAGACTGGGGTATCCATTGCCTTTATTCTTTGTCTTTTCTGAATCCTGAAATGTTTATTTTTAGATCTAAACTGGGCTGGGCTCGGTTTCCTGACCTGAATGTTCCCTGAATCTCTGGAAACACACACACACGCACACACACACACACCATCATTCCAAGTCAACCTACCATTTCAACTTCTTTATCTCAGTAATTTGAGTTCTGAACCCTGCCACAAATACCTCTTTGTGTGTGTGTGTGTGTGTGTGTGTGTGTGTGTGTGTGTGTGTGTTTCTTCTTTCACATTTTTTCCATATCAAATAAATTGGCCTCCATACAAGTTCTATATAAAGACTGTTTTGGAGATACTTTCCTTTTTCTTCTCTGACTCAACCCATTACATGATTCCCTTTGACCTTTGTCTTCATTTTTTTCTCTTAACAAAAATGTTTATGCTTTCTCTTATCTATTTGAAAGATAGTTTTCCAAGGTATGACATTGATGAAGGGAGAGCTGTCGGTGCTTACCCTGCAGAAGCTTCTAGTAGACTGATTACTTTTGGCCAGGACAAGGACAAAATGTGGAAGCCCTCTCTACCTCCCTTCAGTCAAAATTTCTTCACTGAATAAGAACTGGCTCAATCACAAAAAAAGCAGGCAAGTGGCAGCTCTGCTACGAACGATTGAGGTCACCCTGAGAAGAGTACATTGTATCACTTCTTTGGACCCCAGTCCAGACAAGGGGACAATAAATGGAGCTTTTCTCTATAGATAAAAACAGAAAAAGTGTCCTAAGTGACAGGTTATTCATACATTTTTATACTAAAAAGAAGTCAACTGGGACTGTCTTGAGAATGTGTACTCAAGGGACTCTCACTGGCTCCGGAAGTCCTACTGAAATGTACAGTTTGTAGAGAGGACATTAGGAATAACAATGACAACTATGTACTCAGTGATTCTACTGCTGTAAGTGTCTTGCAGGTGTTGATGAGGCAGGTCAGCATGTTGGAGTTCAATGTGATTTATCCAACGTTATTCAGCCCGTAATGGTTTAATCTGTTTTTAAAAGCACAGATTAACTGCAAATTCTATCATCCTAACCGGTATACCACACTGTGTCTTGCTGAAATAACGAGAAGGCAGAATTTCATAATTTAAAAATGTGAAGGCCAAAGTTCTACAAACAGAAAGTAGAATATAGCACTGCATGTCAGAGGCCAGTAGCCCACAACAGCTCCAGAGACTCACTGTTCTAGTCCAGTGACACAAGTCACACTCCAATTCTTCATATTACTGCCTGGGAAGAAAGTCTGTGGAGACCTCTATTTCCCAATTCTGCTGTCAAAAACTTTTGAGTACTGTGCTCCTTGGCCTACATTGAACCTTCTGAGACCTCCAAGAAGTGAAAATGCTACACAAGCTAAACAATCAACAGATAAATAGATCACAGAGAGAGAGAGAGAGATATGGAGAGATGGAGAGATAGGTAGGTAGATAATAGGAAAGTGAAATATTAATAAAATAAAAGCAAAACGTAAATTAAATCAGATTAGGAAGAGTGGGTAGTAATTTGCTCTAATTGTATATGTGTCCAGGCCTCTCCCATCTCTCTCTCAATTCACCTGACCAACATGCCGTGGTAATCTACACTTGGTCTTAGCCAAAAGACCGAGAAGCACTCATGCAGAGGTAATCAACTGGGAGCCATAGGCTGTATGAGGAAATGGTGAGGCCTCCGTACCAGTACCACAGGTTGTTCACACCATAAGGAAAAAAGATTGCTAGGCAAGTAGTGTCACTATAGTAAATGTAACATCTTCTCACTCTGAGGTTTAAGCTTTGAACTATAATAAAAAGTTCAAAAGGTCTGGCTTTTTTTTTTTTTTTGCCTGTTTTTCTGATGTTGTATTTGAAGCATGTAGAGCAATCTTAGGCCCAAGGTAGATACTCAGTAAGTATGTTAATTGATATATCTGGAGTAGACAACCTTGGAAGAGAAATTTGGGAAGCTAAAATTTAACAAGTATGTGTCAAGCACCTGGTAAATAAATTCCATGGATGTTATTTAATATAGCCATCAGGATAACCCTATGAGGCAGATGGAAAACCATCTTCATATTATGGGTGAGGGCTTGAAACTCAGAGAAGGGATGTGGGTGGCAGGATTCACAAGCTATTAAGAGATAAAGCTGGGATTCAAAAGTAGGTCTATGTACCTCAAAACTCACACTCTTCTTCATTCTCTAGGGCTTTTTTCTTTCAATTGCTTGCAGTGCACATTCTATTAGTGTCTGTTTCCTCTCAGTATTCTTCACTTAGAGCTAGATATATTATTAGAGATCATGTCTCTCAACCAGCTTATTTTTGTTTTTCAGTACATAATCTGTTCTTTCTTGTATAACACTTGAACCTGCAAAGCTTCCAGCACAATCTTTTTGGGGGTTTTGTTGTCATTGTTGTTTTCTTCTGTTTTTCCTCACCTTCTTGGAATTTTAAGTATAATTTGGGGAGCCATGAGTAGTCATAAGGAAGGAATATGTTGTAGGAGTTGGATGAACTGTGATTCCAAATCTTACATGTGAGATCCAAATCTCTTCCTCTGGATCCCAGATTCTCAGAATACCTGCCAATCATTCATGAGTTTGCTGATTCATGATTTTGTTTGCTCAGTAAACCTTTGGTTGATTCTCATCAGAATCCTACTTCTTCCTAGCCATTGAGTAAGGAGTCGTGAACAGAGCAGGGAAAGGTCTTTCCTTCATTGGTTGGATTAGACTAAAAATAAGCATACAGTGGGTAGAATCGATGTGTGGTGCCATATTAAGCCTCATAAGATTTGGACAGCTAGCCCTAAGTCAGGGTCATCTGAGGCACAAGTGGCTTCTGAAAGCTCTTTCCATGGTTCTTAAACTGAACCACCACTTGATTATTTTCCTAAACCCTGATATTTGATGCTCTTTCTTTTTATCATTCAGTTGTCCATTCTTTATTTTGTAAGTATTAATTTGTTTATTCATTCATCCATCCAATTGCAAAATTCTAATATCAGATACGATAGTATTTGTATCATTTTCAAATCTTATGAATAAGTCGTACGTTCGGTGCCAGGTTAGTTTGTGATAGCCTCAGGTGGGGGACATTTAGGTTATTTCACACACTTTCCTTATAACTAGAAATAAATATTTCCGGTAAGTTTTTAGTTTATGTTCCATTTCTAGCGCATGGACTGTGTAAGCATTCTTACCCAAATGCCCACTGGAGCACACATACCTGCCAGTGTTTCTCCACGGTCAGTCCTGAGAAATAAAACTGGTGGGTCGTAAACTGTGAGCTGTTTCCATTTTAGTAGCCACAGATGGACAGGCTCACACCCACCAGCTGCCCGTGGCAAGAACTGCAGGTCCACAGTGCCACCGCTTACCACTGGACGTTGGAAGCAGCTTTTCTTTGCACATCTGATGGGGAAATTCAACTTCTCACTGACATTGCCACAGGATGTTCTCAAGCAAGCATTTTGTAACATAATTACTAAACATCTACATTTCCTGTTGGTGACATATCCCTTTATATCCTTGACGTGGTCCTCATCTTTCATCTCTTCACACCTCAATGTCCCCGTCTATTAGACTGAGATTTTAATGTCAGCCTTCCTGTGTGCCCATCGGTGTTATCAGGGTTGAATTGTGACAGGGAGTCAAGAGGGAACAAGTGTTTACCCTGAGTTACTCTGACTCATCACTTATACATTGATAAATTTACCACATGTTACTTTCGTGTACTCCCTGTGCTGGGAACCAGGCCATGTGCTCAAGATAAAATAGGCAATAGAACCCAGCATGGCTTCTACCCCCAATAGAGCCTAAATTTAGTCACTGTGTTTTAACTACCCTCCCGTGTACTGGTGGACTTCATTGCAGCCTGTGCTACTAGGAGTACCAGTATCACTGTCATTAAGTACCGGGTAAGATCTCTCTGATAACCGGCTTCATTTTTATAACTTTCCAATAAGATATAGGAATCAGCATAACTGAATTTTAGGTGGAAAAACTGAGACTATGGGAAGTAAAGTCATTTATTTAAGGTCTCAAATTTAGAGGTGTGAAAGCCAGATTTTACAACTCTTTGACCTCTCCACTTCATCACCAAAGAGTTTTCTTCCCAAGTTTTGGGATATCCCGAATTTCCTTATACATATAAAAAATGTTTTAAATACAAAATGTAATTGATTAAAAAATTGCTCAGGATTGATTTGTCATGGGATGAAGTAAAACTAGTGTTGAAAAAATTATGAAAGCTTTAAATTCAACGTATAGTGTCTCCAAATAGTGCCTCTAAATAGGAGAATTGAGCAAACTTTTGGAGCATAAGGATTGCCACAATGCCTTGAAAAGGACAGGGTGGTATCAAGACAGACGGAGGAAATGATATTAAAACTATTTTTTCTTGTTTCTAGAAGCAACAAAATAAACACGAAACAGCAAAGAGAGCAAATATTTTTCATTTGTTTTTTGAACATTTAAGCAGATGAAGAGTAGGAGGCTGAGGGAAACGTGGATGTTGTCGGGCAGCACGGTTTCCAGTAACCTGTTGCTGAGATGCACGATCCAGGCTGGCCCCTTCCTGAGCAATGCTCCCTCCCACGCTGGCCCTGCCTGGTTTTGCCTACGTTAGGAGCAGGTTCAGCAGAGAGATCTGTTTCTCCAAGCCCGAGTGAATACCATGATTCTTAGCTCAGGCCAGCATAGGCAGCTCAATCTCACTCTATTTCTGGAAGCTGGGCATCTTTCACCTCTGACTCCCTCACACCAGTCTTTGGCCAAGTACCTCTCAGAATGAAATACGGGTTCTAGGAATATTAGGATAAGCAAATGTTTAGCAAAATTGACAAACATCCAAGGTCAGCAGAGGCCATGAACGTGCTGGCCATCTCCAGGTACCTCCATGATTTAGAAAACATGAAGGGCCCCTATTTGGTGTTCACATCACCTACATCACTTGCTTGTTTGTAGATCACGCTGGTGCACAAACAGATTTTCAAGTGAATGCACCAGAAAGCTTCTCTTTGACAGCTGGGGAAACCAAGACCCACCGAAGGGAGGTGATAGGCCGATCGCCTGTTGATGAGTTTATTTATTTACTTGTTTACTTATTGATTCACTCATTTAATAATGAGTAAGAGATTATGTCAGATTCTGTGCTGACACTTTAATTCTGAATCTTTTAATTAAGAAGTAGGCGAAATTGAATATTAACACACATAAAAATACAGTAACAAGATAAGAACTATTCGCCTCACAAACATTAGATACTCCATATTGACTCTACCAGCTACGGAGCTCCACAAAGTTGTTATTCTGGGTTTTTTTGAAGTGTTATTACAGATTGCAAAGAAACCATCAGTACCTTAGGGAAGAAGGGATGAGTTTCAGCAGACCAGCTGCCTCGTGTTGCTGAAGTTAATGTGTCTATAATCACTAGCAGAGGGGAAAAATAAGGGAATTGAAGGATGTCCAAATATTTCTATAGATCAATAATTTTATGGCGTTTTAATAGCAGTTCTTAGCAGTTCTTGGGCTTCTTGGAAATGCCAGTGTGAGCACTGTTGAAAGATTCTCTTCTGCAAACTTCACAGACATTCTCCTGTTTGCTGGAAATCTCCCACAGGCTGTCAGATGTTCTATGCAGTCTTTGCTGACAGTAGTTGAAAAAGAAACCCTTTTCTTTTGTTGCCTGTCATGATACTGGCATTCCTGAGGAATCTCCTTTGGCAAACAATGAATTAGAGAAATCAGGTGGCCAACGAGCATCCTGGTGTCACCTATGTCTTTTTTATTTTCTACTCAGCCCGGGGGTGGGTAGGATGGACTGGGCTTGGTTGTGCTACTCCAATTCCTGGTGTTTAAGAAAACAAATAAATGAAGAGAAAAGAGAAGGAATAGAACAGCTGTCAGAGTGATTGCAGATGTGAGAAAAATGGAGGAATTAAACTCACACCGGGCATTGGCAAGACAAGGACAAAACCCATTCAGTCTGGGTTTGGGGACACTGAAGATCATGGGGGCAAGTCTTGGTGAGTTTACGTTGTGTCTGGTGAAACAAGAGCTCAGACCTCCTTTCAGAGATGGCGAGCTTGGAACCAAGAGATCTGACTCACACGCCAGCCCACAGTGTGACTCTGACCAATCCTCTTCAACTCTTTGACCCTTTCCTCCTTCCCCTGGACACAAGGGGTATGAATCCTGTCCATAGAGTCCCACAGAGGGTGGCAGGAAATGCCAATGAGATAATAGATGTGCAACAACATGGTGCAATATGGGGAATTGGGCAGATTTAAATGACCGTGATTTTTTCTATTGTTTGGTTTTCATTCGGTTTGTTCTTGGGCAACCTCGTGCTGGAGAGGATGTGTGAGAGGCACACACTGGCATGCATAGCACTCAGAAGAAGTAGTTTACCACAAACTATCCTGACTAGCTAGAGTGCAGTGCTGAAAATGAAGAGAACATTAATTGTGCTTCATTCTTTGTAACTAAGAAAGAGAGAGAAAGTATACTAGCCTTGAATCAGAAGTCCTAGATTCCAGGACTAGTATCTTAAAATTTGTATGTGTCCCTTGGTGGCTAGGCTCCCTCTCTATGGGCCCAAATTCCCCTTCTGTGTATGAAGAAGTTGACAAATGACCCTGGAGATAAATTCTGGGTAGAATGCTCTATCCAGTCCACCCTTGAACCTACTCCTGATCTGAGTGCATCAAATTCAGTGAGAATAAAAGCAAGAGGTTTCTTTGGCCATCAAGGTCAAAAGATGAACTTCAGGTACATTGAGACTCTCAGAGTGCCTCCTCGACCTATCATCTCTCTTTAAAAACTCTCCTTTTGAGACAATTTCAGAATGTTTCAGTGCATTTTTCCAGAGGAGCATTTTAACTTGGCAATAAGACTCTAAAGGTGGAGGCTCAAGAGTGTTTACCTTTTTATCTTCACCTACATGGCCAAACATCAAGGAGAGGATCAATGATTCAGGTAAATAAATGCATACAGTCAGAAATAAGTTAGCAAATTCTGTGTAGTATATTGACAACTGGTCAGAAATTCACAATAACCTGGGCATGGTGCCTTGGGCCTGTTATCTCAGTACTCAAGGAGGTTGAGGGAGGAGAATCACAATTTTGAGTTTCGCCTGGGCAATTTTAGAAACTCGCAGAGATCTGTTCTCAAAATAAATAAACAGGGGCTGAAAACATAGCTTAAGGTGAAGGCCATGGATTCATTTCCCACGATGAAAGGGAAAGACAAAAGAGGAAAGGCAGACAGAGAAAAGGGTTGAGTAGGTCGACCCACAGTGCAGGCGATACAACTGGGATATTGGAGGTCTTCCAGCTTCTGTGTGGATTCGTTTCTGGAGGACTGAAGGACATACGGGAATTTTGCTGCATAATTCTTTGTTTTCTTGGGGCCTCAGTTCTATTCTCAAAATGTCTGGAGTTGACCCGCAAGTGCAATTCAGTCTATTCTTTGATCCACATGTCTTACTTAACACTCTCTTTGTAACACACCTGGTTTCAGGTAGTGGTGATAAACTGGACAATAAGAGACACCACCAACTTTTTATGATGTTAGTCAAGTCAATGTGGAAAATATTATAAACAAGGGATAATTGAACAGAGGGAGAGATGCCGTTTATGGGAAGCATATACGTAGGAGCCCCTCCCACTGCTTAAAGGTTAATAAGACCCTCCTAGAAGAGGTGGCTTCCAACCAAAAGTCAGAAAAACTTAGCCAGTAAAGGAAAGTGAGTGTCCCCTGGTGACTGAGGGATGAAATTTGAAGATAAAAGTTTGGATAAAAGTTTAGAGAGGCTAAAGGTTGAAATGTAAAGAGCCGTGTTATATCCTTATATGGTCTTCCTTCTAACAGTGGTGGAGAACCGCGTTGAATACCTTTAGGTAAGAGGAAATCCTGGTTGCATGTGGTTTTAAGACATCTCTTTCACTATGCTCTAGCTATTTGGGTAGGGGTAAGAAGAAATAGAGCATGAGTGATAAGAGAGGTGATCCACTTGTACAAAGCCAAGGCAGGAAATGATGCCATGGGCCTAGGGTGAGTCAATGTTGAAATGGAGACAACTGGGTGTGGCCGAGCACTAAGGATGGGATGGAAATCCATGCCGGACACTCAGGGGCACCAGGCAGATGATTAGGGTGTGGAAGGTGCCATGGTACCAGAGTCAGTAAAACTGAGAAAGGAAGGCATGTTCGACTGTGATGAGAGAAGGAGGAGGTCAAAAGTGCCTTTAAGTTCCTCACCCATGAATTAAAACCACAGTCTACTTTTAAAAATAATATTTCCTTGCTATGTAGAAACACAGGAGCAAGTGAAACATGTGTGGGTCTCATGCATACCTGTGTGTATGTGTATGCATGAATTCACAACTCTGTGTGTGTGTGTGTGTGTGTGTGTGTGTTGGAAGCAGGCAGACAGGACCTAGGAGACCACTAGTTTTCATCATCTGCTAATTCTCAAAGTGTAGTCCAGTATTCTGAAAAGGTCCCATGGGGGCACAGGGTTAATCTTCCGTAGCGCTAATACCTATAATGTTACAAGGCACAGGCTTTGTTTTCTACCCAGGATTAATCATTCACTCATGGGCTTTAATACAAGCCAGACACCACCTCACTGGGCCTCATGCAAAAACAGGCCATAGCTTCTCTTCCATTCTGGTGCTGATGTTCACATTCTTGTTGTCAGAGAGGAAAGTAAGTTTCCTCAACCCCAGCTGCAAAGCCTATGAACTGGAAAGTGTAGTAACCTCCATCCAAGGCTGTTTGTCCAAAATTCTGTGAAGCTGGATTTTACCATTAACTTGCTGTATGACCTGGGGCAACATTTCTGTGAAGTTTTTGTCCAACCCCACCATGAGAAACTTGGGACAAGCCATACCAAAGCCATCCTGGCCTGAGGCCTGCAAATTTCTGTATTCTGCTGGAGCCAAGCCACCTTGTTCACAAATACACGTTCCAACTTTTTAAGTAGTGAGATTTCTGAGATGCTAAAATCTCCTACTATCAACAATTTAAGCTTTTAAAAAATCTCCCAGATCTAGGAGAAGCCCAGAAGATAGCCTGAGCAGAACTGATAACTTTACAATTGAGAGAGTTCAGCCCAGAGAGGGAAGACATCACATAGCTCTTTAATAGCAGAATAGACAGTAGAAAGAACATCCAGCTCCTGGCTCCTAATACAAGGGTTAACCTTCCCCACATAACGAAGTGCTGGAATCTGGCCAGATCTTGGGACTCGAGCTTGAGTTCAGCCCTCTCTGATCATGATCAAGTCTCTTTGACTACTCAGAGTGAAATCACAGAGTTGAGGTAGTAACATCATGGCAGCTGGGGCGGGTGTGTGTGTGGAGGGGGTGGTATAGGCAATGAGAGAACACATTTGGCCAAGCTCGGGGTCCATGTGACCCACCGAGAGCCCTCGTTTCAAAACAAACTCAACCTTTTAGGTTCAAGTTTTCCCTCTCATCAGAAATGTGACTTCCTGCTTCTAAGGAGCAAGGCTGACAAAAGGGCTCGGAAGACTTCGCGGACATCAAATAGCTCTTACAAAATAGCGTTTTGATGAGTTAAGTGTAAATGAATCAGAAACATAAGGATTACATTTTCCCCAAGTGCACATGGGTTTCAAAATTGAGGGGAAGTGTAGTCTGCTAACTGCACGCGGGCTTTCACCAAACCCAAAGCATTTGTGTAGAGGGTGGGGGCAGAGAATAAAGCGAAGCCCAGCCCCCAAAGGGTTTTAGATGTGGTGCCAAATCCGAAAATGCTGTTGGGCTCGCCCTCTGCCAGTAATAAAGTTTCTGGCCACCCAGAGAGGCCACAGGGAGGAGAAAGGAGATTGCTTTCCCCACCAGCCCCTGGTCCTCAACAACTGTGTCCAGTTAGTGCCGCTCCATCACCGGCTGTCACTGGTCCCTGTGTTCGGCTCGCTGGCCCCAACTTGGCCTCGATTTTCACACGATGCAGTATGCCTTGTTTACCTCCGACTATATCTGGTGTTTTGGCTCCTAGAGTCCTTGGCAAGTGGTCAGCTAGTCACAAGCCTCCACTCTGTAATCAAGTGACCTGTCCGTCACCAGCTGAGTGTTTAGGGAAGTCGTCACACATCGCCCTTAGCTGCATTTAGGAAAAACAAGAGTCCCTTGTAGATGCTTTTATCTCTCTCTCTCTCTCCTTTAATGCTCTCCAGGTGTGGAGTTTCCCTCCCAAATTGGTAAATGTCTTCCCTTCAAATCTCAGCCTGACACAAATAACCAGTAAAATCTCAGGGCGGCTGTTACCTTATCCTGGGATTTAAAGCACACCATCTTTTATAATTCCCACATTGTCCCTCCACTCTTTCCCTTGTATTTTATTTCATTGTACCAAGAAAGCAGAAAATCATTTGAATTGGTGGTAAAAGATGATTAAAACAAAATAACAAAGGCCTTGGCTGCAAACTGTTAGTTTTATTAAATTTGCTACTGTGTTTTAAATTGGTACCAGGGTAAATCTTTGGACAATTATATCAAAGGCTGCTGGAATTAATCAGTTGCATGTATATATTTGTTCCTTTCCAAGCCTAACACAGAGGGAAGGCAGCACTGCCAGTATGGAAAGAATGAGTTTTTCCATTACCTGGGACAGAAGGATAGACCCTAGTCCCAAGGGAAAGAGATCCAAATGCCCAGTGGATTCTCAGATCTTCTCATCTTATTCCTCATTTGTTGACTCCAGACCACAAGCTGGATCTTCCAGTGGTCACCAGGAAGAATAAAATGGTGGATATTGTAGGACAAAAGGCCCGTTTTTTCCCTAGCCAAGATTCTTTCTTGGGAACGGGGCTTTGGCATCACAACACTGCCTTAGCAAGGGTTGGTACCTTCAGTGGAAAGACTGCAGCCTACTGAATGCCTGGACCTGAGAAGAGGGAATATGGGCACTAGCATGGACTTCACAAAGCCTGGATGTTGGTTGAATATCTCAAGTATTGTTAGTACAAATAGGTTCTGACTTGTAGGCTGCACATAGAGAAGACAATAGGAAAGTCGTTGTACCCAGTACCTGACCTTTCCATCACTTAACTCAAGCCCTGATATCTTACCGTCTGCCATGTACTCTCACTTGACCATTGTATTAATAGTAAAACTCTTACCACTTCCAGTCTATTCTAACATTCAGTCTAAATTACTGCTCTTAATCTAAAAACATCTACCGATATCCTGTTTTATGCTGTTCAAGTAACCTGTTCATCTATGATGTCTTTTGACATTTTCCTGTGTGTATTACCTCAAACTATTAAAACAGATATGGTTGAAAACCTATTACGTGCCAGACACTGTGCTAGGAACAGAGATATAGCAATGTAAGACTAATGAGTTCTTCATCATTAACATACAGCAGTGTAGACAAGCATTCCATATCTGATGGCCAAAAATAGTACATACTTATACAATAAAGCATAGAATGGAAGGAACAACTGTAGAAAAAAATCAAATTAATGTGGCTGCCCCAAATAAATGTCTGTAACTTTTCTCATCGTTCTAACCACTATTCATTGCTCTTCTATGTTGCTGATTTATAAATCCGACCTTATACCTCAACCGTACTGTATTTGATAGCTAATCCTCCTGTTTGCCCTTTAGCCCAAGAATATGGACAGTACCCTCTTCATCTCTGGCTACTCCATATTGCCTAACCAACTCCATACAGTTTTTAATTTAAAAAGGAATATGAGATTCAGACGGAACTGATTCTTCTAAAATCTCAACAAAAACCATCATAGAACTGTTCCAGGGTCAGTGTGTCACACTTTCTTTTAATTTATCCTTTCTCAAAGGTATGTGATACTCACCATCCAAAATCCTTAACAACTCCCACAACTATCACCACTGTTTAAAAGTATAACCAAAGTCCCTTCCAGCCTAAAACAGAAATAGGTGTTTTCCTTAAGACTGTATGAAATTGGAATTAAAGAGACTGTGACTATTACACATAAGAGAAAACTTAGTATATGTAACCTTACTGTATGAATGTTAAGAAAGAAGTACTTTGAAGATGACTAACCACAAGTCTAAGGTCATTCAAGGAGAAAGCATGTTACTGTAAGTTTCAGTTCTTTATTGACAATATAAAAACATCAGTGGCAAAACTTGAGAGGTAAATTTATTCCTGCATCTTCCATCCTACTGGGAACATTTGATCTCTCTGACAGCAAATACTGCTTTTCCACTGTTTGTTCTCAAATCAATTAAAACATAAAACAGTAGACAAAGCATCAGAAACAAAGACCTAATGTCACACACCTGTAATACCAGAAACCTGGGAGACTTAAACCAGAAGAGCAAAACTTTGAGCCAAGTCTGGGCAATTTAGCAACTTAGTGACTTAATGAAACCATGAGATCCTGCCTCAAAAAAATGCACTGCAGAAATAAAAGAGAGAGAGAAAGAGAGAGAGAGAAAAGAAACAACAGTATCAAGACTTTGTTTTAATTAAATTTGACTTTGATAACTATTCATGTTAGTATTTTAGGATAAACAAGAAAAAGAAAAGAAAATTATACAAACTCCAATGTATGAAGATTAGACAAATACAAGAAAAACAATGGAAATAATAAAATCTATTAAGTCCAAATGAAGGCAAGAAAGAAAAAAATGTCATACAGTCGTCTTTCTCCTCAAACATATCTTATATTTCATGAAATTGAAATCAAAATCTCGGTAAGAAAAACAATGCAGTAGACATTTTAATGCAACAAAACACATGTGAAAGATGAGGGGCTCTTCTGAGGGAGAAAAACAGTCCAATTTTTACATATAAATTGATATTTCTACATAGATATGAAAATTAAGATTCATTACTATTGATGAGATGATAGACAAAAAATAGAATAGAACAAGATAACCAAAATTAAACCCATACAAGTACTGCACTTTCATATGAAGAATATGATATTATAATTCAGTAGTGAAAATTTGAGTTATTATCCTAAAAGTTTTAATTAATGTTGGATAAATAGTTCATCTATAATCAGTATGAAGGAGAAAAAATCCTTACGTTGTATAATTTTCTACACTATTAATGTTGAAAGTCATACATGAAAAAACCTTGAATCTTCCTATTAAGAGAAAATAAAGGAGACTCTTTTACGACTTGGAGCAAAGAGATATTTATTGTACAACTCATAATAGCACCAATCACGAAGGAAGCAATTAAAAATTTCTCTTCAACAAAGGAACATAAAACAGAGTGAAAAAAGGAATCATAGACTTGAAAACGGTATTTGCAAAGTCATGAATTATAAATAATTACTACCCAGTATGTATAAATACACTACATATTAGTACAGAAAAACAAAAATAACCCAATTTAACATGGGCAAGTGAATGAGTAGGCAGTCCATGGAGCTAGAAATGTATGTGGCCAACAAATATATGAAAAGACACTGAGGAGTGTTATTAGTCAAGAAAGGACAAAATAACAAAATAGCTAAATATAATTTCACAGTCATTGATTTGGCAAAAATGAAATGTTTGGCAGAATTCAGTGCTGGCGAGGACCTGAAGCAATGGACATGCTAATTGGTGCAGCCATTGGGAGTGATAATTTGGCAATATCTAGTAAATGTGGAAGTTCAATCACTCCCAATCTACAGAAATAGAGAAATCTGTTGTTCTTACACTTTCTTCATATACTTCTTGCCTGTGTACAGCAACATGGACATGAATGGTTAAAACAACGTTTAAAAGTGACAAAAATGTTAAATTATAATAAATAATAAAAAGCCAATTGGGTGCTTATCAGAAAAGAATGGCCAATTAAAGTTGATATGTTCATGCAGTAATCTGTTTATATCAGTGAAAATATGTAGCCTCAATCAACTTGTGTCTATATATGCAATCTCAAAACAATGCTGGGTGGAGGGAAGAACCAGGTTCATGATGATAAACGCAATATTTAAATATCCATAAAATTTAAATATGTAAAAGAAAACATACATACAAAAAGTACAAACAATGTGCTTCAGAGGAAAGTAGAATACAACAAGTTCACACAGTGGCTTCTATCATTATCTATCTATCTATCTATCCATCCATCCATCCATCTACTTGTATTTTTGTGTCTAACCAAAAATAAAATAGTATGAGGAAAAAAATGGCCCAATATTATAATTTGACAACACTGAAGGTAAACCAATCAACATTTGTTGTTGTGTTTTCTGTATTTTTCCATACAATTGAAATATCCCCCTGTTAAAATAATTCTAAGAGCTTGGATAAGTCTCTGGCATATCACCCAGGCTTTAAAAAAAAAAAAAAAAAGTGATTGCTTCTTTCCTTCTCTATTCTTGGCTACAACCTGGTCCACAAAATGCCCAAGCATTACCCTCTGATTCTTAGCCTAAGGGTGGGTTGGAAGACTCTGGCTTTTCCTGAGCCAGAGGCATCCTAGGTGGTCTACCATTGCCTCTTCTAGCTCAGGCAATCTTGGTGGTAGGTCCTGGCCTACACCCATTCTAAGTGCTGAGGCAGTTTCTAAGCTCGTAGAAAAGTTCCAGTAGAAAGATAGAAAACTACATCCCTCATCAAATTAGAACTTGTGGATTGCAGAGCTGAGCATCACAGCCTTCCCTAATTCCCCACTTCATGAATGAACACATGAATGGCTAGAGAGAGGACATCATTTGTCCACAGTCAGTGGGTCAGTGGTAGTACGCAAAAGAGAACTGTGTCTCCTAATTTCTGTATTTTTGCAACCAGTTTTTGTGGCTATATTCTTATTAGTTCAAAAATAGGATCTTTTCCCCATCATTTTATTAATATATGTATACACAATACATAATGTTTACAATGAATTTGAGAATTTTGTGCACATATATATCATATCAATATTGTGATCCCTTCCCCTCCCTGTTTTTGACACTGCCTATCTCCTCCATAATTCCCACTATCACACTCATTTGGTTCCATAGAATGCCTGTGTTCCAGGTTTCCCAAATCAGAGAAACCATGCGATATTTAATGTATTTAATCTTCTATGTCTGACTCATTTTACCACTGAAATCATTACTTATTGTTCAATTTCCCACCCCTAGAATGGGCTGCAGTGGCCATATCTTGATGTCTCTTTTCTGGGTCCAGCAGAGCCCTTTATTGGGATGATTTGCCAAAAGTTCTTTTTCTCTGAATCTTACTATATCTTTGTTGAGATTCTTTAATGTGGATTCACCCATCAGTCTACATAACAAGTGAACTATAACAATGAAATTCATAAGGCTGAAAAACATGAGAAAGAATAAGAGGAAATTAAAATTTCAAAAGTCAGTCATCTGATTTCCTAGTTCATGACAGGTAAGCACTCCTTCACCTGGAAAATCTTGTTTTGAGATGGAGTTAGACGCGGTTGCTACAAGTCTTTGCCCGTGACTCAAGTGATGTGATTATAGGGAAGCAGCTTAAACTTTCTGCCTGTTGTCTCTTCATCTGCCTCATTAACAATGTGTTATAGACTAGAAGAAAATATTCATTATTATTGTTTAAGAAACTTGTTTCAATTAAAATTATACATAGAAAACAAGGCACCATGTGGAGCATGTGATAAATGGACAAAACTTGAAACTATGATTTCAGCTGTTTTTCCAGGGAGTAGAATTTTAAAGAAATATGCCAGTTTATTTCTAGAGATTATTTGGGGATATAGACTATAATAAATCATTGCTGTAGTCCAGAGACAACTGGCGATAACTAAAAATCAATCAAGAGACTCAGAGAAGGTTTCCTGAAGGAGACAAAACACAGTATTTCCACGGTGTAATGATGCTCTTCCCCTCCCATCCATGGTACTAAATCTTTCATTTTATCTTCCTAGCAGGGTAAGGCAAGAATCAGACATCTTAATTAAAAAGTAGAGAGACAGACCCAAAAAAGAGAAGCAACTTATCTGCAGATTTCCAATAGGTTTTAATTGATCTATCGTGATAACAATTATACAGTAGCAACTTAAAAATCATCATTTTTAAAATTTTTATTTAAGCATTTATGCTTATGTCACAAGGTGCTTATCTATTTCATATATTTTTAATATTCTTATGGTAGTGATTTCATACTTGTACCTAGAATTTGGCCTAAGATTAGATATGATATTTCTGAGGAGGAATATTGAGGAAATTATATCAATCAGAGATACCAATGCTTTTGTTCCTAATATCAAAAATGCAAACCTATGACAGATATGTTATTTGAAACGTTCATAAAAGTGTGGTCACAACTTAAGACCACCATGCTAAGTGAAGTGAGTCATATGCAGAAGGTTAAGGACTGCATGGTTTCTCTGATATGAGGAACACAGAATACAGGCACGTAATAGAGCCAAGTGAGTATGACAATGGGAGTAGGGGGGATGGAGAGGGTGCAGCAGGACCAAAAAATGGGGAAGGGCAGAGATTGTAGTGTTGACGCAATATATATGTGTACAAAATACCCAAGCTCATTGAAACTGCTATGTAGAGAGAGAGAGAGAGAGAGAGAGAGAGAGAGTGTGTGTACTAAAAAGGAGGAAAAATCTTTAACTCCAAAAAAAGAGAGAATGACATATATGTACAGGAAAAGACAACCCTAGCTAATCCAACAATTCAGCACATTTAAATTTATTAACTAGAAACGCAAAAGTAATCAGTGAACAGTTTGAGAATTTGAGGCTAAGCACTGATGTTTGATAAAGTTTAAAATAACTTAAAAATAGAGTTCCAAATTCTACATAAGAAATAGGAAGTGGTAAACCAATCACGTCTCAGGTGCATGCTAACATTTTAATTCCATAGAGCTAATGAGAGCCTGAGGTTATCTGCGAGCTTCGATCTCTGCCCCACGTGAGCAGGTTTCACGCTAGATGCGGCTGTGAATGGAAGCACACCGCGAGGGTGCTGGCAAGGCTGGGAAAGGGCGACGCAGGGGACACAAAGCGCAGAAAGCAAGCCAGGAAGTCCAGGCGGATGCTGCTGGTAAAGAGGATGAAGAAAGGGTAACGAGGAAGCTTTAGGCGGAGGGAATTTAGTTCCGCGGGGATGTGTGAGGTGCAGGAGGGGAAAAGAAGTTCAGTGAGGGTGGAAAGCATCCCAGGTGCTTTTAGAAACAGCTGAAAGGATCAACTTGATACAGACATCCACTTTTAGCACGACGGTGAAATAAGTTCCAACCTCCAGCAACGTCGTCAGAGGCCACCAACTAGTTCTGGAAAAAAAAAGCCTCTTCTATCTAAGTTCTAGCAAAAGGCGTCTTCGTTTCACGTTAAACTTGACTTGCTTTGGATAGATTGGCGTTTTATTACAAGAATTTTCAGTGGAAAAACATAATTATCTTAGTAGCAGTTGCACCTGTTCCCCCTTAGTCACCTTTTCACTGAAAGAGTGACCTGGACTTCTGTTTTCGTCTCTGAAAAGTTAGGATAACAACCCTAGACTCCTGTAGCTGCTGCCAGCCTCCAGTGAGGTCATCATACACAAGTCACATACAAACAGTAGGAAGAAGGATTGTGAAGGCTTCCCTATGGGTCTGATATGTTCTGTGTGCCGCTAGTAAGGAAATGGAAGAGACTGGGAGACTTACTGCACGGGAGGGTGAAGACAATTTTCCACAGGTTGGAGAGGGTCTCCTACAAGGAAAGTAGGCTCTCCAACACTGAGGGTTTTCCAGCCGAGCAACATGGTGTAAAGGAAGCTTTCCATCAAGCACACACGAGAAGTGGTAGCCACATCTCCATGAGTTTACCCAACCAAGGTTAGGTGTCTTTGTCTGTCACACCATCTCTTCTATTAAAGAGGCCATGGCACAATTCTAAAAAGGAGAAAGTTAGTAATTAACCACCCATCGTAACAGCTTCACATTTATTAACTGTGTGTTATAGACCGACACCAGATGCACATCAAACGTGTTCTTACAATTCCATCTGCAAGAACGTGCTATGAGACCATGTGGGTGATTGACTTAAAATTGAGTTCAAGTCCTGCCTGGGCAACCTAGCAAGACCTTGCCTCAAAATTTCAAAAAAGAAGCAGAGGATAAAGCTCAACGTGGAAGGCTCTGCTTTCAATGTCCAGTACCAAAATTAATGAATTTATTCCTTAAAAGGCTCCAAGAGGTAAAACACCTACAACGGCAACTTTCTGGATAAAAAGGGATGAGACCGAGACGCAAACACATACTTGTTTGCCTGTAGGTTGGTGTTTACTGAGGAGATGTAGGAAGGGTGGACACACAGGGAGAAGGGAGGAGTAGGAAAACATTCACAGAGTTTATCCCACTACCTTAAATATTATGAGCCACAAATCACTTGTGACACATGCCACGAACGAAAACAGCAGAGAGAAATGTGTTCCACACAGCCTCTTCTCTCCAGAAATGTCCCACCTGCTCAACATTGGCTACACATACCCTAAAGGCTGGGATGTAACCTCAAGCAAATAGTTTCAATTTTATTAGATAACATGGCCATAGTCTTTTGGTATAAAGCATGCCTCCATAGTTGGAGCCAAAACTCAATATATAATGGAATGCATGTTATATTTATCTTGTGCCTTCATATCTCTCCTGAGAATACCACTCTGCCACACAGCTCTGGTTTTAGATGAATCACCAGAGAAAATTATATAGTCATTAGTCTAGAGGTGAATATAATCACAAATAAAAATGTAAAACATGTAGTTTTATCAACAAGTTGACATTTCATAGATTTACAAAACAGCCATCATTTATGCAAACAATATCTCCAGATTTCTATGCATTTGCCTCCTTGGACTTCATTGATCTACCCCCAATGTTAGTGGCTACTCCAGTATGTCTAAAATGAACTCCTTTGGGGAGTACTATGTCTCATGTTCTCCACAAGGCTATGTTCCTCAGCACAGTCCTTCGTTGCTCAGAGACTCTGACTCACTGTTGCCTCAGGAGTTCAGAGAGCTTTCCTCTCCATCAGCCCTGCACCTGTTACCCTGTTGGTCTTACCCAAACAGCCTCAGTTCTGACAGCAGCTGGAACAACAGATGGGTTGAACTTGAAGGTTTTTTTTTTTTTTTTAATGGTTCTTTGGTTTATAAAATCCACCCTCTCAACTCTGGAATCTGATAAGAACTATTTTTATGATGATTTTGTAAAATTTTTCCCATAGTACTTTTTATTATTAAAAAGATGAATAATCAATGCAGAAGGATGCAAAAAAAGAAGAATATTTCTCTTTAAAAGTGATTAACGAGGGTCAGCCGGGGCTGGTGACACAGGCCTATAATTCCAGCACTCTGGGAGACTGAGGCACAAGGATTGCAAGTTGAGTCCGAGCCCTACGTGGACAACTTCAAGGATTTAGTATGACTCTGAAAATTAAAAGTAAAAAATGGGCTCAGGAGAGAGCTCAGTGCGAAGTCCTTGGGCTCTATCCCCAATACTACAAAGAAAAAAAAAAAAAAAAGAAAGGAAGGAAGGAATAGGAATGGAGATTTGATCACATATTTGCTTGGCCTGGAGAGTAATCGGCCTTAACCAAGCTTACCTGATTCCTTCAGAAAGAGGTGAGGACAAGCACCTGGGAATTTTGAGACCAGAAAAGAGAAGCAATCTTGACATACTGGAAACCCGGCAATAACCGAGCCTGGGAAGTGCAACTCCAGGACAAGACTGCTGTTTCCAAAGGCAAAAATTATTAACACTGGCCTCAAGCAGGAATGAAGGGGGGAAAATATCGGAAGCTACTCAGTAGCATGTGATTTAAACCAGATTGCTTAACCTCTTTATGCTTGGATACATAGTCTCTAAACTCAACATGATAATACTAGTAGCTACATAGATAAGATTCTTCTCATCTTCACATGAGAAAAAAATACAGAAATGACTTAGTCCAAGCCCCTAGTTCAATTAGTGGGTGCTGCTCTTGATATTTAAATCAAAGTAGAAGACACGAGTGGTACAAAAGAAGAGAATCTCTGTATGTGTATCATAAGGGAAGGTTTTGTTCAGGCACTGTGGGTTTTCTGCACTGATTTTAAAGTGGAAGAAAATAATGAGATAATTTTCAGAAAATTGAAAATAGTACTTTCCCATCTCTGTGTTGCTAGTGACTCTATTTGTTTCCCTGGGGACTTTCTCTCAGACACTGACACTATGGATCACATACTATGTGACACTTTTTCAGCAAAGTTGAAAAAACTAAGTAAAAAGTAAGAAGAACTTAGCACTGGTCACAGTTGTTTGCCGGTGGATGCCAGTTTTATCGGTAGACATTTTCATTAATCCATCATGCTTAGCAGATTACGCTAAACACAGTAGATAATAACAATGGTTAGGTAAAAAGAAGGAAAAAACCACATAGCTATGCATTTGATTTCCAAAATTAACAAAGAGAGAATGTATTTAGAGGAATCAGTATTTTATTTTCTGTTTACTTGTCAGATTTATATTTGTAGAGCTAACAGTCTTCTTCCCGTTTTCCAGGGACCTCAAACTTGGCCATGTGTACCAGTATCGGGTTATCACCATTTCAGGAACCGAAGAAAGCGAGCCATCGCCTGCGGCCACATACATCCATGGAAGCGGGTACTGTGGCGATGGCGTCATTCAGAGGTAAGCTGATCTAACCAAGGGAAGGGAGAGGGGTGACTCTAGCTAGGCCAAGAGATGGTTGGGGGGCTTGTTAGAAGAGCTTGCGAAATGATCTCATTCATGAGCTGTGAGGTAGGAGTGGTCCTTGGTGTCTGTAAAGTGGTCTTATAGCAATACGCTGGCCTTGGAAGAAAATTCAAGGATGCTTCTCTGGAGCCCATCTCTTTCTCCTGTATGTAATACACCATATGATTTAGATAGAATTACTCTTAGGCATGTACCTCCATTTTTCTCTTGCTCTTATTAATTATTTTCTATGCTTTGTGAAGATTGTATGAGTCTTTTCTCTCACAGCCCACATTTGTTAAGAGGACGTCAGTTATTTAGGTTAAAACATTTGCATGTTCCTCACTGGCTATCATTTTCATTTGTTAAACAATCTGCAAAGTGGGAGACCAGATCATGAAAATCATAAAAAAAATAATTTGTCATGCTGGGACCTTGCTCACGATAGGCAAGTGCTTGACCATTGCACTACATCCCTGGCCCTTTCTCAGATTTTATTTTGAGACGTGGTCTCACAGAGTTGTGCAGACTGCCCTCAAGCTTACAATCTTTCTGCCTCTACCTCCCAAATATGTGGAATTACAGGAGTACACTAACACGTCCATCAATTACAAAGTATGCTATCATATTGTAATGGTGAAACTATAAATATTAATAATAGACCACACTTCCAAATGAGTATTGCATCTAAATATGAATGCACTGAGGCAAATCAATGAGTGTAAAGATTTCAACCTATATTATGACTAAAAATTATAAAGATACATATTGAAGATATGGATTTTAGACATCTATTCATTCCCTTGTCCTCGGGGCAAAATGTCATTCAACTGCCAAATACAGCAGGGAGCAATCAACCCTTTTGCACTGTTAAAAAAAAAAACACACACAACAAATAAACTTTTGAGTTATTTCATTAAAGCACACACAAAAAAAAATCTTTTCTGGTACAAAATGAAGAGTTTTGTCCCTAGAGATGGAGAAGAAACTAGCAGTCATTCAAAATTAAGTTTTATATCCTTAACTATGTTCCTTGTTACCAACATATTTATTTGCAAGTCACACTATTGTTAGGGGACCTTTAAAGCTATTGACACATTTAATGACAAACATTATGTGTGGAGATGGCAAAACAAGCTATTGGCAAAATTCCTTCATTAAATGGCCCTGTTGGGTGTCACATAATATCTGTGCAACATGGAATTGCAATTACTATTTTGGTTGGGGGAGGGGCTGGGTAAAGAGAGTATTTGCTTCGCGGTTGGACGAAACCACTGATGTGTAGAGTATGAATCAGTTCACAGGTGTAGTATACGTATGAAAGAGAAGTGCTAGATGACTATTACTGGGTGTTTGTCACTAACACTAATGCTAGAGGGGAAAAGCGATTCAATTTGTTGCTGATGATTGTGTAGAAGATGATGTGAACTGAAAAATCTCAATTACGGGATGAAGATACCAGGTAGAAGTAGAGCAAGAATGTTGCAGTTCAGTCTCTTGGGCCTTTGGCTAAGATAAATGTTGCAGTTCTGCAGGTAAAAGCACAGGTGGGCACCCACCACATAGACAGGATGTTGGCCATTAACATGTTTTCTGATCATGACTTCACATTGAGAGAAGGAGTGAACATTGCACACAGGATGGCGAGGACCACTGAGTTACATCATTTCAAGTAACCACACATTGAGGTGGTAGAACAGATTCTGGTCCTCCTCCCCCACTGAAGTACGCCAGTTCATGGGAAGGTACTAATGTAGACTTCTGAAATAAAGCCTCACATTTTTATCTGTTGACATATGTGGCGTCATGCTGAGCGCTACTTATGGACGTTCTCTTGGGGGGAAATATAAAGAAAGAAAAAAAGAGAAAGGAAATGTCCTGAAAAAAAGAAGGGTATCGTATTAGCAGGGTCATCTTAACTAGAGATAATGGAATTTCCAGAGAAATAGGGAAGGGCTCAGCACTCACTGGGACCCTGGTGGATAAGCATTCTGTTGTAAATGGTCCACAGCAGCAAAGTCTCCCAGTTCCCTATATAGTGTGAAGATTACATCACTGTATGAATGTTATGATAATGATCATGTCTGTAAATGTTTATTGTGCCTCTTGTATGCACAAAGAACTGTGCCACATTAGGATTCGTTAAGTCCTCCCCAGACCATGTCAGATAGGTATGATCATACCTTATAGAAAATGCAGCTGACACACAAAAGAACAAGATTAAAGGGATTTTTCTCAAGCTGTACATCCCAAGTAAGGTATCTATCCATTATGGGAAGGGAGAGCCCGGGTTCCATCTAGGTTAATCATTGTGTTGCTGTGTGAAGTGACGACCCTCCAAAATGAACAAGTGTAAGAGAAGATGTATGATGTCTGCTCCATCCCAAGCACAGGCACTGGGTACGAAGACTCGTCACTCACTTTGGCGTTTCACACGCTAGGATAGAAGTCTCTCGAGTCACTGACATAGTCATTCTGACAATTACTGTGATATATGGAGTTAGATGTCTGGGAACACAAAGAATGGCGATCAGCAACTCTGGCCTCTGAGGTCAAAGGTTTTCCAGAACTTCTCTATCTAATGATAGATCTGTTATGCTTAGAAGGTATTGTGGTGACCCTAAAGATTTGCTTAAACTAATAGGACACAATGTTTGGGTGGTGATAAAAGGCAGGTTGAGGGGTAAGGTACCAGTTCAGCTTCAAAAAAGAAAAAAATAACTCTCTTGATAACCCATGGAGTACCTAACAAGCAGAAAGTCACCAGCAATGCCTGGCCTACAAGATTCACTGGTTAAAAAAAGGGCTAGAACGGACTAGGAATATGAACCTCTTTGTTCAGGGAGTATAGACAGGAGGGAGCTTGGGTGGCTCCGTGGAGATCAATGCAATGTCTTATGCCATCTGAAGAATTGATCCTGAGGCACTACCCAGCTATTCTGACACCTTTTAGAAACAACAAACATTGCCTGGTGTTAATCGCCTGGGTAAAAGGAAAAGGCTGAGACCCCTTCCATGCTGTGACAGATCCCAGCTGGTCTCCAGGGAGGGAGGCACAGCTGCCACACACTCTGTGGAGACCTCCCAAGGTAAAGTGGGAATGGGAACTGAGTTTCCCTGAGCGTCCACTATGTGCCACACATTGTGCCTGTCACATTTGCTGATGGTTACATTTCATTTTTGCACCCGACCCTAAAGGGTAGGTCTAATATTCTCAACTGTAACACAGGAAAAAAAAACACCTGAACCATCTTCAAAAGCATGCAGTAGACACTAGCCACGTGTAGCTATTGAGTACTTGATCTGTGGCCACTATGATTGAAAGAAATTTTAACTGCATACACTTTTAGTTGATTTAAATTTAGACCATCATATATGAAAATATCAGCTTGAACAATGACTGATACAAGATTGCTCTGTAGTTAGTTTAGAGCATGGGGCTCTGAATCCAAGACTTATCGTTCTAAAGGATTAGGAGCAGCATGGAAAGCAACAGTCCATGCATTCTTTCAGCTGTTGCTCCTTCTCACCTAAGCGAAATTCAGAAAAACGAACATTGCTCATTCTCTGCCCACCCAACCTCTGCAAAATCATCCTTAGCTGATAGAAATAATTCCAAGAAAAACAAGAGGGAGCTTTTTTATTTCTTCACAGCGTATTCCCACAGGCCCTAGAGTTCTTGACACCATGAAATAATACACCCAGTGGAGAAAGTACAGCTTTCCAATGAACGGATGACTAAACCTGAGCGTGTGAATAAGAAACAAAAACCCTTTAATTTTAAGTTTATTGAGGAAGTATAGAGGGGTCAATGCCGGGAGTAGTAGAGGAAATTCATTTATAGTAGAGAATCTTCAAAATTTCTTTCAAATTTACTCTTTTGGAATCAGAAACATGAAATGACAATGACATTTTCTATGCACCGTGGGACCAAGATCTGTTCATTTACTTGTTCATTTATCCATCTGCTTCTCACTCCCCATTGGCTTGTTAACTTAATTGACTTGAGATTTCAAAGAATGACTTGGAAGCAGGAACTATACTGTGTCACCAAAAATACAAAAGCTGGCAAATGCAGTCCTGTTTTACAAATCTACACCATTCATGAATCTTACTTTGAAGGTGAAGAAACAGGCTCAGGTTAGGAAAAAAGACTTGCATGAAGTCTCACGGATGGCCTAGGCGATGTATTCCTGCCCAGCCTCTGTTCTGAAACTGACCTGAACAATGTCTCTTCCATATCCATTGTTCAGGGGCCAAGGCGAAGAATGTGATGACATGAACAAAATGAATGGTGATGGCTGCTCCCTCCTCTGCCAACAAGAAGTTTCCTTCAACTGCATTGGTGAGTCTTTGCCTTGTCTCTGGGCCTGGCTGCTTGATCAAGTACAGCAACCATAGTCCTGGCCCAGAGATGCTCCGCTCTTCTATATGATACTATGTGACATGTTGATTGAATGCTTTAGGCACTGCTTTAGGCTCCAGGAAATGCAGCAACAAACAAACAAAATCAACAAAACAAAAGGGCAGAACTTTGTTCTGGTAGGTGATGTCTGTGATAGTATGACCTCACAGACACGGGTGATTTTTCGTCACACCAATGGTCCAGGATGGTTATTGCTGTTAGATTTATAAAGGCTTTGTTCTTGAGAGGGAAGAAAAATAAAAAGCCGAGGAGGTTATGAAACTTGTCCAGGGTTCACAGGTCAGAAGTGATGAAGACAGAACCAGGACTTGAACCTGATTTTGTCGGGTTCTCCGCGTTGTACTCAGCCTGTTGTGTGGCACAACCCGGAGCCTGGATCTAGGGCCAGTCATAATCCCTGCTGCAGACCTGCGACTGCGGGCAGTCTCTCTGATCTGAAGGAGGAGAAATCGCAGACCAGCCTGTGTTTAGAAAGCAAACGTCTTTTTCCCACCTTTGCGGAGTCAGATGGGAAATGTGTTTTCCTCTGCCTTCTTGCGCAGTCTGGCGGATCTTGTTATTTCAGCCCCACTTGGGAGGCCCTGGCCAGCCCGAGGCTGGTAAACAGACAGGGCTTGGGGGCAGGGATGGAATTTTGAGCTGGCCCAGATGAGATCATACTTCCTTTAAGATGCAAATCGATACCTGAAGATCAAAGGTCCCCCGGCTAATCCCCTGGGCTGGAGGTGAAAACTAATCACAATTCATTTGCAAGTACAAAACACAGAGGTGCTCTATCTGAAAAGGGAAGGGGCAGCTACAGAGGGGATGAAAACCTCAGTGGGAAGATTTCTCAGTGAAAGGCAGTTTTCTAGGAAGACTGAGGGGGAGGAGATGTCATCGCACCCTTGCATCTGCAGTGCATTACAGGGGTGGGTTCAGGCATTCTTTCTCCCTGCAGATTGAGCCCCATGAGGGCGAAAATCCACGCACCTCTTGCCTTTCACTCCATTCCCAAGGTTTAGTGAGCACTTACTATCTCCTTGCACCAGGTAGGGCCTAAAGGACGCATTAGAGGCACTCATCAAGCATTCCCAAGTTGGAGAAAAAATTAATAAAGGAAGGAAGGCACAGAGAAGTAGGAGACCCGGTCAGCAGTTCCTAGGCAAAGCCTTAGATTTTTAAACTGTACAAGATTGTTTTTCTGTCTTCTGCTGATGTCAGTGCGGTCCACAGTTAGACCTTAATGCTTACGTAGAGTGACAGAAATAAGCTTGAATTAAAGAAAATCATGCTCTCCAGCGGTGGTGAGGACATGTATAAAGCTCACTAAAATATTTTCCTAGCCTGTGCCTCTATTTACCTCTTGTGAGTGACAATGATCGGTTTAGGAGATCTCGTAAGAATCTGTTCTCTTATGTCTTTTCCAATGTCTGTGGCTGAATTTTCCACTGTTATGAACTCTGCTTGAACCAAATCCCCACTTTAACCATCATGCTATGACAAACAACCTTATTCTCAAACTGCTGGAAAATATCTGCCTATTTCTGTCACTAATGGGACGTAGAACTGAAGTGCTTCTGGGAAGAAGATAAGACAATGGGGTAAACCTAGGATGTGGTCCACTGAAAAAAAGCCTCGCTCCCTGACATCCTTGTACTATGTTGCTTTGGCAATGCTCAAAAATAAGATTCTTGCTCATCATCCCTGAGAGGAACTGACAAAATATGACCGATGGGCCAGCACTGGCCCAATGCTTGTATTTGTAAATAAAGTTTTATTCAAATTCAGCCACACTTGTTCATTTCCACATAATCCATGGCTGCTCTCATGCCGTGAAAGAGTTCCATGGTTTCAACAGATGGCCAGATAAGTTAAATATTCAACATCTAGCCCTTTACAAAATCTGCCCACTCCTGGTCCGTGGATTTGAGAGTCTACTGCAGAGAATAGATGAAAATAATTGAAATTTGGTTGTCCCATAATGGAGACAGGGAGAACCTGTTCAAAATTTCACGGGTCTCTGGATGCATCCCAAGATTGCCTTGCATCCTTGACCTCTGTGTCTTTTCCTTCAATTTGGCCAAAATAACTGCTTTGGACTAGGTCAGTGATTTTCAAACTGTGTTAACTGGAGTTCATAAAGAAAGACATGAAGACCATAAGGTAATGAAGTTGAAACATGGGGCCTCATATGTCCCTTTTATAGACTTACTCTCTACCTGATTCTAAGTGTTCCGTTGCTAGTGGTAGTATGTACTAGATACCTATTACACACCATGCACACTTATAAACACTCAGTCTCATAAACTGTGATTACAAAACAGGTAGTGGTAGCATGGGATCGTGATCTAAGAATACAGAGTTAAGGGGTTGAGTTGAATTTAAGCCCAGGGAGTTTGACTCCAAATGATAAGGAATTAATACTTGCAAAGAAGACAGCTCTTGGCCTTGCAGACTTTGAGAGTCAATGATGAACATATCGTTTTGAAGTAAGTTGTGTAACAAATTCCTGGAATCGAATACAAAGCTGTTGGTAGTGTGGGTAATGTCCCGGGAAGGTTCTTTCTTTCCCCTGAATATTGGGCCGTTTTTAATTGGAGGAAAGGCCTGGCTGTGCCCTACATTGGGCATTTAGAACCCATCGTAGACCCTGAAAGAGAACAAGGCATTCTAGGTTGACTGGGATGCATCTAGAGATTCCAGCTTCCAGGACAACGTTTCTTAGACAAACTCCATAACTTAAGTGTAGAAATCTGCATTCTGACAGAAACAGCTGAAGACTAGCAGTGAATGTTTGGCTTCCCAAAGATCTATTTGTTATTATAGTTGCTCATAATGATGTTGTTTTCAATATGGGCAGTACAGGAGATCAAAGCCAGAGCCCTTTATACTTAACCTCATTCTCCAGCCCTTCATTAAGTTTTATTTTGGGGCTAGGTTTTTGTAAGCCACTAAATTGCCCAGGCTGGGCTCAAACTTGCTATCCTCCTGCCTTAGCCTCCCAGCCTCCCAGAGTTCTGAGATTACAGGCATGCCCTATAATACTTGGCTAAAATCTATCTTTAATGAGCCAGAAAAGAGAGACTGGAATGTAGGAGCTTTGCTGAGGAAGCTATGAGTTCAGGAAGGTGGTCAAGTCAGTGACCAAGAGAACAGGCTTAAGTGGGGCTAAGTTGGCCCTATACCATGGTTTTAGTCAGCTTTCTGTTGTTGTGACAAAATACTTGAGGAAAAAAAAGCTTACGATAAAGAAGTGTTTACTTTGGGTCATAGCTTTGGAGCCTTTAGTCTATAGTCAACTGGCTTTGTCTTTTCTGGGCCTGTGGCAAACAGAACATTATGGCAAGGAATTGGTGGTGATAGAACTTTCAAGAACATACCACTAGAGACCTACTTCCTCCAACTAGGTGCCACTTCCTAAGTTCTTACCTTCTTCCAAATATCTCATTAAATTCTAGTTTCATCAATATGACTAGAACTCTCGTGATCGAGTCATCTTCCAAATTCCCCACCTTTGAACCCAGTTGCACTGGAGATCTAACCTCCAAGAATTAAGTTTTTGAGAGACATGTCAGGTCCAAATTGTACCATTGCTCAAATTGAGACTGTCCACACCTTGGCTTGCAAGTGTGTCATGAGCTTGGGTTCAGTATTCTCATGCAGGGAAAGTGGAAGTCCTAGGACACATATAAGAAGACATTTATCAGTGTCTTTGGAGGCTTACTATCCAAATCCCCTCTCTAGATTTAGGAAATCATTCTTATAAGAAAGCTGAGCCCAGCCCTCACTGAAAGAACTGAACATCCAAGATTTTCCTGGTATCAGTCTAGTCATTCTGTAGCTCGAACATGGACACAGTCTAGATTTCCTCTTAGCTCCCACCAGATACACCAAAGCAAGACCTGGACTCAGAAACAATGGGTAAAAAGTATATAGGGGTTGTGTAGAAACCATTTTGATGAAGATAGAGGAAGCAATCATGCCCACAGCAATCTTCAAATTCCCATGGACAATATCTACCATCAAGTCTGAGGGGACATAGCAACAGTTTTGGAGATCTTCATAAGGCCAATTTAGGGGCCGGATCTCGGTTCTGGAGTTGGGCTTCAGAGTATGCAAGCCTGGCTTTCCTGCCCTCCTCCAATAGGTTTGAGTTCTTTGGTTTGTTCTCTTATGTTACCCAAAGTTGATGTCTGTTCATAGTCACTTCGAATCCTGATTTAAAATGATCATCATAAGATAATGTGGTGTTTAGCCCCATTCCTGGCAAGGTGAATGTGCCCATGTGCCTCTGTGAGTGAGTGTGTGTGTGTGTGTGAGAGAGAGAGAGAGAGAGAGAGAGCAAGAGAGAGAGAGAGAGAGAGAGAGAGAGAGAGTAGAAGGAGGGAAGACATGGTGTGTGTGTGTGTGTGTGTGTGTGTGTGTGTGTGTGTGTGTGTGTGAGTAGAAGGAGGGAGGACATGAGCAACACCAGTATTTATGGATAGCTGTAATCCTGGGTGGTGGCCATGCATCATACATGTTTGTTTAATGTGAGGCCTCTTATTTCCAGATGTGGGATCTGAGACCGATTATGATGTCTTAACTTGCACAAGGTCTTGCAGCTCATGGAGATGAGGTCCTATCTGTAAACCGACAGGCCTGCTCTGCCTATTTTGCCACTCTGCCTCCCACTGGCATGACCCCTCTCTTCCCTCTCATACTCTTTCTCCTTCCCTTTTCCTTTTTGCTTCCTTCCTTCTTGTCTTCCTTCCTTCTTTCTCCTTCACTTCTTCCATGTTTTCTTCTTTTCCCTTTTCTTCTTTCTTTTCTTCTTTTTCTTCTCTTATTCCTCTGTCTTCTCCATCTTCTCATTTTCACTTCCCTTCCTTCCTTTCTTCATCTTTCTTCCCCTTCTCTGCCCTTGTTCTCACCACTGACCATTTAGAAGGGCTGTTTTTTCTGGGTTGGTAACATCCATGTGAGGGTGGGTGACAGGTTGAGGGGGACATTCCCATTCACTTTTCAGAAGCCTACACGTCAGGAAGTAGTCCCAAGGTGCCAATGTGTTCTTATGCAATACCCTGGGGCCATCCCTTTCCCACTTTCCCACCCCCGTGCACCCCCATTCCCTTGAGCAGAATAAGTTGCTTATTAAAACCAACACCACCCACAAGACCTCTTGAGCAATGCAGGCTACGTCCCCTCATGATGTGGAAATTATCTTGTCTTTTTTACTCCTTTTAGAAATATAACATACCCCAGGCCTGGGGTTTCAGTTAAAAACATGATATCAGCGCTGTGATAACTTGTCCAGCAAGCACTGGCCACAGGCATTGTTCAGAGGAGCTGGGGATTCTGCTGTAAGGCACTGAGTCATAAACTACAAGCAGGCTGCTGCTGATAAAGGCTGGAGGAGGGGAGGCCGTGGTCAAATTAGTCAGACAACATGTGAAAGGTCCCCAGAAGGGGTTGTACTTAGCAGTATGTCTTCAGCCCAAGATGGAAACATCCTACCTTCAGAGATGACATCTAAGCCATTACAAGGGTTGTGATTTTGGAGAGCTCCTCCTGTTGTGTTTTGATTTACCACCCTGTGTGCCTGTGGTAGATGAGCCAGGCCCCAGATAGGCACTGGAGCCAAGCATCTCACATTCCAGAGCCTCAGTTTCTCTCTTTGTGGATGGATAAGTGCGATTGAGTTGAGTGCTCCCAGTCTCCTTTCTTCACTGGCTAGCTAGGAATCTTGGATTTGGGGTTTGTCAAACAGCTCTTAAAAGGCTTGGGGCTTTCAAATCGTGCTGGACAATGATATATAGTTAGGAAAACAAAGCAAGAAGAACCCCCACGTTGCATCCCCCAGACGTGCAGGCTTGCCCCCCTTCTTTCCTCACTCCCTCTTAGCTCCAGTCTTCTCCCCCGCTGCTGTGCTCAGCATCACTTTGTCTCTGACTCCTGACAGGGACCCCAGTCCTGTCCTAGCACCGGGGCCAGTAACTCAATTAGCACTCCCAGCAGCCCAGGGCCCTCCCCTCCGCCGTGTGAGGCAGATAAGGGGAGGACAAGGAATCAATCTACGTCCCCACCAGTTGCTGGGAGGGGCGGGGGTCAGCAAGCCTGTGGCCCCTCTGTCAGGCTGGCCTGGCCCAAGCTGAGCCAAGGCGAGAAACGAAAACAAGAGGACGAATCGCCATGTCTTCTTGGTAGAGGTTCCGAGGAGACTTTAGAACAACAATGACTAAAAAGGAAAACAGCATGTGCTGGAGAGGAGGGAAGAGAAGAGGAGGAAGGGGCTCTGTTGGGAGCTGCATGTGTTATTATTTTTCTTTTGAGCAACGTGAAATCATACTAGACGATCCACCTCTCACCTTATACAAACCAGTTAAAATTTAAAAAGCAAAGCAAACCCTCTCTTGTCTGCATGTATTCACTCAGGAATCCTTCTCTGGAAAACTTACTGGTTTTCCCCAAAAGAACTCTTTCTTGAAATATAGTTAACAACATTTTCGTTGGCTGGAAGTTAGACGCAAGAGAGAGAGAGAGAGAGAGAGAGAGAGAGAGAGAGAGAGAGAGAGAGAGAAAAGAGAAAGACATGATCAGGGGTCCTACTGGTAGAAAAAGGGCAGCAGCGATATGATCCTTTGATAAGTACATATGGCAAAGGGCATAATGGTTAAACAAGTAGATTCTGGGTGAAAACCTTGATCCACACATTTGTAATTCGTGCCTCGGTTTTCTCCTGTGTAAGATGGGTTAGTAACAGTTGCTACTTCTTAGACATTTTGTAGAAGGCGAAATGAGTTTCTTGAGATTGGAGCTTCACCCTGAAGCAATTCCATTTACCAACTGTTTCAGCCTCTGTGTTGAGTAAGTTCTGTTTTGTGAAAGGCTTTCATTTTTTTCTCTAGCAATTTTATACATTAAGAATTATTATATCCATTTTGCTGATCAAGAAACTGAGACAGTGAGAGTTTAAGTAAACTGCCTCAGGTCTTACCTTCAGGTAGTTTTGAAAAGAAGATTTTGAACTCCCTACCTGCCCTAATGATCCTATCCCACCCAGACAGACTCTCTAAAAACCAAGAGAGGAGTCCCTCACTCCTTCACACTTTTTGTCAGTACCACTGAGTCACAGCAGGAAATAAACTGAACACATACCTCCTTTTTGTGTCTTTTTCATGAGTCATGAAAACAAGACTTTTCAGTTGCTGTCACGCTATAAATGTTTCACTGTATAAAGCTCATGCCCTTGGTATCAGGCCATTCTGTTTTGGTACAGTTTATTTGTTCTGACAAGTCACCTTCACCCAGGACTGTTGCTGTTAGCCTAGGGTGAGTTTGGTACCCAATCCCATTGTCATGGGATCTTTGAGGGTTGGAGGAGCCTGAATTCAAGGTCTGTTGTTTGGAATACCTACCTGGGTCATCCTGGGCATCTCCAACCCTCTCTGTGAGCCGGAGTTTACACTTCCGAAAACCTTTGTTTCTACCAGTAGGATCCCCACTCATGTCAGAGGTATAATTATGACACTTAAAATGAAGTTCATTCTTAGAGTATTTTGCACAACACAGGGCTGTTGGTAAACGCTCAACAATCTTAGTTAGCACAGGTTCTTTCTTCTTCCCTTTCCTCGCTCCCAGGCTCCATTATGAATGACGCAAAGGCATCCGACATACTTGGCAAAAAACAGTCCAGAACTAGATGCTGCTGCTCAATTACTGTAGAACCTTGGGCAAAGTGGGGAGCTGCCTGTGCTCAGTGTCCCCATTGCGATGCAATGAAGATCATGAGTTAGATGGGCTCCCCAACTTCTAACTTGTAGGATTTAAATCCCAGATTGTTATTGTTTTAACACTGTGCACTTTAAAGGAAATGAGGGCCTGGGGAGGAGAAAGGGATTCCTTTCACCCAGAGGGTCAAAGAGGGTCACCTAAGGGACAAAAGAGCAGGAAAGGAGGCGATGGGGCGGAAGGCTGAAGTGCAGGCAGGACCAGAGATCTGAGGTCCTTGACAGGGAGCTCTGAGGGAGATATTCAGACCTCCCTGAGTCAGCACCGCTTAGGATGAAGCCTGCCATCCTGCCTCAGACCCAGGCTCGCCACCTCCTCTGCAGACCCCGGAGGCCCACCCCACAGAGAGAGGCAGGGCTGGAATGAAAAGGAACCTGGGAAGGCCTCTGATGCCAGCAGGGAGGAATTCTAGCCCTCAGCCCAGGTCAGCTTCCTGAAGCTCAGGAAGGGGTCAGGCTCAGGGAACCAACCTAGCTTTGCTTCAATGAAGAATCAAGAGCAAACTTTGATGTGTGCCTTTGAAAAGCAGCCAGAGTCCAAGGCAGGTGAATCTGGGTAGCTGAGAACAAGGACTCCTTTATGGCATTTGGAGTGACCAGAAATCTATCTGCACACGCATGTGCCTTGATGTGCGGTTGTGACTGAGGCCAGCTGGGAGAGGGAAGAGGCCTCCGGGCTGGGTGTGGGGGCCTTTTCCCAGCTTCTGGCTCTGAGCTGTTGCTTGGAGTCCATGTTGAGTTGGAAGAGGCATTGAATATTCATGAGCTGTGATCTCCACTTGAAGAGAGTGCCCTGGGGGAAACTGAAATATTAAGCAAGTGAGGGATATAGACCTAATTGTATCCTCCTTTTCTTTTTTGGACAGAGAAGTAATGTGCTTAAAATAAAATGATGGATGGGCAGTCAGGATTGTGAGAAAACCTCACTGTGCAAACTTTGCAGAGAAAGTCGGCTGCTTGCTTCTACACGTGCAGTCAGACCCAATATGAAGGTGGTGCAAACAGGCTGCTAGGTTAGGTCACTCATTCACTCAGTTCACACTCAGTGTGCCTGTTGCATGCCAGATGCTGGTGTCCAGGAGGGAGCAGAGAACAAGGAAAACCAGAGAGGTTGCCAAAGGCACAGTGACTCTTATTTAAATGTCACCGTTGAAAGTGTTACTCCGTGTAAATAATTGGAGAGTATGCAAAAAGACTGTCTTTAAGCCAATTGCCGGGAAGATCTCCTAGAAGACAAGTCAGGAAGCTGAGAAGTAAAGTTGAGTAGGGAACATCGGAGAGACACAGACCAGCACAACAGGGTAAGGACTGCAAGGGGTTCAGATGCTTCAGTCCTTGGGATGGGCAGAGGGGCTGAGAGGAGCCAGACTGCTGCGAACAAGGAGAGAAAAGAATCTCCACAGGCAGTCTCTGGGCTCTTCAGGCCCTGGATGACTTTGATGAGGCTGCTTCTATGGCACAAAGGAAGAAGGTGATTGTAACATGTGTCTTCTACACTCTCTGCCTGTCCTGGCTATGTGAGGCTTGCGCGTGCTGCTTGCCTGGGCAGGGGTCACCAGTCTCCATGCACGGCCAAATCCAACTTGTAGCCTGTTTTGATAGATCAAGGTTTTGAAATGAGGCTCTGTCCCTCTGTTAACATTTGCCACTATAAAGGAGGAGTTGAGTGACAACAGATAGATGAATATATAGACAGGTAATAGAGTAGCCCTTTGGGCAGATTCAGGCTGGCTAGAGGGAGAGAAAAAGAGGAGTATGGGGTAAGGATATCTTTTTTACCATCTCACCCTTGAGTCTATACCAGCATGCCTGTAATTATATTGACCCCTCACATTTCTATTTATGAATCTTTATTCTTCCCTGATGGAAGAATTACTCCATCATTCTATGTGTCCCCAGCAACTCATTCAAGCCATTCATTGTCTGATACACTGAAACACTTGACACTCTGGAAACAGCAGCCAGAGACCTCACACAGTTTACCTTCCAAAAGTTCCAGCAGCTCCTGGGGCCCTCCCTTGGCCATTGGTCATTATGGAGAACCGACAGACCCCCAGCACCTCTGGCACTATTATTACTTTCTACGTAACACCACAGAGCCCCCATATATGCAAGAGACTTTGGAGGATGGAGCCTCCATGCAGTAGATGTTTATTAAGCTGAGAAACCCTAATGCAATGTCTCCTGCTAAGCTGGCTGTCACACGTGTTACCTAACTTTCCCTTCCTCATCCTCCCCTCCTGATCCTCTTAAGGCCAAAGGAAGGTGTCCCCATTTTATGCAGGAGAAACTGAGACCCAAGGAGCTAAAGCGGCCTATTTAAAGGAGGTGATAATTAAGTGGCAGAGTTGACATTTAAATCAAAATGTGCCCAAGTCTAGAAGGAGAATCACCAGATGCCCTTCTCCAAAGACCCAGCCTTCTCCATCTCATCATCCCAGACATCCTCACAGTTGTGCTAACAACTCATTGTTAATTAGATTAAATTAATTGAATTAATTTGATGATTTCTCTTTTTTAAGTCCTTTGGTTAATTACATGAGTCCTATGGGGGCAGTTTTAACATTATACCAGCTTTCCACATAAGGAAATCAAAGCACAGAGATGTTAAGTGATTTACCCAAGGTTCCTGTTTTCCAGAAAGGGAGTCCAGGCCTGGAAGTCTGTTCCTAAGCCCTCAGGCTTAGCTCATTTATGCTTATCTACGTCTTTAGGGTCATCTAGTAATATATGTGTCCTCCAAAGCTGAACAGCCTAGCAGCAAACAGATAAGGAGTAGGGGAAACAATAGAAGAACATAACAAAAGGATCCCTGGGTCTCTTTAAGAAACACTGTCTGAAGTATTTGTTTACAGATCATTAAATACTTAACAGAGGGAGAAACTGAAAGCCTGCTTTCTCTTGGCTGCTACTGACTAAGGACCAAAGAGAAATTAACATAAAGCAAATCTGAAATTATAATAATTATGGTAGACTGGCTTTTCTGTTTTAATTTGCTGGACAGAAAGATAAAATAGTGTCCAGTGTCTGTAGCTCCATAGTCAGGTTCCACCCTTGGCCTTGGGGTCCTCCAGGTTTCAGCCACAGGGGTCCTGCAAAACAGCTAGAAACTAAGGAGACCATCTAGCTCAATTGTCTGCCTGTGTTATGCACCTGCTGCGTACAAAGGTTCTGCTTTGTGGGGAGCAGCAGAAGTCTTTCCTTGGAGGGCTTCCAGGGTCATTGAAGAGATGGTGAGGTTCAATGTGGGATGTCTGCAGGAGCCATGGGAGACTCCGGCAGAGGCTGGTCGACTCTTGCATGTCTGGATTCCAACCAGGGCAGGGGCAGCACTCTATCTCTTGAAGGTCCAGGAAAACAGGGGAGAGATTTTTGGTGAGGGGAGTGAGTAAACCAGTTCGAAACCAGACAACAGCAGGAAAGTCACAAAAAACCAAGGAAGGGGAGAAGGGTGTGATCTTGTGGTAGGTTTTTGTTTTCTAGGTAGAAGCATGAGATGCCGTGAGCAGCATTTTAAGGCCATCAAGTCCCTCCTCCGTGGAGTGGGGGTAGATAGTCTTCAAGGGCCAGCAAAGAACTTTTGGCAAACTGACCTGAAGAGAAATCAGAGTAATTTTAGCTTTCAACAGCAGTCAGAAACTCGGCCCAAATTATCCATAAGTTTAAATTAAACTATCAACCATGCTTGGCAGGGCTGTGAAGGTCCTGGCTGGAGCCTGTCCCTCTGTTCCAGCAGCCCCAAACCATGCGCATAACTTGTGTTCAGCCTCATTACTAAGGGAAATTCTGCGTGAGTATCTTAAATCCTTGATTTTTTTTCCATTTGTCTTTATGTCTCCTGCCAAGAGAACTCTAAGTGGATGAGGTAGAAGGAGCGATCACTTGACCTGACTGCAAAGCACAGGAACCTGCTTTCTACTACTCCAGACTCTTCCATCTGAGACACGAGAGCAAAGCTCTCTACCTCATGAAGTTCCTGTCATACACTCTTTCATTCACTTCTGAGTTTCCTCAGTGCATTTGTTTGTTGTTTGAGCATGCAGGGTATGCAGTGCTGGGGACAGTTCCTGTCCTCCAGAGACTGCCCACAAATCAACAGTAATTATGGTTATGACACTAAATTTGTTACTCCCAAGTAACAAGTTCCCTGGTCCTTGAATGAGATCAAGCCAAAACATGAGAATTGTCACTCAAAGAGGCCATGAAAGGAATTCTATTAAATAGCATGATTAACAAACTGTTATTGTTCTACTTGGATGTATCTGGCTCTTTCTTGAAATTCAGAACTCCCAGTGACTTTGAAGTGATTCTTGTCCAGTTTCTTAACTTCTCTGATTGTTTCTACATCGACTTCCTTCTTCTACTCAAACTTATTCATATGCTGGTGCTTTTCAAAGTTCTACAGAGGCCCTCTTTGGCATTCTCCTCCAGATTCATTCAACCGCCCAAATGTAGACTGTGGGTTCTGCCCGGGCCTTTCTCTTGATCTTTATGTTTGTACAACTATGTCTACTATGTGACTCCAAATGGATGCCTCACAGAAACTCTACCCAAATCTTCTACAACTTGTTTTCTTATTCTCCACTAGTGCCACCACTAACCTACCAGACATTTAAACAGAGGTCTGAGACATCTATAGCTCTTCCCACATCCAAATAATCAACCCCCTTTCCAATTTTGCTTTGCAAACTTTTCGTCTCCCTCCGTCCTGCGTCAGTCTCCCTGTTCTCTCTCGACTGTCTTGCTATGAGGCCCCTGTCAGCGATTGCCTAGACTACTACTGCAAGAGCTCTACCAGGTTTCAAGTTCCCTAACTTTGCATGCCCCATTTGGCTTCTGGTTCCGTCAGAATAGGTTTTCCAAAATGTAAACAGCACTTTGTCACCCTGTATTTGCAGGTATCACAAGGTTTCCACATTGTGGTAGTCTAAATTCCTGGGTATGGCCTTCAGGGTCTTCATGGTCTGGCCCGGTCCTTTGAAATCTGTGCCCGACATCTCCTTGTGCTCTGCGCCTATTACTTTGTCTCCGGCATCCTTTCATTTCCTTGCAGTATCCTTTCCTAAAAAAGGCATCCACCACTTGTTGCTTTACAGCCCAGGCACAACCTACCCCAAAAGAAAAGAGTTCTCCAACCAGGGTAAGACCGGCTAGGGGGTTCCCTTCTGCACCCTTGAGCAGCATCTGGCACCTCAGAGCAAAATATTGTGCACCGCGATTGATGTATTCCCCTCTCCCTAGAACCAGAGTCCTGGGTGCTGTGACCTATTGTAATTCATCTGATTCCCCAGGAGCTGGTCTAGGACCCAGCATATAATTTGTTGCTCCATAAATAAAGAAAAAGTAAGTAAAAGAGGGACATATTTCTCACAAGACAGTTCTATTTTCTTAGGCATCAAAGTGTGGTCAACCTTTGTTAGTCTTTAGGGTCAGGCAAACCTTGGTTCAAATGGAGACTGTGCACTTGCTGGCTGTCATCAGAGGCCAGGTGCTCCAGTGGCTCAGGGTAACCTCAGTGCTGGGTTGTCAGTGCTTACCAGTTCTGCCTAAAAGGGGCAAAGAGGATGGAGCTACTTTAGTTTTCTCGTTCATGCAAAGGCAGGTTTACCACATTGGTATGTCATGGAACTGGAAAGTGCTATAGAATTGTTGAGAGTTGATACTCCTTATTTTATCTTCGTGTGTAGTCCACCTGGGTCTGAATGGTATCTCGCCTTCTCTCCCTCTCTACTGACAATAGCAGAAAGGCGCTTGGATTTTAGAAGATGAAAGTAGCATGAATGGATGTGGTGGTTGTGTGGAACACCCCCTGGAACTGAACTCCCTGATGACTCAACTGTTGAGCTGCCTTTGAATTCCACATACAGTTAGAGACTAGCTTCCTTTTGGGGAGGAAGCCTAATTAACTAGTAGCTAGAAAGAACGGCAGGCATGCCACCCCCCAGGCAGAGAATTCAAAAGGAAGTGGATAACTGTGTAAATAACACTGCTTTAAGGGGCATTTAAGCCAATGCTCTTTGTTAAGGAAATTGATGGCTTTGTAAGTACTGCCTCTGACGGGAGTGCTTGAGCTGAAGGTCCCCATCTCCCCTCGTAAATTCCCTAATGGACTGTGGGCCTGAGGCTGGGCCCAGCATGTTCAATCGCTTGCCAACAAAAACTCAGATTCCACTTTTAAAAATTAAAAACATTTAACCAAAATATAAGTTATTGAGCCCATGAAGTCTAACCACAGTGCAAGGCAACTGAGATGGATTATTTCCTTTAGGGAAAGGAAGTTTCCTGATCTGTTACAATATGTTTTTATGCTAGGTGTGGGGCTAGGCACATTTTATATAGCTTTCATTTCACTTTCCTAATATCTGGGGAGACAGCCACTATTTCATCAATTTGTTGAAAAGGGAACTGGGGACTGGAGGTAAAGTGTGTTGGTCATCCAGCTAATTAGTGGGTAGCTGAGATGTGACCCAGGCTCTGTGAAATCCCTGAGCCCACAAGTAGGGCAAAATCACAGGGCACCCCAAAGACAATTAGGTCAGCCCGTCTCCCTAGACCCTCCTCAGTACCCACGTTCATGCATGATACAAACTGGGCAGCAGAAGGGGACAGACAAGTATGAATGTTGGAGTCAAAGGAGATTGGGTTTGATTCTGGATTCTTTAACTTGTGAAACCTGAGGCTGTGATTTAACTCTTAAAGCCTCAATTTCCATGTCTGTAAAAATAGAGATTATGATAGCACCAAACTCATAGAGCTCTTCTAGGACTAAATCATGGAACGTATTTGAAACATTTAGTGCAAAGACTTACGTGTAGCAAGACATCTAGTTATCCATGTAGCAAAGAAATGGACTAAATGGACCCTTAATTTCCCAAGCAGATGATGCTATAAGGAAACACACGGAGCCACAGCCAGGCTTTCTGGAGGGAGAATGCTGGTAGGATTTCCAGGAGGAGACTAGGTTAAACAATGAACATGGGATAGATAGCGATGGCAGGAAAGCAGCTCTTTGGAGGAAGCCTCTGCAAAGATGGGAAGATGAAATGGAGCACGGGACTTCTAGAAAACGACCGCCATATTTCCCTGCCTCTGTCTTAGGCTGAAATGTGTTAGAGAAGAGAGCAAGGATGGGGACCTAACTCAGTAGTTAGAGCACTTGCCTACCAGGCACAGAGCCTTGCCTTCCATGCCCCAGCACCATTTAAATTGGGTGTGATGGCACAAGCCCTTAATCCCAACACTCAGGACCAAACTTATGCCTTGTCGATTATCATTAAGCTTCTGTCAGAAAAGCTTGAATGAATAACCTGGGTCTTCTGAGGCCGCAGTTACATTTTCAGACCAACCGTAGCTTAGCAGAATAGTTTTCAACTCTGTCCCTGTCGAGAGCAGCCGGGGAATAACCGTGAGAGGTATGCAAGTTCACATACACACTTTATCATATAGTTTAAGATATTATTATAGCCTAAAGGGGTTAGCTCGACTAGCCCAGAGTACCTGTCCCGTGGAGTGCTTCACACGAGCAGGTGGGTTCGCGACTTCGCCTCGCGGCTCCTCTGGGTAGGAGCGGCAGTTTTCTTCCTTGATGGTCGGAGTCCAGGACCATGGGAGACCTCTCTGGGCGGTGTTGAGCCCCTGGAGTGAGAGAGGGTTGCTTGAGGCACTCTGGGATTACATTCCCTATCTATGGGCATTTTCCACTCAGTTAGGCGATCACCAATGGGCTCTTTACATTTCAGGGTGTTACCAGTAAGCTTATTACAATTTGCCTGACATCATTACATCATTGTGCCTTCTGTTATTCTTGTACAGAGTGAGTCTTATCTGTCTTGTCCATATGCTGTCTACAATCCACACTGGGCCTTTTTGACTTCAGGGGGTAAACATTTTTACACCTATGTGACTATGGCTCAGTGAATGGTACTGGGGACCCATTCTTTGAACATATTAATACTGTGGCCTCCGTTTTGGAATCTACAACCAGTACCATAATCTGAGGTCTCATGGTTTCGTTTGGATGAACACCTCCTTTCCTAGGCTGAAACTAACCTCAGACTTACCACTATTCCTTGAAACACTTTTTTGAATGTGAAGAGTCATGGGGACCCTTCTCATCTTTGATCAAAGAGAACAATAATTTCCATTTATAGTTCCAAATGTTCTATGTAAAACTCCAGATTTAAGACCCAGTTTCCCTTTTTTTCTCTCTTTATTCCTCTCATCTGCTTTCTTTATTTGAAAGGGGAGAAAAACCTATCCACAGTTCTATAAGAATAAAATACTGCTAAACAATACGAATCAAACAGCATACAAACTAAAACTAACATAAATTCCAGTTCTAAATGCTGGAGATTGCCCTATCTAGCATGTGAGAGAAAGAAAACTTACTCAAGTGCAGGCCTAACTGGTGCCCACAGGTCCTGGCCTCTCTCCTTCGGAGAGCTGCCACGTGCCTCACCAAGTTAAAGACGAAGGGCACTGTGGTTTGAATCCTTCATCTTTTTGTACTTATATGAACCATATGTCAAAAGGTGGCCTTCAAGCCAGGCTAAAGCAATTAGAACCTGGGGTAGGAGGGATCTATGTCGAGACTCTATTTCAAAATGGAACCCCACCAAGAACCCAGCACACTGTGGTCACAACCAGCCTTGCCAGAGAACTAACTGACTTGGTTTTCATGCGGTGCATGCCCTGGTTCATTATCCTTCAGTTCTTGGTTCATTGGTAGGCATAGCATCCACTGTTCAAAAGTCTCTCTTAGCTAGAATCTCCACAATCCTTAACAGAAGGATGGGCTGTTTGTTTTACTGGACATATATGTATTCACAGATTTTCATTTGCATGAATTGTTTTTCTTTATATTTGCATTTATGCATTTCTCATAGGCCAATTTCTATTTGACAATGAATACTAACGATCCTTGTGTAATAACCCTTCAGGGGTCAGTATAGTGATTGACCTCCAGCAATTAACTGTGGTACCTTCAGTGGGATACTTGTCCTTTCTGAATCTCAATCTCAATTACCACATTTGCAAATGGAAGCGTGTGGACTAGACACTTTCAAAAGATTCTTGCAGTGTTAAACTGCCATTTAGTCATTCAGAAAACATTTGCTGATACTGCCTTCTAGACACTTGACTCTGAATGCAACAGTGGACAAAGCAACCATGCTTTTGTGAAGCTGTCATTATATTTTAGAGAAAATGTATAGGTCAATTAAACATTTTCAGAAGCTTGATGTTATGAAAGAAACGAGTAGATTAGTGGTTAAGGGAGACTGGAGTGGAGGTGGGAACTGTATTTTGATCGCATGGTTACAAAAGCCTTCATTGGACAGGTGAGAGCTCAGGTTAAACTTGAACAATGAATTACCAAATTGATAAAATGTGAACCAATACTTAGATTTTTTTTTTTACATGCTTGAGAATTTTCCATGATTTTCCTGTGCCAGATCACTACATTCCCTTCCCAAAATGGGTTGAAATAATATTATTTTTTAAAATAGACATAAAGAGTGAGTCCCAGAAGGGCACTGTATACGAGCTGACACCAAAGATTAGGCTAGTAACAGAGTTGAGGATCTGTTTTGAGTTTTGGTTCTGAATTCTTTCTGTTTTTCATTAGAGTATCCTTCTGTGCATCTCAGAATGGGTTCACCATCCACAGCTTTCTCCAGCCTCAGTTTGCTGAGCACATTTTGCCATTTGCAGACAAAAAAAAGGTTCGATAACTAAAGAGGAAAAAGTGTTCAAGAAGTGAATACATTTTATTGATTTTTTTAATTTGTTTATTTATTTACTTTAAAACAGGGCCTCAATCTGTAGTCCATACTGGTCCTGAACTCATTATGTAACCCAGACTGGCCTTGAACTCATGGCCATCCTCTGCCTCAGCCTTCGGAGTGCTGGGATTATAGGTGTGCACCATCATGCCCAGATAATTTTCATATAGTGCTGGGCCTGGTGCATGTTAGGCGACCTCAATTGATGGATAACCCAAAGCTACTTGATTTTAATTTTTCTATTCTACAGCTAGAGAAAATGACTTGTCCACAGTCATAGGAAGAGGAGTCGCATCTGTCCCATTCTCTAGTTCCTTGGACTCCTTGTACCTTGACAAGCGGTGAATTTTGAGAAAGTGATTTCTTCATCTTTCTCTTTCTTTACTTCCCTCTTTCTATTTCTCTCTTTTTCTTACTCTTTTCACGTAGAGATGTTATCACATTCATAACATTGACAATACATTGATGGTGTGCTATCTCTTTCACTGTTTTGGGCTATTTTTATACAAGTGCTGCTTATCCATCTTTTGGATTTTTCTGCTATTTATTAGCTAATATTATCCACATCTTATTTTATTATTTTCTGATAGTATTTTCAAAGATCATTGGGTCCTACGCATCATTCTTCTTTCTGTTTGTGCTTAGAATGTCTGTTTATCTCGTAGTCCCTGTGTCATTGTATCCTCTCTTCCATATCATGAAAAATCTTTGCAACTCCAAAGAGATGCAGCTGAAAATTAATCAGGGTTTTGAATATTCTGGTCTATCGTGTGTACTATCTTTTATGGGGATTACTACCTTTGTTAACAGTCTTTTCAGGCTGTCCAAAAAGATGTACAAAAATTCAAGGTCATATAAGTGCATCTTCAAGATCTAATGCAAAAGATGTTCGAACCTCTTTATTAAATTTTAATTTAGTGTGTACCTCTTTTTGTATCCATTCATTTCAAATTCAGTTAAGGTAGAAAATAAAAGAGGATTTTAGGCAGATGACGAGGCACTGTGTCTTATGGAAAGAAGTATGGTGGGATTGTTTATATCAAATTGGATTTTTTCTTAATGTGGACTATGACCTCATGATAATTAATATTTTCATAAAAATCTTTATATAGTATAATTTACTTAATCAGATTCAAAGAAGACTAGAGACTTAGTCAATGCAATTAGTAACAGATTCTAAAACTCTAAAGAGATCTGGGCATGGTGGCATATGCCTGTAATCTAAGCACTTTGCAAAACTAAGGAAGGAGGATTACAAACTCAAGCCCAGCTGGGAAACTTAGCAAGTCTGTGTCTTTTGGTAAAATGAAAAAATAGATATAAGCATAGGTATATGGATATAAATATATAATATATAAATGGTTAGGGATCCAGCTCAATGCAATGGCAAACCAATCTAACCTCCTGTGCCACACATAAAATGAAGAACAAATAGATCTAAAAGAACTTTTAAATTATTCACTTATTGAGTGCCTACTATAATACTGACAGGATCCTAACCGTCAGGAACATCGATGTAAGACACAAGCCAGATCAAAAACACCACAGAATCCAAGCACTGCAGGTAACCAGTTGCCCATTCATTCTTAAATATAAATCACACAGTATGACTCACTAATGTTCTCAGTCTTGAAAAACGAAGATGCATTTTAAAACATGAGCCTATGGAGCATATACCCTACAGGAGCAGGGAACAATAATTTGTTTTTTAGTTTATTCTTTAATTGGGAATCCAACCTAGGCAAATATCACTGAAAACAATATTTCAAGAGGGTGAATAATACTATGAAGGAAATAAAACAACATGGAAAATTGGAATGTGAGCTCACTATAGGTACGCAGTGTTGTTATTTTTGAAAGTGATGTTTGAAATGACCTCTGAATATGAAGAGGTCATGAGAGAAGCATGAAAAAATATGCCAGGGAATGTGAACATCAAGTTCAAATTTTCAGAGCCCAAACAACTTGGAACAGAGACTTCTTGAGTGTATAAGTGTCTGCATGGATGGATGAACAGATAGACAGACGGACTCATAGATGAATGCAAGAGAACAAGTGAGGATAATAGTAGTAAAAGATTATTAAATAATGCAAGGACTTCTGGGTCATGACAGACTTTGAGTTTTGTTACACATGAGATGGGAAGCCATGTTTCAGTTTCGGGTATGGGAAGCATGGTGTAGTTTAATATTGAAAGAAGAGGGACAGACACAGAAGAAGCAGAGACTCGGTGATTGAGTATCGTCACCGTGATGAAGGATCGAATCAGGTTAATAGCGATTGAACAGTGTGAGTCTATTTCTAATATCCTGGAGCAAAAGAGGCCTTTGGATATGCTGATAACATATATGTAGTGTTGAGTGATGGAATTAAAAATAAATAGGAGAAATGACCAAAAAGGGTTTAGTTTGGTTATTGTTAGGTGATGGATTATTATATCCTGAGGTGGTAAAAAAGAGAGGAATCAATATGTTGGTTGGTTCTGTGAGATGCTTTTAAATAGATGCTTAGTAGAGTTGTCACTGTGGGAAATTGACAATCAAGACAGAGGTGATATCTCAAACCATATAGGTCACTGTGTCATTAACACATAGATAATGTAAAATATTCATATAAAGACTGAGATAGATGAGAGTACATAGAAAGGCAATAGGGTCACAACCTAGTCTTGAAGTGTGATATAATTTAGTATAGATTTGGGGAAGTAGACAATAAAATTAGCCAATATTTGAGGTGCCAGGAGGGACTACGAAGGCATGATATCATGGGATAAAAGAGGGAGAAAATCAAGGAGAAAGGAGTGGACCATTCTTTACATGCCCCAAGATCATCTATCCAGATGAAGATGTTGCCATTTTAATTAGCCTTACCAACATAAAGACCCATGATAATTCTGGTAAAGCGATCAGTGTAGAAGTCAGATCAGAGACAACTGAAGAACAGATTAGCAAAGAGAGAACAGAAAACATAGGTACACATAACTCAGTAAGTCTTACTGTATCACAGAAAGAGATATATGAGGTAGGGAAAATAATATTCAGAAAAAAGGAGGAGGATTTTCTTTTTTAAATTTAAAAACTATTATTCAAAAATGCTTTTAAATTTGAAAAAGTTTAGATAAAGCTGTATTCTGTTGGGCTGATTTTAAGCAAAGAATGATGATGCCGGGAATAGAGGAACGTGGGTTTTGCTGGACACGTAGAGATGCTGTACAGTGGCATGTGAGGCACCACTGGGCTGAGATGACGCTAAGTTGGAGCTTGGTGGTGGGTGGAGGCCAGCCTTTCAAGCTTAGGAAATCGAGGCAAATGCTCTGAGGTATGAGGTCTGGAAAGCAGAATTAATTCTTCCTAGTTAGAGATGTGCTTATTTCTTATTTGGAAGTGTGCAGAAAGAGGAAAATTGAAGCAAGCCTGTGAAAGAACTTGAAAGTTAATGGTAATGTTCAAGTTGTGTAGTGGTCGGTTAAGTATTTCACACATGCTAATGCTTGCCTTTTAGATCAATCACTCAGAGGCTGCTGTGTGAGAAGGGATGGAAGTGGGCAAGACAGTGTTGTGAGGGCCCAAAGAGATAATGGGCTGTGCTGTTCTCCATAATGGGCCTGAGCTGGATTTAGAATAACAATATTAGAACATATCTAAGGATTTTTCTTTTCTAGGGCTTTTAGTCTGTTCGATGATGACTTGTTGCCGCGTGAAACACAGGGAGGAATTTCTAGCCCATGTTGATATGTGGCCAGCCCCTGGAGGAGCCAAGGAAATCAACTTAAGCTCCCCAAATTCAGCAGACCTGATCGGCATCTGAAGCTTGTTAGCAGATTCATGGTTGCTCAGTTACCCTTCACCACTCAGCCTTTGGTACTCTGAGTAGAATGATCTCATTGAAGAGGTTAAAGAACAAACTCTGGTTTGAAGAAAGTAAATGAGGTTAGCAATGTGGGTTTGACATGAAGCCTTTGAAAAAAGACAATATGAAGTCAAGATATTTCTGTTCCAAAGCAAATATGTGCCAGCACCACCACCCCTTGCTTCCACTCCACCTCCCCTTTGTAAACCATCCGAGGTTAAAGCACTACCGTGCCTCTGTTCCAACAATCTATTATTTGGATACAAGGATTGCGCATTTTTTGGGTCTTTTGTTGTTGTTTGGATGACTTATTGTGTGGCATGAAGCCTGTTGTGGTTGGACCTATACCTAAACAAACAGCTGAACTTAAAAATACTAATTTTTTCTGGTCCTTCAGAAAGCAAAAAAAAAAAAAAAAAAAAAAAAAATAGTAATCATTGGACCAAAAGAGGATGTCATAATGCCAATCACTGTTCCCTCAGCTGGAAACAGAAGTGGATACTGATTTCTGAAAAACTAATCTATCTTTATTAACAAGAAGTTTATAAAGACAGGGAAAGGCACTCAACCTTTGGAAGGTGGTCCATTTTGGAAGAGTGTGCATTCAAAGTATCTCTTGAGCTCTAAGACAGGCCCATCTCCTATTACTGAAAATTCTTACTTTTTTATTTGTTGGATTTTCATTTGTTTGTCCTCCTCAATGAGCTTCAGGCTTGGTGTCACTAACTAATAGTTTCTTAGACTCTTTAGCTCCTCCAGGTAGCCACTACCAAAAAAAAAAAAAAAAAAAAATCAAAGAATCTTAAATGTGATCTTGAGGCTTGCTTAATGGAAACAAACTATTTTGTTCCCAGAATTAAATACTAAAAATTGGGCATTGGGCTATAGAATGGGTATTATATTCAAAGTCAAGAATCAACATTCTAGTGTTGTCTCTAATGGAAATTTTCTCTGAAGACTTCAGCAAATTACTTCAACTTTGAGAACATCAGCTTTCCCACAGATGAAACAAAATAATTGGTTCAGCTTCAAGATTATCATTGCCATCCCTGACCATTTATTGGCCACCTGTTATATACCAAGTAATTGTGTTCACTTAATTCCATGGAGGAAGAAGTCATGCATGTTCTATTTAGTACTTTATGCTTACAGTTTAAATGACATCTAACATACAAAAAAACCTCTAAGGGATTAGTAAATTTTTCATTTTATTTGTTTACTTGTTTATTTATTTGTCACAGTACTGAGGATGTAAACCAAGGCCTTCACACTATGTCTCCAACTCATTTTTATTTTTTGAGGCAGGATCGCCCTAAGTTGCTAGATTATCCAGGCTGGATGTGAAATGGTTATCATCCAGCCTGCACCTCCTAGAGTGCTGGGATTATAGGTCTATGCCACAGGACCTAACAGAAATAATTAAATAGTTTGGATTGCTGGATAATCACCTCTTTTATTCAGTTATTTGAGCATCATTGAGCATTTGATCCTTCACCCATTACTTAGCTGAGGAAAACAGATCAGAAATTCTAAACATTTTTCTCAAGTACAAATAGTAAATAGCACACCTGCCAAACAAAATCAAGTCTTGAGAATATAAAAACATCACAGTTACACCATGACTTTACTGATGAGCACAAACCTTCTAAATCTTCCCATTTTTAAGGAATACAATTAAAATCCCTCAATGTGATATTATAGTCCTTTTAAAATTTTGTTTTCGATCAACTTTTCAACTTATCATTTTGCAATCCCTTATGCAAATGTCAGTGGAGGTTCATTTTTAACTTGTATACTTCCCTCCACATGCTCAAATTATTTTCATCATCTAAGATGCTTCTCCCAAATCATATTCTTAAAGAATCTTTCCCCCATTCTACTGAATAATACTGATTCTTCTTGTAGAGATAGGGTCCAATGAGATCATTGATGTATTCTCATCATAGGCAACAAATAGGTGCTGGTTAAATATTTATTAAAGAATTGATAGCCTTGTCCAGTTCTCATTTGAGGAGTAGAAGCTATTTTAGCTGGGGATCATAAAAGCTTTCACTCCTGAAGTCTCCAGAAAGGTCTGGTATCTCTTACCAGTTGCTCATATGTTGTGAAAATGATTGCAGATGAATTACTGAATTCTTTATCGCCACTGGCCATCATGGAAATGTTTAAGAGGCAAACCCTTGAGAGTTTGTTTTAGAACAATCTCAGTTTCAATATTTGAGGAAAATTTATAGTGAAGCTAGTTGATTTTTTTGGCAAAATGTTTTCTTCCACTTAAGAAAGTATCTCTATTTTTGATACAATTTGTTTTGTAATGTTATCATAATATAGTCAATTTTTATGTTATCAGAAAGTGTATGATTTAGTTTAGACTATGAATAATCTGGTAATAAATGAAATTAAGTGCAAAATATTTTTAGCTTTTAATCATTATTCATTCACCTACAACTGATACCTGTGCTGTAGATACTATGCTACTCATTGAAAATATAAAAATGAAAGACTCAAAAAATTGTTTCTAGTGATCTTCCTTACCTGTTACAATGTGTACAACAGGATTATGACTGACCCACACACAAACGGTAAAGAGGACAGGGTAAAAGAAATTGGGGGATTGTAAGAACATAGAGGAGAGACATTTAACTCAGCTGGGTTAGGGGTCAGGAAAAGAATAGAGACTTTCCAAGGGAAGCATGAAAGAAAGCTTGAGGAGCTAGCAGAAGTTAGAAAAGCGCAGAAACTAAAAATGCATCCGAGGAAGAGGAAGAAAACCCTTGGACAGTATTGAAATCTGGAAAATTTTAGGAAGATGACAGTTTGCAAACAGATACTATGAGGAATATGATCATCTCCAGTCGCACGCTCGTGATTTACCAAAAGACTCTATGTGATAAAAATAAAAAACACAATGTTTATTTTGAGTAGAAGATTTAAAATTAGCATCCTAATCATCCCAGTATCCAGAATAATGCACATTACCTCAGGTCTCATTTCAAGATCACAGTGTCTTCTGTTAGTTCTTCAGTAATCAGTAGCTTAAGACTATCTAGTCAGGGTACTCAAACAAGGAAAAATTAGTATAAAAGCGCTTTTTTGTGGGAACCATATTTAAGACAGTGTGCTAAAAAGACACGAGTAATTCACATTGCGTATTCCTTTCCCAGCTCTGAGCTCTTTAACTATTTTTTCATTTATTTCATGTGAGATATTCCTGGGACACCATAAACAACCACAGTTTCTCATCAAGCAAAGTTAATTAGTGTCTCCCAATTATGTAGAAATAGTCCCAATAGTTTGTCACTTTTTCTTTGTTTGCTTGCTTTCTTATCATTTATATTGAAAATACCCCCACGCGCCCACTTTGATCATTTCTCTCTTTGAAAATTTGTTATGATCTACAGCTAGGTAGATAAAAGTAGAAGCACTGATTAAGAAGACTTTTCCTGTAGCATCTGCCTCATTCCAGAGCCTTCATAGTTAATAATAGACCTTGTATTTTAAAACTGATTTTATTTTTGCATTTCTTGGTCTATTATGCTACTTGATCCTAGTTGGCACCTTACTGGAGAAGTCTAATATGTAACTGCATAGATAGTAAGACTGAGTTGTAGGAAAGTGAAAGATCATACCTGAGATTAACTAGTAATGAGTAACAGGTAAATTGCTTGAACCCAGAGTTTCTGACTTCAAGGATAAGAATTCTTAACCATAGCTTTAATGATCTCCCTTGAACTTGACTCCTTTTTTCTTAGACTTAGCCACTCAAGCTTTCCACTGGGGTGACAATCTCTGCCTAGTGTCCTTTGGATGTGTGGCCATGGAATGTAGGCACATGATATTGTACCGTGATGCTGTTCCAGGCAGTTGAAAATTTAAAATTAAGTCAATAAACAGCAGTACCCACTTTGTCTACTTAAAAAGTCCATCTGTCTTGGGCACTAAGGCTGAGCTCACTGCACCAAAAGAAAAAGAATGCTTCCAACATACACAAACATACCTGGGGAAGACAGGCTTTGTTAATCTTGAAAAACCTACACCCAGTATCCCAGCTGGTAGAGCAGCTTTCTAAATGTGTCAGCACAGGCAACGAACAGTGCCATTAGGAGAGAACAAAATGAGATGAGAAAGAGAGACTAGACTTCCCAGCACATATCCACTATAAGGCTGTCTCCACTGGCATCTCCAATCATCTACCTTCACCCTAAGCCACAGACACAAAGTATAAATTATATTTGCACAGGAATGTGCACATCAGGGATGGTGAATTTTAACCATGCTCTTATTCACCAATTATTTTCTGAAAACCTGTTTGGATTTTCCAGATATGGTGTGTGTGTGTGTGTGTGTGTGTGTGTGTGTGCGTGCATGCATGCGATTATGCATTTGTGAGTGCATACATGTGTAGTCTTCACAATATCCCTTAAATGAAATATATTAATATCAAAGCCACCTAGCTGCTCCACGGCAGGTAGGGTTGGAGGGTGATCATTTGACTTTAACATTGACTTTGAACTCTTTACTCCAACCTGCTCAGTACCCGGCAAAAAGCATTTGAGGAGAACCAAGTAAATTGATGAAATGAAAACAAGGGGCTAGTTTGTTTTGTTGCTGCTGTCTTTGTTTTTCCTGGCCACGCATTTGTATTCCATCCATTACTCCGTTCTCTTCGGTGCTTGGGGCAGAGGGAGCAGAAGGGGGGGGGGCAAATTCCCCAGACGAAGACTGGCAGATGGAGCTGAAGGCCCCCGGGACACCAGTAGCAAGAGGAGTTGAACAGCAGAGTCCAAGGATGCTATTTTTATAAAGGATGCACAATAGCTTTGTCAGCAGAATCTACAAGTAACCGGGCATATTCTTGTTCCCCTTTCTCTGTTTCTGTTTGTCTCTTTCTCTCATTCTCTTTTGGCTTTATCACTCTATCCATCAATCCGTCTACCTATCTAGTGACCTGTGCACCTAACTTCCTGCCTGTATCGGTCTCCCCCCATTCTCAGGTTCTGCTGTTTCTAAGCCAACGGTTGTAACACACGCTAAGCATAACCAGGAAGACATTGGCCTTTAGGAGAATTCATTTCTAGTTCCCCTTTTTTACCACTTTGAGAGCCTTCTTGACTGAAGAAATGAAGTTAGTTACCTTAAAGAATAAGTTTTACATAATCTTATTATAATCTCACCTTATTTGTCTTCACATTGGAGGAAGAGAGGTATTATACCAAAAATCAGGCAACCCCACGGTCTGATCTTTAACAATACAGCACATGGAGGAATCAAGCAGATGTCAGGCAAAGCCTCTGTGCTGGGCATGACAAGCCACAATTCTGCTTCTAACTTTCTTTCCATCCCTGAGGGCAGGCACTGTCTGTTCTCCAGCCTTCAGTTTTTCCATGAGACGCAATAGGTAAGAAGGACTTATACTGTCCATGCCACCTCCCACAATCACTGCAACAACACTGAATAAATATTATTGCCTTTTTTTCTTGTCTTTGAATGAAGGTGATAAAGTTAGAGATTAGATTATTTTATTTTGTTTCTTTGCGTACCAGACATGGGATTTTACCCTGTTTTCTAGATGTCAAAGTTCTTGCTCTGTGTAGCCCCCTTTATTGGATTCTAGGGAGGAAGTCTGTATTTCTGACTGATTGCTCTCAAATGGAACCTTCGTTCTAAATGGTCACAGTGACCAAGAGACTGGAGCTACTGAGAAGTGCTGAGGCTGGATTCCTCCCATGCCTGAACTGGCCTTCATGTTACTGGTCACTGGAGTTCTCAGCTGACTCACCCCCATCCTTAAATAATTGAATGAAAATGAATTGATTTATTCTGTCCCTTTTGATAGTATTTCACTATGCAAACTTTTTGCAGAAATCAACAGGGGATTTTGGAGCCTGGAAGGGGCTCAACACTCGGCCGTCCCTGAGTCCTTTTTCAGATAGTCAGCATCAGAAATTCAAGTCTTTTTCTCTCTGACCCGGGCTCTTTCTAGTGGGGAGATGTTGCTTGAAAGTATTTCCAGTGCATACTGATTTCAAATCTCCTTTAACTCAATTAATAACAAATTGACCCCTAAAAAGAAAAAGAGTATCTTCCCCCACGTTGATGATTATTTTAGAATGGACAAAGCACATTTACGATCATTTCCTGTGAGAGTTCTGTGGTGATTCAAAGAGGTTGTCCTAGCTGGGACTGTCATGTCCATATTATAAATGAGAGGCCAGAGGCTGAGAAGCAGTACAGTTTCACAAAATCACACAGCCAAGAAAAGCGATAGAAATCAAACCCAGGTTTTGGCCTCAAAATAAATCCATTCTCCAGAGCTCCACTCTAAACTATCTTAGAGTCAATGTGGGAACGAGAGCAAACATAACCTAGATCAACTAATATCCATAGAGTGATTTACCCGGGATATTTTTCTCAAAATCCATGACTGTTGCCTGGTCATAATTTTTGGAGCACTGACATCACTCTCAAAGTGCTCTAGTTTGGATGATAAATTCTATGATAACTCTATGACACTGGACAGGGCCAACTTTCGAGGAGTTCAATGCCATTCAGAGGAGCGTATCTATGACACAAAACGATAAATGTTAAAATGAATCTTTTCTAGTTTTCTGTTTATTTTTGTTCTCCCCCATCTCTCTCTCTCTCTCTCTCTCTCTCTCTCTCTCTCTCTCTCTCTCTCTCTCTGTGTGTGTGTGTGTGTGTGTGTGTGTGTGTGTGTGTGTATTTTTATCTGTGTGTGGTGTGGTACTGGGCTTGAACACAGGACCATCACACTAAGCTACATGGTCACACCTTTTCATTTTTTAAATTTTGAGACAAGGTCTCACAGTGACTAACTTGCCTAAGCTGGGCTTGAACTTGATGTTCTCCTACCTGCAGTTCTCAGGTATTGTGGTATTATAGGTGTGGATCAGCATGCCAGCTAAGGCAGATATCTAAATTAAACAGGCATGCACACAGAGTTCCTAAAAGTTAACAGTAATCTTTGTCAGATGACCGTCTGTAGGCTTCCCCATGTGTTGTTCTATGGTGAAATACTGAGAACTATGCATAAGTCACACCTGCTTAAGTGGCATGTGCTACTATCCCTGTTCTTCCGGAGTTCTTGTCCTTCTAACTAAGTGAAAAATCGTTGAAGCCCCTGGCAGACTTAAACCAGGCCAACCGGGAAGCACACTGTGGTCTGAAGTTCATGGGAACTTGAAATTCATTGGGTCTTCGACTGAAACTTCCAAGGTATCTGACAAGTCCCTAGAAGAACTAGAAGGAAGAGTCTTGGAATCGCTGCATTCTATTCCATTTCTCTGCTCTGATAACTGAGTCTGGAGAGGGAAGGACAACATAACAGAGCTATGTGTAACAAAACAGTCATTTATTTTCAGAACTGGTGCTGAACCCAGTTCACTCAATGCAAAACTGAATCTACTTCAGAGTTAAACAAATCCAAGTTTGCAAGTAAAAAGTACTGTGGGGTCACATAATACATTCAAAACTTGGAAAATGAAAGCCTAAGTTTGGGTCCTAGTCTTTTGATCAATTTTCTAAAAAATATGTGCTGAAATCTCAGTTTCATTATCTGGAAGATTACAGTTGTAATTAAAATAATAATGCCTTTGTCAGAAGGTGGTAGTGAGGCTCACTTGGAGGTAATGAAGGCAGAAATGTTTTGAATGTTTGTCTATGTATGTGTCAAAATATACTTAACAGTTGATATTTTTCTTAATATATTTAGAGTTCAGTATTGTTAATTATAAGCACAATGTTGTGCAGCAGATATTCAGAAATTTTTCATCTTGCGTAATTAAAACATTATACCCGTTGAACGCACTGTACCTCCCTCCAGACCCTGGAAACTCCCATTGTATTTCCTGCACCTATGAGTTTCATTCAGAACTTTAGATATTTTATCTAGTGGAATCATGCAAATTTTGTCCTTGTGTAACTGGTCTATTTCACTTCATATGTTTTTCTCCGTGTTCATCGGGTTGTTGCCGATGATGAGGTTTCCCTGTATTCTTTTTCTTAAGGCTGAAGAATATTCCACTGATATAGTTGGTGGATTCAGTGGTTGAATCTCATAGCTTCTAAGGATAAAGGAAGCCAAGTAAAAAATATTTGCCAACTCTCCCTCTCTGATCATTCCTTGCAGATGAACCCAGCCGGTGCTACTTCCATGATGGAGACGGGGTGTGTGAAGAATTTGAGCAAAAAACTAGCATCAAAGACTGTGGTGTCTACACGCCCCAGGGCTTCCTAGATCAGTGGGCATCTAATGCGTCAGTGTCCCATCAGGACCAGCAGTGTCCAGGCTGGGTCATCATCGGGCAACCAGCAGCATCCCAGGTAAGATCCCAGCCTTCTGCGACACTCTCACCAATGTTCTAGATCTGCTGGGCCCCTCAACATGCCTACCTAGAACACAGTAGTATTGGATGTAGCCACCTGAATATATCTTTGGCTAATTGTCAACACCTTTGGATGTCATTTCTAAAGACTTACATGTGCAACGACCAAGAGGAAGATACATTAGCATAATAGGGGCAATGTCTGTTACCCCTACTCTCTACCAATTATAATTCATATTTGGATAAGAACTTTATTTTGGTACTTGAATAGAATTCAGTAGGAATAAGAACAAATTTATTCTAGTGAAGTCTTAGTTCTTGGGCGTGGGGGAGTGTCAAGTTGTGAGCTCCCTGAATTGATGGTAACTCTACCAGTCTGTGTGACTTTGGATTGGTCTCCCGCTTCTTTGGGCTTAATTTTTTTCGTCTTTAAAAGAGAGACTAGTTATGTTTAATGATCTCAGTGGACCCTTCTAATTCTAAGAAGCTGTGATTCATTCCACTGTCACTTCATGCACTATTTATGTATCATGGTTTTCCCTTGGGGGACTGACAGCTCAGTGGAGGGAGCAGCACTTTGGAGGCCACCAGAGCTTGTGTGAATCCAGGGATGGCCGGCTTTCCCCAGAGCCTCCTTTCCAATTATCTTGCTGAGCAAGCACCTGCTTTCTTCGGAGACTCACATTTCCCAAAGACACAATTCGGTGCTTCCAACTGCCCAGCCCTGTGGCCATTTCTGAGCCCAGCCTGCCTCTTGCCTTGAAGAAGAGCCATGGCTTCCACACATTATCCTCCAACATTGTTTCCTGGATTCAGGAGCAGGGTGCTAGGCGTGGCTTCTAGGCGAAGGAGAAATATGACCTTGAGCTGTGGCTCAGTGAAGAGTCAGTGGGTGAGTTACAAGAAAGGACTACCGTCTTCCTTAGAATTTTAACCTATTCGCTCCTTTCTTCATCATTTGCTGATTACCTTACCTTGTTAGATTCTACACTTACTCATTTACATTTAAGTCTGAACTCGCGATAGAATGTAGAAAAACATGGGACCATGGTGCTTCCTGATGCCGGTCCTATCTAGTGCCACTCTGGTGAATGGATGAAAGAGGTAATGAGTACGTGAATGAACGAATGTCTCCCTCCTACTTCTGGTATGTAGTGAGCTCATAGCATGGTCACACCCAGCGTGCCACAGTGTCTATTGACACCGGCTCTCGCTTCGGGCTATCAGTTCTTTGAGAACCAGTCCAAGTGTTATTCCTCATTGGCCCTTCTTCTCCAAGTACAGGATATACATAAGACCAGGTGCTCAGGAAGTGTCTACTTCCTTGGCTGTAGATGGGCATGCGCACCACTCCAAGAAAATCAACAGCACTGCAGGGGAGACCCGGGCTTCCGCTACCACATAGAGCGTACAGGAATGCCACGTTCAGTTCTAGCTTCCAGTTCTTAGAGAGGCTTAAACAAGGGAATTAGATATTGCACACTTGGAACCTCTCATAAGAGACAGTTGAGGGAGAGTCAGTGTTCAAAAATCACCCCCAAATTATAGCTACTGATAAGAGCAAACGTGATCAAGACTTTTTCAGTCTTAGCATTTGCAAAGGGGCTTCGTTGGACAATTTATTACAATCTTGTAAGAAGGGACTGTCAGGAGTTATGGGTGATTATCTCTTTCTAAACAAAAATCCAAAAATCCAATTTAAAAAACCCATTATAAATACTAGCTCTTCGATCTACAAAGAGGAGATGGGGAAACAAAACCATCCTATTGAATTATTCATTGTAACCAATTTTATTTTAATGAAATCGACTAGGTTCCATGACTCTGGGCTTCGGCATCATCTTTGTTGCAAGGAGACTTCAGCTGTAACTAAATTTGCCATAATGAGATCAGCTCACTGGAGAACACAGAGTCAGGGGAGGGGTATGTGTACAGGCTGGGTGCAGGAAAGGCAGGGGGCAGCCCCACGGGCTCAGAACCAACATCTTCCAAATTCTTCCCAGGAAAGGAAATGTCTCGATTCATTACCTGCCCTAACCCTAGCGTCATGAACACAGGACACACACGCACATGGCACCCATGCAGTCACACATATGCACATGCACACACGGACTAACATGCACAATCATGTACACACAGATTTCCACTCACACAGATGTATATACGCACTTACACACATTTACACATACACACACTCATGCGCAGGCACCACACAGCCTGCAGAATTCAAGGTAAGGACAGTTTTGAAGTGGGAACCTAGCTGGCTTCTAGAAGCAGAGAGGGAGGATCAGACCTGCCTTTGCCCTTCATTCCCTGTAAGTGATGAAGGTGGTTAATTTTCATTCTGCCGGGGCCTCCAGTGAAGATACTGATGCTTGAGAAGAGGAAGTGGCAGGCTGATGGAAATTGATCTTAAGGATGAGTTTGGAAGGTGTGTACCGTGTGTCCCTCGCCTTCCTCCTCCTCCCCCTTTCTCTTCCCACTCCCCTTTCTTGCATTCTCCCTTTCCTCTTCCTTCTCCTTCCTTTCTCCCTCTGTCTCTCCCTCTCTACCTATCTTACTCTCTCTCACGTGCACACATACACACATGTACGTAGCCCTCATAAGATCTTGAGTTCAGAGTGATCAAAGCATGCTCAGGAAAAGAACGGGGAAGGCCTAAAGTTATGGAGGATCCTGGCCACTGTGTTACATACTTCCACAGTGTGTGGCCAATTTTCTTACCATTTTTCAAGTTAAGAATTGTTATCTACCTTGAAGAAACTGAGAAGCACCATGATTTTCCTGGTAGGTCCACAGCCCATGAGCTCCAGGGCAGACAGCAGTAGTAGCTCAGTTCTTTGAGGTCATGTTCAGAAGCTGAAAGTGATTTCATGCCTGGGAAACTCCACCGGGAAAAGAAGCAGAGAGCCCTCCATGGACAGACTTCAGCGTTCGGTGCTGCTGTGCACCCCCTGAGGTGCTTGTGTTCCTCTGGGGTGACACCGTATTTGCAACTGGCCCCTATTCCCTGACACAGTGAATTCATTCTGTGGTCTCTTGTTGCTCGCTGGAATTCTCCTTTAACTTTGGAAATGATGAAATGACCATGGTGGTTCCCTTTCCTTCTTCAGTTTGTCCCCCTCGGTCTTTTTGTCTTTTTCCAATGCTTTAAAATGAAAACAAAATGAAACAGGGATAGGGTGGAGGAGATGGCAGGGAGGGGTGGGGGAGAGACAGAACGAGAGTGGGAAAGCCCTTGTCACCTTGACAAGATATGTGGGTGCACAAAATGCTCAACTCCATTGTAAACCTTGAATTTTGCATGTATACATATCAATAAAATGGGAAAAAAGGGGCTGGAGGAATGGCTCAGTGGTTAAAGTGCTTGAGCAAGTGCTAAGCCAAGCACCAAGTACCCGAGTTCGATTCCCCAGCACCACATAAACTGAGCATGGTGGTGCACGCCTGTAATCCCAGCACTCCGGAGGCCGAGACAGGAGGATTGCCGTGAGTCAGAGGACAAGATATTGGTGTGATTGTTGCCTGCGGAGGCTCAGCCTTGTCTGAATAAGTCTGAAACCATATGCAACAATCTGTGTGCAATATGAATCCAGAATACTGATTAAAACTTCTTTTTTTAAAAAAATTGTGTGTGAGCCTGCCACTTCAATGGTTTCTAATCTTTCTCATCTGTTCCCTTCCAACAAGATCCCCAAATTTGGTTAGAGCAAGCTAACTGAACATTAAGCCTCATAGCTGAACTTTATCAGAAATATCAAAACTTCCTGGTTGTGCAAATTGGGCTGAACTTCCTACAATAAGACATTCTTTGGATGTTTTGGCCATGCACCTTCCTGGCCCAGCTGGAATCACGAAGTTTTTAAAACAGAGCAAAGATGGAAATGAACTAAAAGAATCGAGTTATATCTCTTCTGGGAACCTCAGAAATGATTCGGTTTAAGTGGTTGCAAACATCTTGTCTTGTTCTTAATTTGTCTCCATATTTTGCATTTCTCTAATGCTTTATACCCGAAGCTGCTGCCAAAACACAAAGTAGGTATTTCTTCCTTCTTCTCTCACCCGTAACATTTCTACCAGAGTCCATTTTATCTTCTCTAAGCTGGCACTTCCCTTCTTTGCAATGACCTGAGAAGCAGATGGAATCACTACAAGTATCTGGAATTTACAGCACTCTCTCAGGGATTATAGACCTTCAGTCAACCAGCCAATTTATTTGGTTAATCCTTTGAGGCTAGAAACTTAGACTAACCATTTCCAGGGCAGGAGTTTGGGAGCCAGAGTAAAGAAAACCTTTCTAAGAATGAGCAGAATGGAATGTTGTGACACCTAAACTATCACTTCGTTATACAGGCCGAGCAGCGGGTTTTACCTGAGATCAATCCCTGCTTTAGAAGGCAGGTGAGCCCTGGGCACAACTTCATTCTCTGTCATTGACTGAGAATCGACTTTATATTCCATTACTCACCTTTGGGTACATCAGCCTTTGCCACTTACTCTGAGCTGCTATTGTCTACTCCTTGAAATGTCTGTCACCCTTCGTACTTCTATCTGAACAGGCTGGAGCCTGTTCTCTGTTATAACGATCTATGTATTAATTCATTTATTGACTTGATGAAGTATAACTATATTTGAGTTTTGTGCTCAGGAATCTGTAGGTGAGAGCATGAAAAATACTGAGGGAAATTGGGCCCGATAGTACAAATGGGTAATTCCAGAGCTCTGGGAGGCTGAGTCAGGAAGAGCAACTGTTTCAGCCTAGCATGTGCAATTTATCAACTTTGTAAGACTCTGTCTCCCAAAAATAGGTGGGAGGTCTGGACATGTATTTCATTTTGAAAATCCTGCAGTCAATCTCCGGTATCACCACCACTAGCAAGGTAGGCATTGGGGAAAAGAAGAAAGGGAGAAAGGGAATAGAGATCATAGAGACTTGGCTTTGTACTATTAAACTTTATTCTTCTTTGAGAATATTTAGTAAGTCCTGTATGAATTTCAGAATCCTCCATTGGAGAAAGCGAATGACAACTTACTTGTACTAGTAGAGAGTAAAGATACAAAGAAAACACTTAGTGCTGAGTTTTGGCCCTTACTGGGTATTATAAATGGCAACTTCCTGTCCCATTCATGGAAGGCTCCCCTATACACCTTCACCCCAGAGGTGGCCGCAGTGGCAAAGTCATACAGTGGCAAAGCTCAGTCAACATTATGCTGAACTCAACATAGTCCCCTCAGTAAATATTTGCTTCAGACTCAGAGCTGTAGCAGACACTTGGAGAATCTTCAAGAACATCCTGGTTCTTTTGCTGCCCTCAACGAGCTTTCTGTTGCATCAGAGCGCTGCGTCCAAGGAGAAACAGAAGCCAAAGACCCTGGATGTGAGATCCAGTGGGAGTTTCCCTGAGGAAGAAAACACACGGCTGTCATCCCAGCTTGCTCAGCCAGGAGGGATGAGAGCCAGTGGTTTGGGTGGAAAAGTCTTTTGCCCACTTTCAGAAGGTCCCAGACAAGTTATAAAAATAAAGTTTACTAAGTTCCTCTGGGCTCTGCCCCAAATTCCTTGAATCTCACTAATGCTACTACAGAAATAGGAATAAATGTTCTTATTTTACATATCAAGACACTAAAGCTTAGAGAGTACAATGATTTGCTTTTGAGGCTTTCTCCTGAAAGGCTCTGAACTAGATGCTGTCCACTGTGTCCCTAAGAGGAGCACAAATGCAGGATGATAAGGGAGCTCACACCTGCTTCCATGACTGATGTGTGGAAAGAGTCGAAAGGCCAATGTCTTTTATGTCTTTTCTTTTTGGTATGCATTTCGGGAACATCACCAAGAGAGTGGAGGCTCCCCTCCTCCGAAGTCCCAGATCCTGCTCTCTTGTTTCCATACAGCTGCTAAAATTTCTGACCTTTGACCCCCATTTTTTCAAACCAAGCATTGCCCTCCCAAAGTCTTCCAAAATGAGTCCAGAACATGAAAATAGAGAAAAAACATCAAAAGTATTTTAAGTTTTAAGCTCCAACCGTTCATATAAACCAGATTTTGTAGATTTTGGAATGTATGCCTAATTATTGCTGAAGCATGGGAGGAAAAACAAGGCATAAATAGGATAATTGTAGATTGAAGAAGAAACTTGGTCAATTTATGGTTTTGTCACAAGCCACGTGCTATACACAGGAAACCCTGAAATGCCAGTTACGGAGAATCACGAGATGTGTGCATTCCTTGGTGGCCACCACATCTGCGCTAGGAGATTAGTGATTGTCATCTGTGTCTCCTTCACCTTTGTCTCCAGAGCAAGGGGCTAGATACCCACCAGATTCTCTGGACACGAGGGCGAGAAATCTTTCCATGTCCACTGTCTTAGTTACTTTTTTGTTGCTGTAACTCAATACCTACCATGAACAAATTAGGAGGGACAAGTTTATTTTAGCTCACAGTTTCAGAAGGTCACAGTCCACTCAGGGGCAGTGTACTTAGGGACTGGTGGCAACACTGGAAGGTCATAGCAGAGGTGGAGGAGGAGGCAGATCCCCACAGAATTATAAACAGCGAGCCAAGTCAAATCAAGTCTCCGAAGGAAGGAAGCAGCATCTATCCTAGGCACCATCTCAGTGATGCACCCTTTCTCAGTCCAGCCTCCATATTCTATGCCTTCCAGGTATAAGCCCACCACATGCCTGTAATCCAATCCACATGCCTGCAGTCTACAATCTGCCACATGCCTGTAATCTAATCCACCATCCAGACCAGGCTTCAATCTTTTAACAGCTTGTGTTCCCATAGATAACCCACAACATCAAATACATGAGACTTTGGAGAGACATTCCAGACCCAAACCACAACAAGGGTGAGAAATCTTTCTATGTCCATGTAAGGCGCAGTAGAGGAAGCGCTGGGATGAGAGAATGCAGCAGAGTGTATGGAGAGATACCCTGTGGGAGGAACCACTGAGCTGAAAACAGAAAGATGAGATGGATGGCAAGGTACAGTGAACGGGAAGAATGTGTTATAGATAGATGAGATGAAAAGAAAGAGGCAGACTCGGAGATAATGGGATATCCAAAAGTGACCAGTCAGAAAAAAGTGTGAAAGTCGAGAGAGAAGAGCCAGGAAAGGTGTGAGGGCCGTCCTGCCAAAGCTTGGAGTTCATAAAGCTTTCCTGAGCATTTCAGCTGGAGTTTCCACGGTCACACGTCCATGGAAAGAGGAGAAGTGGCACCCACTGAATACCTTTTGTATGCCAGCCCCTGTGCTAGAAATTTGAAGCACGTTATTTCTCACATATTTCACAACAGTCCTTCTGAAAAGTCTTTCTCCTTTCTCAAAATGAAGAAACCATTTCTCAGAGTGAGGAACTGCCTCACCCGAGACACTTTATTCTACTTTCTTTTTTATACCTGCCTACTGGCATGACTTATAACACTATGACTTGGAAATCGTGTGCCATCAAGTAATTCTCCAATGCTATTTAGAGAATATTATTTGCAAAGTGCAGGGGGAAGTCTTGTACTCAACACCTAGTCCTGAGGCCACTATCCTACTGGCTGTTGGTCCCTTCCCCACTCACCCTACCTGCCTTCATCTTTACCAAAGATTTGAACTCTTCACATTAGCAAAAGGGGACAGGTTCTGCCAGTGGTGTGGGGAACAGAGAGGCTAAAAGGACACATTGAAATGTAGAAGCAAATTCCAAACAGTTTCTTCAAATACCCATGGGATCCTCTTTCTCCTGGTGGTTTCTGAATAATTTTTCAAGAGCACATATGCAAGTCATCTAAGAAAACAGAACAGAAAGTACTATGGCCTATTACAGCCTGTCCCATTCACACAGGGCACCCAGAATTCCATTCACTCGGAGCAACCAAAAATTTCTTCCAGGAGAGCAAAATACAGAGCTCCCTGAGCTGGTTGGCATACATACTTCAAAACTTGTCATGGAAACCTTGGCTTGGGAGGAACTTATTTATTTATTTATTTATTTATTTATCTGAGACAGAGCCTTGCTTCATAGTCCAAGCTAGTCCTGAACTTGTTCTGTTGCCTAGGCTTGCCTCAAACTCACAGCAACCCTCCTGCCTAGGCCTCTTGAGTTCTGGCTTTGCAGGTGTGTACCACCTGGTTTATGTGGTGCTCGGGAGTCCAACTCGGGGCTTCACACTTGCTAGGCAACTGTTCTAACCACTTTGCTATCCCTCCTGCCCTGAGGGAGAAAATATAAGCCTATTAAACTTTAGTGGATTCCAGCAAAGTGATCTAACAGACTCTCCTTTGACCCTACCTGCTCCCCATCCTTCAGTAAACTGCTCTTGTAATAGCTATGAAGTTTGTAAGACTTGTGTTCCTGACGTTGGCTCGAAGATTCAATCTGAACAGTTTTGAATGGTAAAAGTCTTGACCAGAAGAAATAATGAATGAGATTTAGTGCCAAACCAACTTGGTTACCGACTCTAGAGCCCATGATTTATTACCTGTGTGACACTGGACACTTTGGGTTTCTGTTCTCACCGGTTTCTTATCTGTAAGCTAGAGATATAATATTGCATGTCAGATATATTCAAGAGTGAGACAGTCAATCTAGAAATGTGTTTTTCCTTCTGGTAGCAACTGACTTTTTTTTTCACAAAAATACTTCTACCTTCCCCTGAAGTTTTGGCAATAGAGGGGAATATCCAATAGGAAACATGGAGATTTTTTGAAAGAGTAATCTTTGGAATGTCCAGAAATGGAACGTTGTAGGGTAGACAGAGACTTGAAAGAGCCTACTGGTCTTACTTTACTTAAGATTTGACTTTGATAAAACAACTTCTCTGAAGCTCTCAGTCCCTCATCTGTTATAGAACAAGTTTGATATTCAGCTTCAAAATCAAGACGACGTTGTTGAGAACCCACTCTTTCCAAAGTGTCATTTTCATCAAGTGGATGACATGAAGATGAGCAAGACAATTTGTGTCCCCTTGAGGAATGCACTACCCCTTACAAAACAGAGGACATTGCGAGAGGTGGCCCTTCCAGGCCAAGACGAGTGCCAGCAAAGTACTGTGGAACATAGAGATCACCAAGAGGGGCATGCACTGTGAAGGGGGGGGGGGGGTATGCCTCAGGGAATGGTTATCTGTGAAAATTATTTTGCTTGGCTGGGAGAATGTGGGGAAAATGAAAAAGAAAAACAGGGTATGACCACATTGATGCACAGAAGAATAAGCTTTAGACTACAGCTTGAAAGACCTGACTTGAGTATTGTTTCTCACAGGTGTGTGACACCCGGCGAGTGGCTTTTCATTCCTGAAGCTCGGTTATATGCATCTTCACGGGGACTTACTGTCACTCTGTGGTGTGGTCATGAGAAGCTAAGGAGCTAATAGAGTCCAGGCCTGCCTCTGAGAAGGCGTCTAATTTCATGTCAGTTACAGAAGAGTGATGAGTTGATAGCAAAAATCTGTAAGAGAGGAATGCGATGGGAGGGTAGACTTCCCATTTGTCCACATTCACTAAACACGTACTGGCTCATCAGCAAATGTGCCCACGTGGAGAGGGGTTGGTTTGAAGAGCGAGTCTTCGTTTCTCACTTAACCAATGCATTGTTGACTCGAATCCTAAGAACAAGCAGGACTTTGTGGTTTGGGGCCATGTCCATTGGCATATCTGTCTATTCTCCATACAGAGGAGGCTTTCTCTACTAACTTTCTCTACTCCAATCTAGGAAGATGCCTTTTTCACGTTTCTTCTACTGAGTCGTCCCATTCTTGTCTCCTGGCATCATTTTCTAATCTCCTTTTGTCCTAATCTTGGCATCAGGACCAGACACTTGCTGCTGTCCTCGGTATCGGCCCAATCTCTCTTAAGATCTTTTTCTATGCCTGTCTTTACTTTTCTCCCTTCCTTTATTTCTTTCTCTTTTTTCTTTTTCTTTTTATGATTGTTTTGTTATATGTATGTGGGGTCACCGGCATGTAGCCAGTGTGGCCTTTGCTGTATAATTTAGTTTCATGTTCTGTACCCAAGAAACATGTGAAAAAATGTAAACAGTGCTCACTCTCTGGGGCTGTAATGCAGTTAGGAAGCAAGAGACGCTCAAGCTTGCTGAGCTCGCTGCTTTGGCAATATTGAATTCAGTCCCCAAAACCACACGCTTATTTCTGTTGTCTGAAAGCAGGCTTTCTCAAGCCAGGACCAAAGGAAGGCATTTCGGGCACATTTGGGGGTTGGGATGTGCACGGAATTCTGTTTTTGTTTGCATCTACGTTCATTTGTTTGTGTTTGTTTTTCAAGCCTTCTAATCACTTTTCGGTACCTCTTTTTCTTAAGATCTACCCTTTTAAAATTAGTCTGATTTTGTTCTCTGCAGAACCTGATTTTAAAGGCCCTTCTACCTTCTTTTTCACCCAAGGCATGCATTTCTTAAAAACTTACCTCATTCTTTGGCCAGAACCAAACACCATGAGGTTCCTGGATGCATTTGTGAGTCTTTGTTTTGCAGGGGAAAATGGGCATCCGGAGGCATGTTAGGGACATCTCTGCTGAAAAGCACATGTCTGTGTCATGTAGTCCAATAAGGATGTCCCTGCCCATCTTGGGTCTTTTCTGCAAATGGGACACATAAATCCAGTTTGCGAAAGAGAACACTTGTCTGTCATCTGCACTTTTTTCCTTCCCACGAAAGGTCCTTGGGGGAGTCCTAGGCTTGGAAGAAATCCGATCTGCTGGCAGATACGGCTTGTAGGAATATGGATACCACCTGGTGGTACCCATGTCTGCAGCAAGGCCAGCTGGCAGAGTCCGGCCCATGGGGAGAACATCAGAGCAAGGCAGTGTGAGGAGATACACTAAAACGAACCAGGAAGTTGTGTTCTAGAGAGGCCATAGTATGTCATTGTTGAGGCTCCAGGCTCCAGACTCACTGTCCAGGAGAACTTTGTGGAATGATAGAAATGTCCTGCACCTCTGCTGTTACAGGCAGCAGCCTCTGTCACCTGTGTATAGTGCTGAGTCTTTATATTGGCTCATGAAAGTGAGGAACTGAATTTTACATTTGCATTCATTTACATTAAATAGTGGCAGAGAGAGAGTTTGGAATGCCCCATTGGACACAGAAGGCCTGGAATGCACTACATCTCAGTGCCTGTCGTATACAGTGAAATCTTAGGCAAATTGTTTATCCTCTCTGGGCTTAGCCTCCTCACTTCCTATCTGACTGCACAGGATTTGCTACACAGAGAGGTACTGATAGAAAGTATTTCTGGATTTACTGAAGGTGATGGTGGAAACAATATCTGCATCTCCTTTGTTGTTGAACTACACGTATAAATCATGTATGTAAGTAATGCCTTATGTACCAAGCCACTGTTAATGCCATGAGTGACTAGAATAGTCAGGCCTTCTGAAATGTCTTGGCTTTTCAGAACAGATGGGGTGAGTGCCACGGCCAGAGCCAGAGGAGAAAAAGAGCCTCTCAAAAGCCATCCTGTATGCAAACCTCATGCTCTTTCTGCTGCTGCTGTGGCCCCTAGAATCTGCCCCCACCTTTGGAACAAAAGACACCTAATGACAAAAGTTTTCCTGTCATAGTTTTTGCATACTATTTTTGCTGTGTGTTACAGCACTGGGTGCATAGTGGTTCATTATAAATACATAACAATAAAACATATTTTTGCCAACAGCTTTGTAAAGAAGTAGAGAATAGATTTTAGATGCTCAGCCCCAGAATACAGGCACTACCGTGTTGCTGCCTGTTATTATGGGAAAGAATAAGGTCTCAGTGATGTGCTTGTGATTAGTTTTCTACTGGATGGAAATAAGAGGGCTGCCTTTATAGTTTGAAAGTGTGGTTTACCTTAGAAGGTTTCCAGTGAGAAGCCCAGCATAGGAGGATGTGAAGGGGAAAGAGAAAGAAAGAAAAGGGAGAAAAAGTAGAGGGAAAAAGGAAGAAGGTAAGTAGAATTAAAAGGGAGAGGAAAAAGGAATGACTACCTACTGGTAATGAGTGACAGTAATAATAACATAATTGCGAAAACACTAATTGATAATGACGAAGGAAGTGACTCTCGAGATAATGATTCTAAGTCAGGAACTGTATACCGTTTTTGCACAATGAAAATTGCCCACTACTCTAGGAAGTAACTACTGGGATTTTCATTGGTTTATGGTGAAATAAATCATGACACACAAAAGTTAAGTCTACAGTTGACCCAGGACTAGGGCAAGGAAGTTTAGAATTTGAAACCAAGACTATCTCCCTAGATAGCAAGGAAGAAAGAAACAAGAGCGAAGGAGGACATTGTTGATGGTGTGTTTCTAATGTGTAGGATGTATCTAAATATTTTTGTGTGCAAAGGCTCTGTTAGTTCTAGAAGCAGCCTTCCAGCTTAGGTACCACCATCTCATTCCACAGTGGAAATGTAGACTTACTTTCTGATGGGTTCATGGTCATGCAGTGAGTGAGCAGTCAAAGCTGAGATTCCAGCTCACTTCCTTCAGAAACGTGTGTGACTGGCCCTGGTCAGTGGAAGGATCAAGGAAGTGCCAGGTAGAGGACTGCTGGGGAGTTCACAGTGTGAACTCCAGGTGTCATGACAGTAGTCCCTAGGGACCACGTCTCCCAACAGTCGCTTCAACACTCTGCCTTGGACAAATTTGCTCTGCTCTGGCCCAGGCTGCCACTGCAAAAGGCATCACTTGGGAAGGTCTTTGTTCTTCAGAGAGTCCTGCTGATAGGCTGGTAGACATATAAGTAGCAATGTCCATTGAACCTTTGGTAGACAATGCCTGATGGTTTCCATGTCACAGTCAATATTCCTACTTCTGAAATTTGGAGTGGCAGGCCAGAGAGAAATATGTCCTTGTCCTAAAGGATAAGAGTCCTGCTCCAGCTAGGAGAGTAACAAGACTCTATGAAAAGTATATGTGACTTCTGTCCACTTACCTCTTGCTTGCATAGCAGCATTGCATCCTTGGAGCCTCTTCCTTGGAGATAACAAGTTTGAGGCATCCCAGGAAAGTCCATGGTCTCTTTTCCAAAAGCAATGAGAAGAGAGCCAGTCACGCACTGCCTTCCAGACCTTGCTCACCCAGTCTATAGGAGGGGATCATAAAACCTGAGGTCTGCGGAGCCGAGCAAGACCTGGAAGCAAACACACTGTGTAGCATCATCTTGGCTTCTAGTAGGTTCCTGGTGGGTGATATGATTTGCACTTCATCCCCAGCACAACTGGTAACACAGAAAGAGAATGGAGGGACCAAAAACAACCTGGAAACTCCGAGGTTATAATCCTGAGAAAGTCTTGTTCTTTCATGACACAGATGTTTTTAAGTGATCAATTAATAAGAAATATGGAAATGATCAGTTTATGGACCTAAATGATATTATTGTAAACAATGAAAGATGATAAGACATATATAAATGATATCAGTTTATGGATCTAAATGATATTAGTAAGACATGTCAACATTTCTAAAGTGCTTATTAACTTGATACCAAAAAGTTCTTATTAACTTAATACTACTGTCATGAGACCATGTAAAGATGTAGATTTTCTAGGGCTGTTTCAACAGAAACTAGTTTATGTCAAAAAATGGCAATAAAGAGATAATCTTTTTGAATATGGGAAAATCAGGGCAAGTTGAATTGGTCATAAGAAATTCCTGTCAATAGTAAAATAGCACAAAATGTTTTTTTTTAAATCCTCTGATCATTTTTGAATAGGCCAGAGTGGTCAAGACTACCGTTAACCACTCCTCAGTTATCCCTAACCAAGCGTTTTGGTGACCAAGAACTGAGCTTGGATGTGACCACTGCTTCTCTGGTTAACCCAAAGATACTCAGGGAATCATAAGAAAGGCTGGCAGGTGACAGGAGACTTCCTAAGGCATCCACTCTCCTTTACTCTGGCCGGCTTTGCACTGATTGGTGGAAGTTTCCTGTTGTACTGCTTTACTCTGGAACTTAAATGTTGCCCAGTTGTAATTTGGAGCCAGTAGAAAGCATTTTAAATCAAAGCTAACTGGTTTGTATTTTTGGTTTTTGTTATCTAAATCTCAAAGAGGAAATTTTGAGGGGTTGAGCTATAGAGCAAATGACATTTCTCAGTCCTGTTGCAAAATTATACTTTCTTGGTTTTCTGGTCTAGACCTGGAAGTATTTCGGTATTTAACGTGTTGGTCTAGAACTGACCATTTCTCCAGGCTCTAAAATAAAGCTCACTCTGTCTCTAGATTCTTATCTGGAACTGGCAGGGCCTCCAAAACTTCCTCTCTTGCTGGCGCAGAAACTCTGTATTCCTCTTCAGAGTTGAATATATACTCTGGGTGAAGCTAATAGTACCCTCAAGATCTGATTCGATCTATGTTGCTTTTGTATCCTGATTGAGAATTCCTGAAATGTCAATAATCGCTTTCTAGATTTAAAAAAGAAAGAGAGAGATTTGAAAATACAGAAAGTTGACAGTGCATATCATTAATCCAAAGTGCTGGGAACTGTGTGTGCAGCAGCGTTCAGCACCTGGGACTCTCCATCCGTCACGACTTTCCTGGCGACATCATCTCGAAATGAGGTTTCGTCAGAGCTCAGCTGTGGCCCAGTTTTTATACTTCCTTGCCATCATCTTCTGTTCCTGATCCCCCAAACCTACTTCACATGATGATTTTGCCTTTCAGACCTGGCTTTCAGGCACTGCCTGTGTCAGCAGCTCACTTGGCTCCCTCCCCTAGCCTGCAAAAATCTTGAAAACAGCAGAATCTACCACATTTCCTATGAGTGTTGGCTTTCTTAATTCTTTACCTTCCTGCGCACATGGGTCTGGGAGCTATTTAAGAGAATGAAGTTTTATATTTATTTCCTCACTTTCATCCCAGATTTTTTTTTCATATTGAAAAGATAATAAAGAACTTAATACCAAGCCAAACATGGCGGCATATGCCTATAATCCTAGCACTCTGGGAGGCTGAGTGAGAGAGGGGGATTGCACGTTCCTGCACAGTTAGGACAATTTCATGACTTAGGGAAACTCTGTTAATATATATAAAAAATAATAAGTTGGGATAGAACTCAGTGCAAAGGCCCTAGGTTCATCAGAACCAACCAATCAATCAACAAAAAACACAAAGCAAAAAAGAAAAACTCCAAGCCAAGCACATAATATGTGCTAAGTAAATATTTGTTTAGTGAACAAATTATATATATATATATATATATGTAAAGTTTTAAGCTTCAAGTGAGAGAAAAAGCCAGATTTTTTCCAACAGAAAACTGGGACCTCTGGAATTTCCCAGCCCCCTGCCCCTCACCTGCCCTTCAGGATATAAGGAAGGTCCCTATTCCCACTCTCCCAAGCCTGTCAGCGTCTTCCCTTTGGAGGCGGCACATGTGCCGTGAAGTCACCAACCCGACCATCTGGCCGGGGATCCCGTGTTCCTCCTCTGCTGCAGGAGATTACGTAAGCTGGTCAGCAGCCTCCAGATGTTAGCAGTTTCTGCTCAATTTTTCCCTCCCTTTTCAACAACAATAATAATAATTAAAACAAACACAGGCCTCATCCCCCACCCACATCCCTGAAATTGCAAACAGGTGGGACCAGATGCCTCCCCTTTCCGTCCACGGGCCTGTCTCTGGCCCAGCTACTGACCCTCATCCAGGCCTGCCCCATACTGCCATGCAAGCCGCCCTACAGAGTGGGCCACAGGCTCCAGGGAGGGAAGATGGCTGTGCTGGGACGTCCCTGTGCTGGGCTTCCCCTCTCCCTGTCTCTCACCTCCAAAGCCTTGGCCTCCAACTTAAATGGATGTATTTTGGAGGGCTAGGTGGCTTAAGAGATTAGTAATGAGATCCCAAGTCTTTCAGTGCTGGGTCAGGAGTTCAGAGGCGGGCCTGGGTGGCTGGTGAATGGCATAATTAGGGAACTGGGGAGCAGGCCTGGGAGGGCTCCTGTGAAACGAGCCTTTCATGGGCGCAGTTGTCAGCGGCACAAAAGCCCACCGCCACATCCGACACTAATCACTCTCCCTTGTTAGAGGATTTACTAGCTGGAGGAGCCTGAGCCCCTGCCCGTGGTCTCCAAGGCCAGTGTCTGGGAATGGGCTCTGCCTCGTGCCTCGCTGGCCTGTCTGGGAAATGGGGAGATAGTGCCAGCCCCACGGGGTGGAGAGGCGAGAATTAGCATTGCCCACAATATGAATTGGGCACTAGCATCGGTTTAATCGTGGCAGCCATGATTATTTCCTTTCTCTGCCTAAAAATGTACAGTCTTCCCTTCGTGGTTGAAGGCTGGGGTTACTGGAAGAGGAAGCACTTGGATGTACGTCATCGTGGTTATCACCACTGCTCCTGTTACGATGACCACTCACCTTGTGGGCCCGTGTGGGTCTCGGTTTTCTCATCTGTAGAATGGACACAACTCGGGAACAGTCTCAGAGTACCACAGGCAGAGCTCAGGCCAAGGCTTCCCCACCCTCACCTGATGAGTGCGTCCTTGGCCTGCTACCTGTGGCTTCTGACCCCTGGCTCTGCAAGGCAGATCAGAAAAAGATGATAATGTTGGCTTGACCACTTTCGTAGCTACTGTCTTAGGCTTTACTCAGAAGGAGGTTGAGATTCCCAGGCTGTCCAGAGAATTAAACACTTGAATAAACGTGCGCTGAGAATCAAGTCTACAGTTCTGAGCTGTGTCTCCTCTGTGACATTTTGTTTTCTGCCCATGAAAAGGTTAGTCCTCTCTAAAACAGTGTTCAATGCTTTCTGTACTTCTTTTCTCACCGAAAGTTTGACTTTTTCCCCATTCTCATATGTCTATCCCAGGGGTTTGTGCCCCAAATCACAAGATTTCAGACTTGTTTTGGAGGTGCAGGCCTGGAGGGCATGAGACATTTAAGAAGTGAGAAATGTGTAATGTCTTCAAGATAGATGGCAGGAGAAGAATGAGGTGCTGACCAGCCCAGAGCTGAAGCCCAAGGCTGGAGGCGTCCAGTGCCAAGTTCTCTTATCTGCCAGTGGCTCCTGGGTAGAAGCCTTGAGATCTGCTGCTATTTCCAAAAGTCTTGGTGGAAGGGAGGAGGCATCTCTCTGTTCCACACGCCCACCCTGCACACAGGAAATGCTTCTTTGCTTGTCTGTCCATGCCAAATAATAAATCCTCAAATTGAAAGAAAGGCAGCCTAACCCTCCCCCTCCCCTCTATCTCTTTAAGGCAGGCATCAAAGGGGAAAGCTGCTCTGGAGGCCTGGGGAAAGTGATAATTGTTTCTAATGGTCGGTAAAACAAATCCAGCTCCCCCTCCCTCCTCTTTCTTTTCTCCCCCCTATTGTTACTAAGTGTGTAAAAAGGAGGTTGGAAAAGGGGGTTGCAGGAGTGTGTGTGTGTGAGTGTGTGTGTGTGTGTGAGTGTGTGTGTGTGTGTGTGTCTGCACGTGTGCATATGTGCACATGCCTTCATGCACTGTGTTGTGAATCTTAACCCTTGGTTACCAAATCTCTGTGTTCAGTGGGCCAATTGAAAATATGGGGTAGTTCACAACCAGCCTGGGCCACAGAGTGAGACCCTGTCTTAAAAAAAAAAATAGAATAGAATAAGCAATAGAGATTGCAAGTAGGAATGGACATAGAAATGTAGAAAAAGACCCAAACAGGAGAGGTCTGCACTACTCCGCAGGGAGTAGAAGCCTAGGATGTGGAGTTGGAATCCTGGGGCTGCATTCATTCCTTATGTGCATTGATTGAGATAAGGCATGTGCAGTGTTAGTGTTGCTACCTCATTCTTTGATCCAACTAGTACTTGCTCAGTGTCTGCTGGGCTGGTATTACCGAAGGCATAACCAGAAAACCAGAGCCTTGCCCTTGGTGAGCAAAGGGCCAGATATAAGGATTGTAAAGAGAATTCATGGTTCTAGCCAGTTTTGAGTGGTTCTTCATGGCATTTTTGTTTGTTTGTTTGTTTGAGATAAAGTTAGGAGCCGAAACAAGGTAGAAAGATAGAAAGTTTAGTTATCGGTGTCTGTCCTTGGAAAGGGACAAGGGGTGGCAGTTCTTGGGCCACAGCTTTGTCACTTCCTGTCAGCCATCAGCCACAGTTGTTTATTTGGCAAGTAAGGGTAAGAGTAATACACCCCTCATGGGGTGCTTTAAGGATTAAATAAAATAATGGATTCAAACAGGCTCTGTGGTACGTTGAACTTATTAGATAAATCATTATGAATACCGGTTTTCATTGTCATCATATTTAATGCATGTCAACCCCATGTGGGCCTGGGAGTCATGGATGGTCTTGTAGTAGGGCCTTCTTTCTGGTGTTCAGGAAGGAACGCTGGGCCTTCTGGTGTTTTCCCTGCACCACATGATTATTATCAGCATCTTTGCACATTGGTCTAGGCTGGTGGAGACCTCTACTCCTAATCAAAGGCATCAACACATGCGTTGGAAAAGCCACATTAGTTCAATACTGACAGCATTTAGTGAGCTATGTCCAGTGCCTTGCATTGGGCTCTGAGGAAAACAAAAAAAACAAAAAAACAAAAACAAAAATAACGCAGCCGGAGGTACTGTCCTTTAAGCTCAGACGGGTACAGACAGATGGTCCGACAAGAAATGCAAAAGTGAGTATGTTACACAGAGGGTTTGAGCAAGCACGGTCAGGAGGGCAGGCCGTGGAGTGGAAAGAGATCAGACTTTGCTCAGACTAGTTTGGCTTCAATTTGTGAGCTTTGGTGGGCTGGATGATGCCCTCCCAAACCCCAAAGTCCTTATCTTTTGAGTGGGGACAGAAATGTTTGTTCCTTAGAGTGATTATGAAGGTGAAATGAAATTGCATGTGAGCAACACTCACATTGTTAGTAGATCATCCTTAAGAACAGGTACTTGTTCCTTCCACTCTGTGTCCAGGTGTCCCAAGTCCTTTGCAACCATGGCCTGAAAGACTGCCTCCTGGCTGGGTTCTCTCCTGTAGCTCTTGTGACCCTGAGACCTTGGTGGTTTGCACCAAGAAACCATCTATTGCTTTGCCTAGTAACCTTGTCATGTTGAGTGGAAGTAACTGTGCATGGCACTGCAAGCCTGAGATTTAAATGTGGCCTGGGGAGAAATGTTGGGAAAAACTTGCTGATTCTGTGCACGTGCGTGCAAGAGCATGTGTGTGCATGAGTTTGTGTGTGTGCACGTGCACATGCAGGTGTGCCCTGTGCAGTTACACAGAATGTTATTGTCGTGTTTTCCCACTCCCCCATCCCTACTCCTTTCCTCTTCTTTTCCTTTTCTGCAAGTCGCACTGTAAGTCCCCCTGTGTGGAAAGAGGAAGTGGGAGACGATGAATGTGAGGCTTGAGGAGCACTTCCTTCCTTTCCTGGTTGACTAAAGAACATGTAACTAAGTAAAATTGAAATTCAATGGAAACCTCATGGCAGGTCTCTGTGTGGGAAAATACCATTCCCCCCACTTTCGCCCATTCTCCCTCTGTCTTCTCCTTTTGTGTACATCCTGTGTGGGTGGAAGATAAACTGGATTTTTAAAACTCTTTGAAAGCAAGACATCATTAACTAGTCTAATTGAAAGCAGTCTTCGGCAGAGGAGAGGGGATTTGGGGTAAGTGCTAGATGTTGTAGCTGGCAGTGCGTTGAGTGGTTGAGAGTCCCCAGGTCCCGGAGCCACCGAGCCCTCTGCTACTGCAGTACCCCAGGAAGCACTGCATTGTCTCAGATAATCTCCGTCGTCCTGGCCCATCACGGAGCCTCAGAGATAACTGCATGTGTCTAAGCCAGCCTCTCGTCTCCCCAGTGAACTCTGGTTTTCTCTCTCTCAACTGTGAATGGGATGGTTGGAATCAAAACTTTTGAGAACCTTCTCAGCTTGGATGTGCTAAGATCTTCAAGTTCTAGGGGAAGAACTTTTCAAGCTTTTTGGCAACGGGCAATTGCAGGCCCAGACCTAAAAAAGAAAATAAAAATGAAAACACATTGCTGAAATGACGGCAGTAAAATTCTGTTACTCTTCTGGTTGTCTTTGCCACAGAAGGCAGCTGGGAAATTAGCCTTCATCTTCAGAGTACCAGAAAGGTGTAAGCCATGAGGTTCAGGTTAGATGGGGACAGGATGTTCACCTGGTAGGCTGGGTGGCTTGTGCTACCCCTGATCTCATGAGCAGTGTTCTCTTCTGTGGCATTTTATTTGGGAAAGTCTGGAAGTCAAAAGCTGACAGAATGTCTGCTGAAAAGTCGTTTGAGGATGAACTTTCCTCATTCTGTGTTTCTTTAAGTGGGAAAGGGGAGGGTCAGGGAAGTCTAGGAGGCAGACTCCTGGCCTGGCAATCTCCCACTCTTTCCCCCATCTTGCCCCACCACATGGAAGGCCTGTGAGGGCCTGCTTTAGTCTGTTGAAATAGACCACCAGTGCCAGGAGAAGGCAACAAGGAGCAATTTGGGGTTCATCCTTTATGTGTGTGGAACTTAAGATCCATCCAGCAAAAATGCATCTATTCTATTAAATCCTCTTATAAAAGGTCTGAAAGATAGGTAGACAAGCCCTTTTAAAGTAAAAAGAAATCCATGGCTTAGAGTACAAGTGAGTTTGGGTCAAGATTTGAATCTTCATTCTACTACAAGGTACTGGCGTGGTCTTAGGAAAATTATTGGATTTTAATTTTCTTATGTTTAAAATGGCTTGATAGCATGAGTTATTGCAAGGATTTCATAATTTCTTACCCATAAGGTCTTCCAAACAGTGTTCAGAATGTGATAGGAAAACAATATATGTTACTTCTGTATTTGTCACTGGGCACCTATTATTTCCTGTGTGCAGGGATTTCTACTGGGATTTATTTGAAAATGACCAAAATTTACCTGGAAATTATTCAAAATTTAAAGAAAGTCTGGAGGGTAAGCAAATATAGTCTAACATGACACATGCGAGACCTGGGGTATATGTGAGAACCTCCTCTATGGAAAATAATTATTTATGTCAGGGGCTTGAGTTAATGCTTCCAGAAGATGAGTGATATTTGAGACTGGCTTTGAAGCATGTATAGTGTTTCACAGGATGAGCAGTGCAGGGGCAAAGGAGCGTATGTCTAGGCACAGGAATCACGGGTGTTCACAAATGTGGGAGAAAGCTGTGCATTGAGAAGGAGGCACCCTGCTCTCGATGGGATGCCTGCCTGGAGGGAGGGCAGGAAGATCAGCCTGGCAGTGAGAATGTGGAAGGGGCAAAACCAGCATTCAGGCCTCAGAGGCTGCGTTTTGTGAACATGGCCGACCAAAATTGATGCGTAGCAAGTCAGTGGAAATAGTCTTTGACTTGGAAGCAAGGAGTGAATTCTGGGAACCTGGAAACAAAGAGAATGGTCACTAGTGGCCTCTTCATCGGAGGAAGCTGATGTTTTGGCACAGCCCAGGCAACAGGATGGACAGAGAATAGGAAGGGTCGGAGAAGGATCGGAATCCACATCTTGCCTTTGACACACAGAAAACTGGTGGTCCTGAAAAAGCTTTGCAAAGTCCCATGGCCTCATTCTCCTCATCAGAAAGCGAGGGCAATGGATTGACCCTTACCGTGTAATTGTGAGGATTCGGTAATACTACGACTGTGAGACCCTGAATGGATATTAGTACTGCGAGTGTCCTTAGGCCCTTGAGGTCCCTAGTAGTCATTCAATAAACCACCCCGTTATACAGATAGGGAAGCTGAGAGACAGGGAAATCCCCATTTAACAAGTGACCCAGCCAGAACTAACCCAGCTCTGTATTTGTTATGGGCTAATTTGAGGTAAACACAGATATCTCTTAGGATGGTGAGAAGGGAAAGAGAGCAGCTGGATGTGAAGTTGGTGCAAGAGAAAGAACCATCTCTCAAGGGTCTTCGTGAGCTGTGTCTCGGGAAGTTTCCATCCTGGAGACTTGCACAGGCATGGAGAGGTTCTGCTAAAGAAGAGAGACCCTCCTTAAGGTCAAAGAGATCACGCAGGTTTCCATGTATTTCTGCAGGTGCTAAGATGAGAGTAAAAGTGGGTGGGAAGAGAATAGCTTTTCCTGAGATTCAGTAGATGGCAGGTGGAGACGAAGGAAGTTGGAGAGATTGGAAGGACACTGAGAGCCATGACACTGGCCCTGTGACCAGAGTGCATCCCCCACAAAATGTTCAGTAGAATCTTTATTCCTTTGCAGAGTTGTATTAAGGTTTCTCTCTCTCTCTCTCTCTCTCTCTCTCTCTCTCTCTCTCTCTCTCTCTCTCGCTCTCTCGCTCTCCCCAGGCACCTAGCATGTCATACACCCACACTAAATGACTACAGAATGAACAAATTGGTACAATGTCCATAAAGTCAGCGAACTCCTCAGTGCTGATTCTCCCTTTCCCTCTAGCTTTTCTCCACCTCTCCAGAAAGGTAGAAGACTTTAAGATCCACTAGGTCTTTGGGCAAAGGTTCAGCTGAATTTGTTCATTTCTCTCTGGTCAGCTTTGACTGGTCAGGATTGCAACCAGCCTGAAACAAACACACAACTAAATAGAAATACAGAAGAATAAAATAACAGCTTGTTCCTCTAAAGCTCTGTCCAGTGCTAATAGAGCTGATGAGATAAGAAGAAATCACATTCAAGCAGTAAGAAGTCTTTGTTCGTATTGATAAATTCTCTGACCCTGGGTGCTTTAGATGCAGTGATAGGACCCTGAGCTAGGCTCAGAGGTGTGCTGTGCCACACTCTGTCTCGAGGCAGTCAGTTAACACACGGGAAAAGCACTCCACAATGATACATGTCGAATTGCTGGACTGGATTTCAAATGCCAGAGATAGTTTACGCAAAGTCTTGCACTGTTGTAAAGTGTAACCCAATCCACTGGCAATTCTGCCAAAGCTCGGTCCCCGTTGTCTTTCAGAAAAATAAATAAACTTGAAAATGTCTTCCAACCCATTAAAATGACTATGGTTTATTCTTAGCTTCCTCGGTATTAGGCTTCTAGAAATTTAAACACAAGAATCTGTGCCTAATTCCTAGACAATAGTAGAGTCGATTCTTGATGTCTTTAGTGCTCCTTCCTTAATAAGTTCCTGTGATATTTGGGGAACTGATATTAGATCCCCAGAGTCTGCCGGATTCCTGTAGCCAGAGTGAGGAGAGGTTTGGCAATTGATAAGTTTTCATATTTTTGAATGTTTTAGTTTTTGATATTTTTAAAGCAATAAATAAAACAGAGGAGTGGAGATGTTCTGGTCATTGAGCACAGAGTAGAAACTTAACAAACCTTCTCACATCCAGACCCCTTAGCCAGCGTCTCCAAGAACTCTAGGATCCGTGGAAGACAACTTGACAATCTGGGGCGAATCTAACATTCAAATGTGCAAGATGAGCTGAGGTCGAACTTGCCCAGAGTTACACCTCAGAATCTGAGAAACCATGAGCTAGAAATAGGTCTCGTTGATCCAAAGCCCACTCATCACCTCCGAACTTTGTAGGTAATAAATGTTCCAAAGCCAGCTAAGCAACTTATCTTCCTCTGAGGTTTTTTCAAATAAATTAGTGAAGATGTTAACTCAAAAGGAAACTTTTGTGTTTTCTCTGTAACTTTCCTATAAATGTAAAATGACTCCAAAAATTTTATTAGAAACTGGAACCATTGGTACTTGTGACTGTAGACAATAGCACAGCTATGTACTTTAGTTGGAGATTAATTGGTGTCACACTGTTGTTTACAATAGAATGGTGACTCGGTATGTTCTGAGAGCTTCTAGAAGCCAGAATCATCCCAAGAAGTGATGGGCAGAGAAGCATTGTAGTTTAAGCAGATTCATAAAAGCAACATGTTGATGAACCCGAGAGCAAGAAGTATTGGCTGTTATAGAAGATTTGTACCTATTACAGTTCACTGCAGCTGTATAGCAACACGTGGCTAGGAAGCTCATGATTTTACATCTATTATTAATCGCTTTTTAAGATAACAGTTTAGGCTTGGGTTTTGTGTGTATTTGTATGAAGAAATGGCTCTTGCCATGTTACCTAAGCTGACTCAAAACTCTTGGGCTTAGGTGGGCCTCTTACCCCAGCATTCCAAGTATCTATGACTAGAGAAGGACATTACAGGACTCAGCACAGAGTTTTATTTTTTCTAATTCATAAAATTATGTAGGATGATGTAAACTAAACTATTCACGTTTCTCAGATATGTGCATTTCATACCTGGAGTTGACAATGATGCAGATTTTGTCATACGTGTTTCTAGGCTCTTTCTGTAGGAGAAATAACATGCTGTCGATAAGATTAAATCTCAATGGCTCCACCAAATATCCAGTACCATTCCCCTTCTTTGGTACCCAGAGGAAACTCTATTCTTGAATTTGATGTTAATCTTTATGTAGTTTTTAATTCCTATGAATTTTTCATTTTTAATTCAATATATAATTTTTCTTTGTGTAATGATTATAAACAGCATTATAAAAATTTGCTCATTTTTACATGTTTTTCTTCTCAATGGTTATCTTTGCCATCTCTCCATGTTGCTATCTTTGAAATTAACAATAGACCTTCCATCTTGAGTGGCCAGGGCCCACACTGATCCCAGAGTTCAATATTTTAGTAGCATTTCTTCTTAAGAATCTTGTTAAGTTTCCTTAATATTCCTTTTCCCAGTATTATTCTATTATGAAACTTTTTAGTGTACTTATTCCTTCCTCAGGATATGAAAATAGAGTGTTGTAGACTATTCCCAATCTTTTGTTACCATTTATATGTGTATATAGTACAATGGAAAGATGGGCATTCTTGTGACTGTAAAAATAATTTTTCTTACTTTATTTTTCTTTTCTTTTTTGTGTTGTTTGTTTAGTTTGGTCATGAATAGCTTGCCTCAATGTTCTTCATAGCTTATGAGATCCTGGAACTCTCCAGATCAGTCCTACTCTTTAAATGATTAGACGGTCACCTAGAGATGTGAATGACAGACACATAACTAACTTGGAATTTTCAAGAGTGGAGACACAGTAAAAATTAAAGGAAAAGCATTATCTGTGGATAGGCATATGTCAAATGTCTGACCAACATCAACAACAACTTGGCTATCCTATGCTTGTCTATCCTTGTCTGTCTTTAATGCTTTTCTCAGTTTACTACTACATATGTGTGCGAGTATTTAGGTAATATCTGTACAAAGTGCTTATTCTAAACCTCTCAACATGTGTCTTATCTACTGTTTTGGCCAGAATGTTTGACAAACAGCAGTGATTCAATAAATATCATTTTAACTAATGAATAAACCAATATATTAGGAGACATTTTGATACATGAGAAAATCATAAGTTTGAAAAATTCAATTTGTCTATAAATGTTTTTTAAATCCTTTGGTATGTATTAATAAGAATGAGTGTGTGTGTGTGTATGTGTATGTAAAGTGTTAGAACTATTTTCTTTCATGATAAGACAAATAATCATAATTTCATAATCATTTCCTCAACATTAACACATAATAGATGTAACGCATAATAGAACTGAGAACAATTTATGTATGTGTTCTAAAATGGCTTGTTTGGCATTTATGATTCTCTTAGATTAAATCCCTCAACCTGCCTATTTTTTGCCATTCTCTTCAAGGTCTAATTCTGCTAGATATAACCATTCCAGGCTTTTGACTTTCCTGAACATATAGATCCATTCCCTCTCCCTCTAATGCCTTCCTGACCCAAATCAAAGTCAACTCCTTCAGGCCTTGTCACTGAAAAGGTCTGTGTCATTTATACCACCAGAATATGTCATTTATTCTTTCTTTAATAGCATTGAGAATCAAAGATCACCTTCGAATCTGAATTCCTACAGCACATTCTTGTCTAATCATCTGTGTTTTCTCTTATAGCATCAAGAACAAATTTGACATATAGTAGAGGTTTGTTAAGTTGAATTTTCAAGACCCTCAAAACATTTTTCTCTTTACCTCTTTCTAGGTGTGTCGAACCAAGGTGATCGATCTCAGTGAAGGCATTTCCCAGCATGCCTGGTATCCTTGCACCATCAGTTATTCATACCCTCAGACCACTTTCTGGCTCCAGGTAAGCCTCAGCCTTGGTGGCATCTCCAGCACTTGGCCTCAGGAAGCACTGATGGCCTTATCTCAAGATGTCTTGGTTATGCCCTAAGCCTGCTCATTGTAAGCTCCAGGCACAAACAGTAGTAGGATGAGTGCTGATGTGGAGTTTTTTGACTGCGTGTGGAATGTGTGCACCTAACTCTTAGATTGACAAAGAGTTTGAGTAACTTTAATCTGCCTGAGACTTCTGTTGCTTAAGTTCTTTAAAAACTGTTCCCTCTTTCATGAAGTCTCTGCTGATCTCCACAGAAAGAAATGACTATTTTCTTTCATCACTTCTGCACCTGTTGGGTGGCACCTGTGGTATGGTATTCCATAGCTGTGTGTGGATTCATCTCCCTGACCAAAGATTGTGTCTTGTATTGATTTTGATTAATGTCATTGACCTACCTAGAACTCTTCCAGAAATTCTTTCCAGAAATTCATGGGGTGTATCTTACTCAACTTTGTCGCTTTACTGCATGGTGTAGAGGCTGATATGGACAAATAGTGGATAATTATCACCATGGTTTTTGTGTGGTTTGGAGGTATACTAAGCCATGTGCTTGGCACTTTATTACCATTGTCATAGAAGAATTTCATAGTGACTCCGTTGAGTAGCTTTTTTAAAAAATTCAAGTTGTCATATAGATAAGAGAGACTGCAGGCCCAGAGTTTCCAAGCCATCTAGTCAAACAGTGAAACTAGGCAAGAGCAGAGCCAAGACTGGAGTAGCATTTCTGACCTCTGGACCTGTGCTGTCACTGCTAGGCTTCACTGCCTCCTCTATCCTGTCTGGGGTCTGATGAGTGGCCCAGTTCCAGAAACGGGGGAAGAATCTCCTTGAATCTGTCCCAGTGTCACTGCTTCCCCACCATGGGACTGAGCACACCCACGTCTTCTTCCTTTCAGGCTTATTTCTCTCAGCCAATGGTTGCTGCAGCTGTCATTGTTCACCTGGTGACAGATGGAACGTATTATGGGGATCAAAAGCAAGAGACCATCAGCGTGCAGCTTCTTGACACCAAGGATCAGAGTCACGACCTAGGTAAGCACCTTCTCCTGGGTTTGGCTTGCACAAGGCACCTGCTTCCTTGCCCGCTCATGGATGGTTGTGAGGATCAGCTTAGAATGCGCTCTTCCTTCCTCTTTTTATCCTTCTTGCCTCTTTGCCATTTAGGATCCTCATTGCTGCAATATAGATGCAGTTGTGTATCTAGACAGATCTATATCTGCCAGATGTATGGACAAAGTCAGTGGAAGACTGTCGTTTTATGGTTGCCTTGGGTTTCTCATCCTAAGCATCTAGGTGATACTCAAAAATCCCTGAGAAAAAGATTGAGCAGGAGTCTTTCCCCACTGTCCATGTCAGCACCCAGTGTCTCATAAGGAGAAACTGGTAAGCCACAGGTCACAGAGTGAACCGGGACCTAGTAGCCAGGTTTCAGAGCACAGCCCTTTGAACCAGAAGTGTCTGGGAAGTCTCCCATGTGGTGACCATACACCAGCACAGCTTCCAGAGGAGATCCCTGAGGAAGCAAGAACAAGAAAGTTTTCTGTCAAGCACAGAACTTGGGGCAAGTGACGAATCAGATAGCTTTGCCTTGAGCAGAAAGTCAAGGGAGGAGATGAGAACCAGAGTTGTCACATGTGTTATTATTCTGCATACTCAAGTGTGTCATGGTATGAGGAAGGGCCTGACTCCAGAGCTGACAACTATGGTCAGAATCCCTTACCCACCGCTCACTCACTTTAACTGGGTGAGCATTTTTCTCAAACTCTCAATGCGTCACTCAGAGTGTCACTGTCTAAATAGGCACAACATGGACAATGATGTCCATCTTACCATCAGAGTGAGAAGTTAGTTGACACACTATGGACATGCCCAGTATGAGTCTTGGCACTAAGAACTCCAAATGAGCATTAAGAAATCCCTGTTACACCCTCTCTTCCTGTCTGCCCTGGGTAGCCCTTTGGAGTGTTTGGAATTCCGGGCCAGCCCAGTAGCCTGAACTTCAAAGCTGTGCCCACACTATTCCATGGAGAACTCATCTCAGAAACCCATAAGAAGCAAGCACACAACGGGTCGTGTCAGGGTCAAAGAGAAGCCAAGGGAGCAGGGAGAATTTTTGTTTTGTTTGGTCTTCATGTTTATTTATTTAGTGAGTTTTAAAGGCAACAGGGAACATATCAATAAGGAAGAGAAAGCCCCTCTGGATTTATCTGAATTCCTGAGAAATTTCCCTAAGTGAGAAGCAAATATTTTCGTAGTTGTCCTGGCATTGTGTAGGGCTCCAAGGAGAGATTTCTCAGTAGCATTGCAGGAAGCCTGTTCCCCAGCAGCTCCCTGGGTCTTGCTGCTGGTGTTCGAGGCTTCTGCCTTTCTGTCCCCTTCCTACCACATTCTCCTGTCCTGTGCATAAATAGAGAAGCTACCGGCTAGGCTTGCAGCTTCCTGCTTCCCCAAAGGAGGACTTGCCCATCACAGCAAGGATGATACTGCTTTTCGGATGTGAAAATCAAGTTTGGGGAGCTTTCTGGATTCTCAGAACCCAATCCACCGAACACCCACTTTCATTTTGCCAACGCCATCCTACTTTCTCCTCCCATCGTCTCTCCAGCTTCACGCATCTTTTCTCCCTTTCCTTTCCCTTCTTTCTGGAAACTGCCTCTTCTAGCAAGTACTGGAGACTTTTGAATGAGGCAGACCTGGAGATTGTGCCTCCGCTGTGCTGGGCTATGTGGAACTCCCGCATCTGTCTCCTTCTCTGCAGATGGGGCACGGAGGTCCTTATCTCACATGGTGCTCTGGGTTCTCAGGCTTGCTCGTGACAGCAGCTGTTTACCCTGGCAAGGGCCTGTTGATGTGAATTATTTCCATCACCTTTATGACAAACCAGGCAGGCAGACTGAAACTAGCAGCTTAGGACCATCAAGCCCTAAGGCGATGTGGGAGGGAGCTGAGGCCCAGAAATGCTTGGATGAGGGGTGGCCTTCAGGGGGAGGGAGAAGGGCTGTGGGCACTAGGTGAAGGGAAAGCTTAGGGGGCAGGGAGGTAGGAGGATTGGAAAGTTTTGGAATCAAGAAAAAAACAGCAGACAAAGAAACTTTCAATCAAACTCAAAATCCCCACTGGCCGCCCAATGGTGCTTTTGTGCAGTGACATGAAAGGGTCTGGGGGCTTCGGGAAGAGCCCTTTGGGGAGGGCGTGACTGGCCTTGAGTAATGAGCCTGGCCCCTCGGCCCTCTGTCTCCCCTGACAGGCCTCCACGTCCTGAGCTGCAGGAACAATCCCCTGATTATCCCTGTGGTCCACGACCTCAGCCAACCCTTCTACCACAGCCAGGCGGTACGTGTGAGCTTCAGTTCGCCCCTGGTCGCCATCTCGGGGGTGGCCCTCCGCTCCTTCGACAACTTTGACCCTGTCATCCTGAGCAGCTGCCAGAGAGGAGAGACCTACAGCCCTGCTGGGCAGAGGTAAGGCGTCCTGGGCCGACTCCCCCTGGGCCTTGTGCAGCCGAGTGAAGACAGTGCCATTCGGAGGCTGAGTAGTTGCATGTGTTGCTATAAAAAGTCTGACTATTTCTCCTTTATCCATCCTCTGACCTTTGGCCCGCTTGGCCTTTGGGTTTGAGAGGCCTGTAAGTCTCTGAGTCCCTGGAGTGAGCCAGCGACTCAGGATGTATGGTAGAAGGAGGCCCTCCCTCCCTCCCCTGGCTTCAGCTGCAGAGTTAACGATAAGAATCAGGATGACCTGGAAAAAGTACTGTCCTTTTCTGGCTCAGCATCACGAAAAGAAAGGCCAGTTGCCTTAGCTCTTCAGGCTCAGAAATGCCAGAATGTGCTTGCTGCTCCGTAGGTGACACGAGCAGTTGAGTGGATGGAGCAAGGGTGGTGTTTACCTCATCACAATTCACTGCGCCTTTAAGTCGTAGGTGAAACTTCCATGTCTCCTGCAAACCTTGTCCCTGAGAGGCCTCAGCGACCCAGGGGACTGTCTTTTAAACTTGCAGGCATCACTCCATCCAGTGCTTTGGATCTAGCAGCTATAAATACATCTCACTTAGAGATACAACGAGATGGTGTTTTCTCAAAAGAATTTGAGAACACGGTACACGGGTTTGAATCCCTATATTACACCCCTACTACCCCACTGTGTGCCTCAGATGAGTCAGCTTCCGTTTCTGAGCCTGTTTTCTTTTTTGGAACAAGGGTAGATAACGCTGTGTCTCCCAAAGCATGGTTGTGAAGGTTAATTGTTGCACTGTAGATGACAACTTTTCTGTAGACAGGCACTGTGCAAGCAGAACCATATATATATTTACAGTCACTTTGTGTGTATGTTTGTGTGTTTGTTGTGTCCTGGGGAAGGAACCCAGAACCTTCCCACTGAGCTGTATTCTTGGCTCATTTTTGGGTTTTGATTTTGTGAAAGGGTCACCCCCCTCCCCAGGTCATATTTGAGTTTTGGTTTTGAGATAAAATCTCATTACGTCCCTACATTACCCAGGCTGGACTTGAGTTTAACATCTTCCTGCCTTAGCTTTCCAGAGTACTAGGATTACAGGCCTGCACCCCTGGGCATGGCTTATAGCCCCTTTCTGACAATGGTGTTGGTAGAGTTCTTTTTTTTTTTTTCCACATAATTCTGTCACGTTCCTAAGGTCAGAGGTGGAAGACGCCTCTGAGATGGTCTAGGAGCTCCAACACATCCAAGCCTTGGTGTTATTTTTCAGGATTCCAGGGCCCCGATGGGGAAACAATGGGCCCAGAGTTGCTCAGCATCTCCCGAGCTTGTTTGATGAGATCCAAAAGGCAAAAAAAGAAAAGGAGTTGTCCTAGTGTCCTCCCTAAACCAGTGCAGCCCTACTCTGTATACCTGGAGACAGGGAGAGGGAAAAGGCGTGGGGAGGAGACGTAGCTCTTCCCACGTCCCTGCTCCCGGAGGACACAAAAGGTGGTTGCAAAATCCACATTGTTTTGCACCCACTGTCCCCAGCGTCTGTTGTGCAAAGTCTGTCGCAATCGTTCCAAGGCAAGAGTTCCCTAAATATCACTCATTGTCATATTTCACTCTAAAAGGGCTTTTTTTTTTCCTCCCTGGCCCTCCAGACTCTATAAAAATAAGTTAATTCTCAGAATGCAGGGAAACAATGTTATTGAAAAATGCAGATCCACCGGGTCTTTCCTGCCATGTGCTCCCGACTTTATCCAGCCACCCAGGCCACTCCCACGCTGACTAAAGCTAGTGCCAGCTTCTCGGAATCTTCCTCAGCACCTCCTGTGCCCTGAGCAGCTAGCAGTGACAAGTGGCTCATCTCTGAAACCAGCCAGAACAGTTCTTTGGTAGAGCAGGAACATCGAACTGGGAGAAGTGTTGCCTGCTCCCGTGTGACTGTGGACAAGTCATCCCCTCTCTCTGGGCCTTCAGTGTCTCAGGTCGTAAGTGGGTGGTGATGAATGCCATGTTCCCTGTGATTCTTTTCTGCTCTGTCTTTGATTCCTAAGAGTCAGGAGGGGAGAGAGGAAGAAATAAACATTCGTGGAGTCCCTGACCAGTGCATTACCTTATTTCATTCTTCCACATGTTCTGGGAGGTATGACTCAGAGAAACGCAGTGAGTCAAGGACACCCGGGAAGTAAGAGGCAAACCCCTGCTTTGTCTGGCTCTCAGAGTCCTGTTCTGCCCACTGTCTCCAGGTGCCCGTAGGACAGAAGGACCTTTTCACATAAGCATAGACTCAGTGTCACTCTGAGCACAGGGATAGAGGTAGGACTCTAAGGGGTTGGGCTGACTTGTCTGTGAGCTTGGACCAGGCTGCGTGTAGAGGGCTGAGGTTGCAGGGATGGGGGACCCCCTCCTGACTGCTTCCATGAGAAAGGACAGCAGTTATTCATGGGGAACTCCAGAGGCATTGACCAAAACAGACAAGACACTGAGAATGTGCAAATGCATTAACATAAATAAACAAAGACGAAGGGGATAAAAAGAAAGAAAACAGACAACAGCTCTACAGAGCCTTAGTGTGTTTTGCTTTATTTTCAAAAGCACCAAGGTGAATAATACCACTTTTCTAGCACACACTTCAGTTGCTTGTAGTTCCAACCTCCTGTTCTCTTGGCTACTTCCCAGGTAGTGAAAGGTGTTGAGTCCTCTCTCCCCATCTCCTTCCACCCGCACCTTTTCCTCCCTTCTCTCCTGGACCTTTCCCTCTCCTCCATTCCATTTAGTCTGTTTCTGCTCTCTCTCCTCCTCCCCTTTGTCTCTCTTGCCAGCTCTCTTTTCCTCATTTCCCTCCTGTTCACCTAAGAGCAGTGTGGTATCCAGTGGGCTGCAGTAGGAGAAGCATTGCTATCGCAAAGCCCATGCAGGTGGGATGCTCTGACCTAGATTTGAATGTCTCCAGTCTTCATGCAGTATTTGGTATATATTCCAAGGTCCCCAAAATGGGATCATATTGCTAATGAGAGGTTATGGAATTGTAGCCAAATCCTATTTCCAAACCTATTTGGGGGAAGAAATAAAGTTGGCCTGGAGTGGGTGGATGGGGTTGCTGAGGTAGAAGTAGGGGGAGCAGGAGGCTTCTTAAATAGAAAACGCTTCAGCCATGATGCTGAGGCCCCCTAGTGTATGTAACACACACACCACATGCATACTCATATGCATATGTACAAGCACACACACACACACACACACACACACAACACAACACAACACATCCATCTATCTAACCTTGTGATTCTAAACAGAAATTGGACAGTTATTTATTAAGTTCAGTGGGCCACATAGTAACTGCTCTCTCTTTCTCTTTTCTTTCTTCTGCGTTTCCTTCCTTCGTCTTTCTTTTTTTCCCTCCTCTACTTACATGCTGAACCATTTAGAAAGAGCTAATGCTGATAGAAAGCTTTTATGAGACCATCTTTGACAGGAAATAAGCTCTTTGTGTGACTATCCCATTAGGCGACTACATAGGAATTCACATGCACAGTTTGGAACCCAGAGTGAAGCTGCTCATGGCCGAAGACCACAGCTTCTCCTTTCTGCCCATGACCTCATCTGGCTTCATCAACTTACGAAGGAATCAGTGCCTCTCACACATGGGGTGGATATCCTGCAGTGGTAGCTGCTGGGCTTGATGGTGTGTGTCTTTGACTAACACTGGATTCTGCCTGACTCTTCTCTAACATTGCTCAACTCCAGCCCCCATCTGCAATCTACCAGAGGTTTTGTTGCTCCAAATCCTTAACAAAACTTGGGATTTTCGAATCTATTTTTCCCATTTTCCACCCATGGCCCTGACATTACTTTCTCTATTGTTTGTCTTCATGAAACTATGATGCCTGGAAGTGGAGATTCCTAAAGATTTCCTAGTTCTTCTTCCTCATTTGAAGGGACACCCAAGAGCCAGGCAAAGCAAGTGCATTGCCTAAAATCACCCAGTCAGGAGAGGCAGAACCAGACACTGAATCTACTTCTCAGGGAACACTTTTCTTTCCTCTCCACCAGGAATTTCAAGACTGGTATCTTAGGTCAGAGCTGGCCCCAGGGAATCTATAGTTATTTGGCCCCCTTAGTTATTTTACTTACTTAGTTGTCAACATTTAAATATCAGAAGAATTCTTTGTGGAATTGTCTCAATGAAAAGATTTGAAAGCAATGGACCTATTAGGCTTCCTTGGAGTGGAGTGGAGAGCTGTCCTTGTCATGCACACCCCAGGCACTACTCCCAGCTCACGTGGCTTTTCACCTTACCTACCAGGACCCTCCACACCACTGAGTGTACATCACCGACTCTTCAGCGCCATGCCTCCGTGCTGCACTGTAATGCCAGTACCTTGGAAACCCGGGGAAGAAGGTTCCTTTAGAATCACTTGGCCCAGTAACCTCATTTCTTGACAGAAAAATGAGATCCTGTCGTATCGGCTCCTTCTCACTCTCACCTCCCAGGTGATCCTGAGGGGGTGACACAAGGGCAGACTTTTTGTTACTCTCCATTGTTGAACATTCCGGGTTTTTTGTTGTCTCCACCTGGGCAAGCCGGAATGGCCTATAAGCAACCTGCCTGTCGTCATCCCCTCTTCCGCATAGCATAATTATAGCTATGCAGCAGGCCACAGGAGTGAAGCCAGGAGTCAAAGGGCAAAACTAAGAGAAAGACTCTCACTAGCCCTTTTATTCTGGCTTTGTCCCGATTTGAGTACCAGGTATCTTCTGCCAGGTGTGGTCGATGTCCATTTCATTTAACAATGGGGACAGCAGTCTGGGATTGGCTGGTCGTGTGAAGTTCTACTTCCGCCTGGAACTTGAGCCAATGACTGAACACATGTATAATATATGGAAGAAGAAAAGAAAGATACTGAAGTTTCTGGTTGGGTCGGTATCGGGGGGCATCGCCTTCGGCCAGATGTGAGAATCTGATTAATGCAATTCTATCTATATCTCTTTCCCTATCCATCCATCCAGCCACCGTTTTTCCTTCAAGGAGTGTGTTAATGTGTTTTCTTTTTCTTGATATTTTTTCTTGATCATGTATCACTTCCCTCTTTTTAAAAAAACAAGTCAGAGACTTTTTTGTTTGTCTCGCTGCCCTTTCTTGCTTTTGCATTTGTGCTTCAGAAGCAGCAGCGCTGTTGCAGAGTTATGTGGGAGGGCCATTTGGGTGGCGTTTATCAATTTGGGGCAGTGTGTTCACACAACATTTTCTAAGCAACAAGAAGCCAGGGGAAAGAGCTGGAAGATCTCCATATAGATTCTGTCAGAGATGAACACCATTGAGCAAACGATTTAGAACTCTTATTCTAAATGGGAATGGTATTACCACCTCTGGAATCTGTAGTGCTTGCAAATAAGGTGATGTAAATGAAACACAGTGGCCAATGCCAGACAGAATTATTTCCTTCTCCCCTTTTCTTTCTGTTTGCAAGTTTGGAAGCCCTGTGCAGACAAATGCATGAAAAACTAACAATACTTCACTCTTCAGTGTATATTCTCAAGGACCCTAAGACTAAGAAATATCTCATAAAAAGAGGCTTCAGAGTTGGAAAGTGACTTTTAAAATCTTAACCTTTCCTCAACACCTTTAATATACATTAGAATACTCAAGGTACTGAAAAGTCCTGCAATAAGGAAAGCCTATTGATCTAATCAGTTGGTCTCATTAAACTAATGCTACTCATACTCATCTAAACATGGAACCTTTTAGCCAGGCAATTTACAAGACCGGGAAGTTTGTTCCTCCCATAGAAGAAAAGAACAGATCTGGAAGACTTCTTACAGAGCTCCATAGTGTCCAAGATGTTTCTCAGATGCCCTCCTTTTTATTTCTATTAATACACACATATTCCATCCTGTTCTGGATCTTTGTACCTGCTCTTCAATCTGCCAGAAACTTCACTGACCCCGAATATTTTGAAGATGATTCCTTCATCTCCACCAGGGCTCAGTGTAGACATCCCTTCCACGTGGATTCTTCTACAAAAAGTGTCTTTCTCCTTTCTCCCAAACAGCGACCATGTACAATGTCCCTATGCTCTAATGCTCTTACTGTACACAACACTATCTGAAAGAGTGTCATTGATGACTCTTTCTTGCCACCTGTCCTCCTTCCTTAAGTGCATGGGATGACACCACTTTAGTGAACCTCGCCAATCTGGTACTGCATGAGGCCACTGATTGAGGTGTCTTGAATAGATGAATGAGTGGATGACAGTTCATCCTGCTGACAATTCTGAGGCAAGTTGTTTTATTGTTTTTATTTTACAAATGAGGAAATAGGTTCAAATGCTATATGTCCACCCAAGTTTGCACAACTGATAAGTGACAGAGCTGGAACTTGAACCCAAGTGCCCCTGATCAGTAAGACTTGTGCTTTTTCCACTCAGGGAAACAAAATGCTTCAGGGTTTTATTGTCCTATAAAGAAGAACTTTAATAGACATGGAACAAGGAGAAGGGAACTGTTTTGATCTTAATGGCCTGAGAGCCCAGAAAAGAAAGTTGCCTTTCTCTGTAGGTCTTCGCAGGATGGGAGGACCCCTGGTGCCTTCTGGGAGTGCTGAGCGAGAGTGTCCAAACTGTAAGGCACAGGTCAGAACAGCTTGGGAGCTGGTAGCTTGCAGAGTAAATCTATTTAAATTGGAACCATGTGGCTCCTTCCCCCAGTGCTTACACAAAGTGAACAGATGCATTGTTTGGTGTCAAAGCCCTTGTGTTGACACCACAGTCACTGCCTCTTTAAGGTCTCCACATGGTGCATACTGAGGCCATCAAGAGCAAGGGGAATGGTGGAAAGGCGGAGGATGGGAGGAGCCCAGCAAATGTGTCTCCTTGTCATTTGCCTTGTGTCCAAGAAGAGAGCATTGGGGCAGGTGAAAGCCACATCAAGGAGGGTCTGGAACCCAAATTAAGTGTTTGACATTCTCTGAACATTTCAGAAAGGGAATTTGCTTGTGATATGTTTGGGAAGCTTTTAGTGTTTCTGTCTCTCTCACTTTGTTAATATTTATCATTTTAATTGGAGCAGTAGGTAAAGTCTGGGGTGAAGAAGTATGTCCTAGTAAAACCCTTGTTGAGAGTCATGATACTAACCCCAAGAAAATCAGAAAGTTCTTCTGGAGTTGATTTGCCCAAAATCTCTACCTGTATTCTGGATGAAAGAAAGAAACTAAAAGTTTTGAAATGCTGGATGCAAATGTAGCTGCATGTGCTTCGTGTAGCTCACACAGTCAGAGGGGTGACAGAGAGAAGAGTCTCCAAGAAGCTTCTGTGTTAGGCCTCAACCGCCCAGCCTCTGTGCAGTGCTCAGGAGCCACATCAATGCATTGTTGCAATTTATTTCATTGTACTGAGCAACATTTGTTGTGCATGGCATTTTATTGACAATGCACAATGCATATAACATGCCCTAAAAAGAAACAGGTACTATCTCAGCCCTCAAAGACACTGTAGCCTAGAACTGTGGGGCAAGGTTAGCAAGGAGAACTTCTGGGTTGCATATTTGGGTGAGAACTTAAAACAGGTAACATAATCTTGCTGTTCCTCAATTTTTCCGACTGTAAAGTGCATAACACTTAGCTCAGAGGGTCATTGTGAGGATGGAGTGACCTCATGCAAGAAAGCCATCAGTGAGTGGAAGCTAATGTTACTGAGTGTCTACATAACTGTAACGCAAGGGAAAAGAACCGAGCGCAGGGATTTCATTTGGTTTCTGTTTGCATCCTTAAGGATTAGAGTGCATTATGGGACCTGGTGGGCACTCGGGGCATGTTTATTCAGTGCACCCAGCACAAGGCAACTGTGTTGGAGAAAGGATGGCAGAATGCCTGTGAGGGAGCTTACCTAGGGACACAAGGGAAAGCTTCGCACAGAAATGTGTACCCAGGAGCAGAATTCAGCCTGGCAGAAAAGTGGAGATGGCAGTTGTAGCAAGATAAAAGGTCTGGCCTCTGTGCCAACTTCGCTAACAATTTAGAAGCACCCCCTTACAGTTTATGAGGGATTTCTACTTCTATGGCTTCAGCTGAGTTTGATGGCTCCTTGATGCCAGCTGTACTGAGGCTATGTATCTTCCATTCATCGAGTGTTTACTATATACTGGGAATTCTGCTAGATGTGTTTTCTAAAACGACCAATTTGGTTTTCCTCATCACCACTGAAAATGCATTCTCTTAGAAAACATGAAGAGACTTTCCACACAGTACCTAGCAGATAGGAAATTCAATAAATACTTGCTGTAATTCCAATAAACTCTGCTGCACAAATGGAAAATCTGGGGCTGCACTAGGCTGGAAACTTGGTGACACGCAAAGCTCTCAAGTGGCAGGATTTGAATCCTCTAACTCCTGCTTTCAGGGACAAACCTTAACCACACCCACCGGTCTTATTTAACCTAACAAGCCCCGTCATGCAGTCTGAGGTATCAGCCTTTTGAAATTCTAGAGAGAGACTCAGCTCTATCTTCCACCTGGAATACAGTGGTTTTGCAAGAAAACACCCTCTAACCCTCTCCTGTGTTTCCTCCCCAGCTGTGTGCACTTTGCCTGTGAGGCTACTGACTGCCCAGCGCTGGCCGTAGCGAACGCTTCTCTCAACTGCTCCAGCAGTGACCGCTACCATGGTGCCCAGTGTACTGTGAGTTGCCTGACAGGCTACGTACTCCAGATACAGCGGGACGATGAGCTGATCAAGAGACAGGTGTGTGGCGGTGCTGAGTGCTGAGCTCTTCTTCTGCCCACGGAAAGCTCTGGGGTTGGAGCGCGTGGGACATCTTCTCTAAAGTATCTCCAGCACTGAAAACACTGCTGTCATGTAATATGCATAACAGACACGATTTTGTCATGCACACACACACACACACACACACACACACACACACACGTGCATGCATGTGAATGAATTAAGCAATGAACAAATCAATCTGAAATCTCTCAAAGAAGAGCTTTTATGCTGAGTGTGTTCCACATAACACTCACCAGTGCCGTTGTGTAGGTTGCAGATCTACAGGACCAAGGGCTGAGCATGTTGGAAGGGAGCGTTGTAGCCAGGACTTTGCTTGCATCGAACGGGCCGCAGACAGTAGAGGGGAACCTTCTGTTGACGAGGTGCCCAGTTATTAATTTGTCCATTCATTCATCACAAAGTATGAACTCACTATAAATCCGATTCTGTACTAGGTAGGATCTTAGTGCCTAGTGGGAGAGAAGGGGCAGGCAGTTCATGAACAACAACTCCTCCGTGTGATAAATACTGTTAAGGGAAGTGGAGGGTGTTGTGGAAACATAGAAGAATCAAGCAATGTGTCCTGGAAGAAGTGATATGAAAATTGAGAAGTAGGTTTTTAGACACGGGGCTTGCATTGAGAAGAGAGAAACGCGTGCTCTGACACTGGCTGGAAGAGTATGTGGAAATCTGTTGGTAAGAATGACCATGAGACAGATGGAGATAGTTTTTCCTTTTCTAGAGTCATTCAAGTCATGAAGCTAAAGTCAAGCTGAACCCACTGGTACAAAGCTCTGCCAGCTCGGTCAGGAAGTTTGGGGCTTAGCATTAGAGTAGCAGGAAAATGTTCAAAGACATGACACAGTCAGATCGTGGTCGACAGGGTGCTTGCTTCTGACTGCCCACGTGGCTTAGAGTCTTGCAAGAAGACAGGCAGCAGAAACCCTTCAGGAAATCATCAGTAGGGCTCTTGGGAGACAGAATGTGTCCTGCATGAAATTAGTGGTAGTAAGTGGATTTAAAGAATGTGCCAGAATGTTGCTCAGCCAGATGTTGCTTGGGAGTTTCAGGTGGGACACCAGGAATAGGACAAGTTGGCAGTTAAAGTTTCTTTCAGCTGTGGAATTGGAGGATTCCAGAGCTCTCTTGCTAGATGCAGCTTTTCCACATCCCTGCCAGTAGACTTTGCCTACACACTGCAAGCACACAGGCATATTCTTCATTATTGGAAAGGCCTGTTTGTACAGAGCTGCTGAGCTCGCTCGTCTTAGACACCTACTTCCTTCCGTGTGTCAGACATGGCAGGTCTAAACGCCTATGGAAACAATTAAGTTGTTTTGGCAGTGGGAGACCTCTGTTGCCTTTGATGTGTGCTTAAGGGAGGAAAATGTCCTTTGCTTTTAAAATCCCAGATCAACACTTGGCATTCCCATCCCCTGGGATTTGGCAGCTTTCTCCTTAAATGGAAGCGTCTGAGCTGTCAGTGATGTTTGTTCCCTTGGCTCTAGAGTGAGATCTCACCCTTCCACCTACATCTTTTGAGTTTGGTTAGAATCTCTGCCAAACCTTTCCTTTTTCCTAGACTTGTTGCTTCTTTGTGTCTTTCTGTCTTGATTATTGCCACCAAGTCTTCGAATATGAAGTGAATGGTAGAGAAATCCTTCTGTTCAATCCATTCCTTTTGTCAATAAGGGAATTCAAGTAAGAAAAGAGACTTACTTTGGTCCAATAACATTAGGGACAAATATCAAGTCTTGTATGTACTAAGACGATGCCTATTGTGTACTTTGCTCTCTTGTAGGCTCCTGGTAACCCCCTTCCAGAGATAATAAACAAGACCACTCTTTGGTGTTCTATGTTTTAGCCACATTTTATAGTCTGTTTTAATGAAAGAAGTCATCATGTCCTCAATGTCTCTGAATAGCCAAACTCTCATTAATAGAGTGGCGATTTTGTAGCAAGTAGTTAGGTTCATAGGAGCATAGTCTTTGAGTTGAAGTCCTATGTATACTTTTTTTTTCCCAGGAGGGTAACCTGGCTCTGATCAAATTATATCTCTAAACTTCAGTTTACACATCTTTCAATGGGTACTACATGCCTGATTCATACAGTTGTTGAGATTATTAAGATATGCTGAAGTTGTAAACAGTAAGCATTGGTCTTCCGGTACCTCTGCAAGACTCTTAGGCAGAATATTTCTTCATATCTGTGGTCCTGTTTTCTGTATCTCACGTTGCCTCTCACACTTTCAGTTGGGACCCAGTGTCACCGTGACCTGCACAGAAGGCAAGTGGAACAAGCAGGTGGCATGTGAACCAGTGGACTGCGGTGTCCCGGACCACCATCACGTCTATGCTGCTTCCTTCTCCTGTCCTGAGGGCACCACCTTCGGCAGCAAATGCTCCTTTCAGTGTCGTCACCCTGCCCAGTTGAAAGGTATCTTGGGTCTTTGCCTCAGTTCAGCCCACCTTTGTCTAGGGAAACTTTTAGCCTGATTACGGGCCCATTTCAGGGTCTCAAACAACAGGGTTGAACCAGGTGGTCTCTGTTTTCTTAATTTCTTGGAACCAGTTGTGTTTACATAAACTGCTCCCACTGTGTAGCTAATAAAAAAGTATATTGATAAAAATGACAGTGAAATATCCTTTGAGGCTACAAATCTTGCCAAAAAAAAAGGGAAGAAAGAAAGAAATGGGGAGTCGAATCAGTGTAGAAAAGTAGGAGCTACATTTGGTTCTAATACAGCTAGTTTACTAGTTCACTCTGTATGATTAAGGCCCAGTAAGTCACATGAGATGCTACTAGTTTTCCTATTCACAGAGGAGAAAATTGAACCCGAGTTTAAAGAACCTAAGCAAGGTTGTATTTTATTTGTGGTAGAAGTCAAGTTATAGCACAGAACTATCTTTTGCAATGCCAAGTACAGCTTTTTTTTTTAGAGGGGTGGAGGTGGGAGGTACTGATGATCAAGTTTAGGGTGTTAACACTGAGCTACATCCCCAGCCCATTTTTAGTTTTGATTTTGAGACAGGGTTTCACTGAGTCGCTAATTTACCGAGGTAGGGCTCGAACTTGTGATCCTTCTGCCTGTGCCTTACAGACCTGTGCCACCATGCCTGGCTCATACTCCTCTATAATAAGAGGGTGTTAGGAGGAGAGAAGCAGGTAGGGACCCGAGGCACCTGTCCTCCTGCTAGGCTGCACACTAGTAAGTAAGAGATTGGGGTACTGAAGGAAAAATCACACTTAACAAACTCCAGAGACTGGCCTAGGGGCTCTGTAATTTGAGGACTGGAAGGGCTCTTAGGGTAGGAAATATCAAGAACTCAAAGTCCAGCACAAGAAAAGATGAAAACTATACAAAGTCCCAGAGCAAATTGGTAGCAACTTTAGGATGGATATTTCTGGCTTCAAGCTGAGCATGTATTTGGACTATTTACAATTATGCCTGGATTTACAAAAGCATCAGAGGTCTTCTTTCACTTGGTTTATCAGGAAAAAAATCACCTCTTTAATCTGAAAACAATGTGCCACTTGAGCATGAGTCCTGCCTTTGGTTCCTTCATGACACAGAGAGTGCATGCGTGGACTTCTGTGAAGTGTAGGAAACCTTGCAGGAAGTCTGTGGATTCCCTTAAACCTAGATGTAGCATTGTGTATGCCTGGCTTTTCAGCCATTGTGATGATGGGAAGGAATCAGTAGTTTCCCAAGTCCTCAAGGAAACACACAACTCTAACACATTAGGAAACCCATATGGACATGTGTCCCTTGAGGACAGTGGCTGTGCATCTAATCCCTTTCCATGTTGCTGTCAGGGAGCCCAGGACCTGCCATATAGTAAGACTCTCTAATATATATTGGCTGTATGTATAGATGAAATAAAGAAATACCACAAGACCCATTTCTCTTAAGAAATGAACAAGACACCCATCAGTCTTACTAAACTGCCCCCAAAAGAAGGACAGGAAGTGCATCTGGGACACATTCCTCAGCTCTTCTCGTTTTTAACCCAAGGAGATTTGAATAAAAAAGTTATAGACGTTTCATTTGCTCTATTATGAAGATTTAGGTCAGAAAGAGGTGAAAAGAGCAGTGGAAATTGGAAATCCTCCAGCTTTCAGGCCATCTAAGCTCATTGCTTGTCCCTATTTGCCAACAGGATGCAGGATGTATTAATAACTCCAGACTAGGAAATCATACTTCTCTCAATCAGAGGCCCTTGGGAAAAGGAGGTGTATAAATTAGCATTGATTATTACCGTTTTCATTGTGGCTAATAATAATCCTTAATCAAAGTGACACCGACCCTGTCTCCTGTCTGTGACTGGGGGGAGGGGACCCTGCTATAGAGATGAGGTCTTGGGAGGATTGTCACACTGAGAGTTCTGATTCCCTTGAGAATACAGAGAAGTGTCTCTTTATGTCACACTGAACACTAGGATCAGCTGCTGTTTCAAGAACTCAAAGTCCAGCACGAGAAAGGAAAAGAATGTATACAAACTTCCAGAGCAAATTGGTAGCAGTTTTGGGATGGGGGATGGGGGATTCTTGCAGTTTTGCGGTGAGCATCCTCTGGTGCCCACTTCCCCTGTGTCGAGGCTTCTGATTGGATCTGGGCAAAGGTCTTGCCACTTTTCCTTAGAGCTGGTCAATTCTATCCTACTTGCTTCCTTTCTGAAGTAAGAGGGCACAGAGATGTTCGAAGTATTTCCCCCGCCCCTCCAGTATTTGGTTGGCTTCATTTCCCTCCCTTCTACCCTTTGCTTTTCACGTTCTTTGTAACATAATGTAAGCAGAAATCAACGTAGCTTTAGAATCAGAAAGTCCATGAATCTACTCCTGGCTCTGCTTCCTTCCAACTGCTTGGTCTTACGTGAGTAATTCCATGCCTATGAGGCTGCATGCCCTCACTTATGAAGTAAGCTTGTGGGAGTTCATATGGAAGGGTCAACTCAAGGGTGATAAGAGATGGATTATAAAGTGTCAGAGCTAAGTGAGTGAAAGAGAGTACCCAGTGGATACTCACTGTCTTCAAGAAGTACCCCACAAAACATGAGCAGTAGCCAATCTCCCACCCAGCCCTGACCTCTTTTTCCTGTAGAGTCCTTGGTGCTAAGAACCATATAGGTGTTTTTCTTTCTTTGTGTTTCTCTCAGTCCACAGGGCCAGTGCCTTCAGAAGAGCAACCACCACTCAGAACAATCCACTGAATGTACCTCCTAGGAATCTAGGGTTTTTATTTTTGGGGTGGGGGGTAGAAAGGTACTTTATTGGGTTAAGTAACCTTGGACTTGAGTCTCAAGCCATTCACTTATTTCCATAATATATCCGTGTTTCCTAGGTATTACTGAAGATGAAGTAAGAACTGGGAGGATGTTGAGACGGGCCACATCCTCCACTTCCCAGCATTGAGCTCTCTTGCTTATCTTGATGAAATCGTGTAACTTGTGCTTTTCATTTGCATTCCTTTGAACAGAAGTGCCCAACTTTGCAGACTCCTTTGTTCTTCTTCTTCATCTTCTTATTTTTTCAGAAGATCTCTCCATGAGTTATCCCTGAAAAGACTGATTCTTAGCACTTTATCTTTTATTTGTGTATAATAATTGGAATGAAAATTGGATCCCTGTAGTAAAAAAAAAAAAAAAAATTGGAAATGAAAGACACCATTCTGGACAGAAAGGAGATGGTGAGGATGGTGAAATCCCATTTTGTGGTTAGTGCTTGATTCCAGGATACGTTGCTGTTCTGCATTCCTGGCTCTGTGAGGTTTACTCTGAACCACAGTCCTTACTTAGTCATGCTGAGAGGTAGAAACTCAACAGTGGGCTGAAGTGCCCAGTCAAAAGCCAAGCAGACCTGGAATGAACCCCAACTCTGCTTTCAGCACCAGTTAGTTTGACCATCCCAAAAGGAGGCTAAGAACAAGATGAAGGTAATGGCAGCAGTGATTTCTCTTAGGTCTACCCATTGGCTCAATTCTACACAGCCCTTATAGGATTCCTTGCAGGAGTTTAGGGAAAAATTAAATATTTTCAGCCAAAATGCAATCTGATTCATCCTTGCCGGAACTAGGAAAGCACAACTTCCTTGAGCAAGTGATAAACTTTCTGAAAATGCCAAGCCCAACTCATATAGGCTCTTGAGCTCCTTGGGATTCCAGAAGTCTAGAAGTGAGCTTTCAGTATAAATAATCAGAGGATCCCATACTCCTCTGTAGTGCCTCTACTTGTGCATCAACTTCTTCTTGACTTTCTCCAGCTCCAGCGCTGATGAAATCCCCATGTAATACTTTTTTTGGGAAAAATAACTAGTCTAGAGTATTTTTTGCCTCCATTGCTTTCCCACCTGGAATTAGCCTATATTGTGCCTCCTGTTCTTCTTCTTCCATAACTTCTGTTAGCATCCGTCCTTTATCAAAAGCTGTCTAGACAGTACTAGTCTTGGGATACAGCAGACTTTTAAACGAATACTTATCTTTATTATAGACAAAAAAGCTGTGCTTCTCCCTCAAAATTATGTTACGATTTCTTCAAATTATATTTCTTTTACATCTTCAAATGTCAGAACTAGAAAAGTACTCAGAGATGGCCTTCATGTAGGGCCAGATAGTTTATTAAGTGACTTGCTCGAGCCTTCAGATAGATTCATGAAGAAAGGACATAGACCTGCAGCTATCATAGCCTACTTTCTTCAGATGCACTAGTTGGGTGCCCGTGGGAGCCCCAGCTGGAGCGCAGGCATTTTGACTCTGCTCGGTGCATTGTCTGCAGCCTTTGAGCTCCTTGTGGAGGTCCGGGACATATCCATGGTCCTGAATTACCAGTTCCTGCTTTAGCTTGTGCTTTTTCTTCTGACACTGCCAACACCCAACTGCCCCCTTTCTGATTGTATGCTTGTATTTTACATTTTCTGTCTTGACTAACAATCTGCATTTTTTTCTGTCATCTTGCCACAGAAGAAGTAGGACTTCCACTTCACTACGTGGATTTTGCAATGGTGACCCAGTGTACTTTTTAAGACTCCCAACACTTTGTCCACGGCTATTTGAACCCTCCAAAGCAGTGTAGGGCGCACTCGCTATCGAGCTCCCTTTCCCATTAAGCTTGCGCTATGCCCTGGCAGCTCCAGTTCCAAAAGCAATGCATAAGAAGTGTGTAGTCTTCAGTGTTTTGGATGCCTCTCCGATTCTATGGAAGCTAAAGGAATTACTTTCCCACCCCCATTACTTGATTTTGGTGATGTAAAAATATCTACAGTCTCAATGGCACTTGCATTTTCTGCCTGATTTTTGTCTGTAATATTTGCTATCTCTTATCACACCAAATACTTTACTCTTTAGTATCAGGCACATAGCAAGTGCTAAGTAGATGTCTGTTGGAGAATGAAGGATTCTGTGCAGCTTAGGTGGTTATTGCAGACCTGTTCAAGAGGAAGGGAGAAGGGGGAGAGATTAGAAAGCAAACCCGGACACTGACAGCACTTTTATGGCCACTTTTCACAAAGCTCATTGCGTTTCATTTTCCCAACATATGAAAATCAGGAGCAATTGTTTCTTTCTGTGAATAGGAAAATCGAGGCTGGCTCTGCTAGAAAGTATGGGCTCTGTTGAGCATATGCAATCAACTTCCCACCAAAAACAACCACCTCTGTGGTTAGAAAAAACAATGATTTTGAGCCTGAGTTTTGTCTTTTGCAATCAACACACTGCAAGAAGTTGGTTGAGTCTACTCATTCTTTTGGTTCTTATTTCCAAATAGACATTGTCATTCTAAGCATGCCATCTATAGTAGAATAAATGGGACTGCCTACCAGAACCACTCGGTACTTAGTAGCTGCTCAATAAATGTCAGTTTTCCGCTTATTGCTCTACCTCTCCAACCTTCAAATCCCAGAGCCTCCCTCAAGCTTACAGCCCTGGCTGTCAGCACCACTCAGTTTTAACCAGGAAGAGAAGTCTGTGGAGAAACATTCCTTTCAGGTCCTCCTCTGATGTGCTTGAGGAGTTTGAGGCAGACTGTGCCTTGGTGATATATGAGCTCGCAGTAAAATCCTTACTGCTGTGTTTTACTTTTTATTTTTATCGTTTTCCATCAGGCCAGCATCCTGAAGGCAATCAGCATTCTATTGGAGCTGGCATGCACTTCAGGAAGTGGGTCGATGGGGGTTGTTGCTCTCTTGGCTTCATGGGCAGAGATTCTTTGACCAGTGGAGCCTAAACAGAAACAGAAACTGCAACCTCTCGCCGGGCCTGGTGGTGCAGGCCTATAATCCTAGCTCTCTGGCAGGCTGAGGCAAGAAGATTGCAAGTTCAAGCCCAGCCTGGGCAATTTAGGGACTTGGCAAGACCCTGTCTCAAAACTAAGGAAATGGGTTGAGGATGTTGCTTAGTGCAAAGGACCTAGGTTGAATTTCCAGTACTTACTCTCAAAAAAATAAAATAAAATTCAGCCTCCTGATGACCCAGTGCTGTCACTGCTAGGCATCAGGAGACCGAGGACAGATACAAAGGCCTAGGCTCCAGGAAATTTGACAAGTTTAGGTCACACAGCACAGGAGTGTGGATTCGACTAGGAGTTCAGGCTGTCAGCTCTCTGCAGGGAAGTCCCTTCATCCACACACAAGGGTGGCCACCTGGAGGTCAAGGAGAATGTATGAAAGGATGGTGAAGGTCTCTTTTCTGTGTAGTGTAAGAGGTTCAATACCAGGGCTGAAGATTTCAGTTTATGGTCAAACTGTCTCCGTTGACTTTAGTTATATGGCAAGGCAGAAGCACCATGTCTGGAAGGGCATGTCAGAGGAAAGCTGCTCACCCCCCAATGATGCAGAAGGAAGGGAAAGAGCTGGAAAAAAGAGGCTGGGGACCAGATAAAATTTCTAAGGTCTACTAGGAGGCTCTACTCCTTTTAATTGGGCCACACCTTATATTTCCAATAATGTCATCAAATTATAATCTCATTAGTAAATGAATCCGTGGGTGAAATCAGAGCCCTCATGGTCCAGCCACTTCGCAAAAGAATATCAGCAAAAAATCCTCAACACAAGGAGCTTTTGGGGGGAAACACTTTGGATCTCAGCCATAAGAAAAACCTTGGATTTTATTTCTCTTTAGACATAGATAGTTGATTCACTCCCTATGTTGGGTCACTTCTTTGTGGCAGCTCTCTTGTAGGATCCCCAGTCATAGAAGTGAAAATTTTGGAGTTCCACATGGGGAACCCCATGATAACCACTCTGGGTTTCCCTGTTGGTTAAAGCCCAGGCAGCCTGTGTTTTAGGTTGGCTGTCAGGGGGCTTCCTCCTTTGCTAACTCTACCACCTGTTATCCCTAGGCAACAACAGCCTCTTGACTTGCATGGAGGATGGGCTGTGGTCCTTCCCAGAAGCCCTCTGTGAGCTCATGTGCCTTGCTCCACCTCCGGTACCCAACGCAGACCTCCAGACTGCCCGGTGCCGTGAGAACAAGCACAAGGTGGGCTCCTTCTGCAAGTACAAGTGCAAGCCCGGATACCATGTGCCCAGCTCTTCACGGAAGTCAAAGAAGTAAGTAGGGCTGGAAACGAACTCCCAGACTCTGGGTAGAAGCAGAATCAGATGTGACTCCTTCAAAAGGAAATACTGCTTTGATGGAGGAAATACCCACTAATCAGCCCATTTTGTTCTTTGGGAACCACACGTAACTATAAGTTTGGTTCAAATAGAACTAACTTTAAGTTCTAGCATGGCCATGTGATGTCAGGCAAGTGACCTCATTTCTCTGGCCTGTCATTTTTTTTCAGGAGTAAGATGAGGAAAATAAGAGAAATTACAATACCCTGTCATAATGAAGAATCAATGAGGGTGTCTGTGCCAAGTTCTTGCAAAAATGCCTTGTGCATAGTATCTGTTCAATAAGGGGTGGATGTTTGTATTTTTCTGAGCCAGCACCCATCAGAACACTCAGAAAAGAAGAAAGAGGACAAGGGGGTGGTGGGTTGGGAGTTTTATCCCTACTCACATTCACTTGAAAGAATTTGATGTCGCCTGCCTTCCAGGAAGGTGTCCACTGAGTAAATTTTCCTTAGTTCCTTACATGCCCCGACAACCTAGCAGAGCAGGTTTTAAAAAGTCAAGAATAAGAGGAGAATTATGAGGTGACATTGTAGTGCCTTTGAAGGGCTTGGCTCTAACCATTCGGTCCTTAAGGTGTCTCTTCTTTCATCCCTTTCTTGAAGACGAGCATTCAAGACTCAGTGTACCCAGGATGGCAGCTGGCAGGAGGGATCTTGTGTCCCTGTGACTTGTGACCCACCTCCACCCAAATTCTATGGGCTATACCAGTGCACTAATGGTTTCCAGTTCAACAGCGAATGCAGGATCAAGTGTGAGGACAGAGATACCTCCCAGGTGAGCATCCTGAATTCGGTACACCAGTCCCTCTCTCTTCCCTGTCCACTGAAGACTATTAACAACCATTTTTTTCTGGGCATCTGTTTATATAAGCCTGAACTGTACACATCCCTAACAATCTTCCTTTACAATTTCTCTGCACTTCATTTTTCTTACCGCTTCATGTTTTATTTGTTCAGATTTGCGTGTTTGAACATGTTTTAGCATTGGAACATTATAAAGGAAAAAATATGTGAATTCCCATTGTATGAAATTGATCATAAGTTAAGTTACAACCAGGGGCTTTTTTTAACCCAGTGTTACATCGCCATCACTATCCACATTGTCCTTGAAGTATTTAAGGTCACAGGACTACCACTATCTTTAGACATCAGTTGGCTCCTGAAGCACAGAGGAAAAAGTGGCCATATTTAGATGAGAAGTACAATTTTTGAGACGGCAGAAGAAAGGAAGGTCAGAAGGAACTCGAAGGGTTTGGATTTTATCTCCAACCACATGTAAGTAAGAGAAAGTCCTGGCTGCCTCTGCTGAGGAGCTCTCTGAATGAATTTTTCTTAATCACAACACCCTGTCTTTGCCACCCAATATGACAGATGGAGAATCAAGAGTGGAAAATCGAAAGGAAAAACAAAAGGCCACGAGGTGCCCTTTCCACTTTTGCGCATGACACTGGGGAATGAACACAGGGCCTTTACACTGAGATATTTAGCACGTTTTTGTTTTGTTTTTCCTGTTGAGACAGTATCAGTAAGTTGTTAGGTTGCCCAGGCTGGGCTTGAACTTGTGATCCTCCTGCCTCAGCTTCTCAAGGCACCAGTATGACAGGAGCTTCATCTTAACAGAAAAACAAAACAAAACAAAACAAAACCGTTTGGAGTTGCTAACTCAAGCCTCGTGGCTCACAGGTATGTGAGTTCATAGGGCATGGGAGGCTCCAGTTTCATCAGCTAGCCCAGTGCACTGACATCTCCAGCTGTTCCTGATGGCCTCTATTCTTCCGTGTGAGCCTCCAAACACTAGGCTCTACTACATCATCATCTCCAACTTCTTTTTCTTGCCATTCCCACATCTAAGCAAGTTTATCAAATCAAGTTTGACTCATTCTCCCTGCAAACCATTTCCTAAAACACTGCTCTTTTCTATCCCAATGTCACCGACCTAACCCCGGCTATCATCCTCTCTTTCCCAGCCAGCATGCAGATCCTTAGCATTCGTTTTCTGATCATCATCCCACCTTCACTAAAGCCTATTGTGATTCAGAGTTCCCTTCTCCCTTGGGATAAAGTCGCAAGACCCTAGGGAGCAATCCAGACCCCTCCCCACCCCAGGAAGGCTGATCTCCCCATCTCTGTTCTGGGTTTTCTACCTTAGCCAATCCTCTGGCTTTTCCCAGCTCCCAGGCTCCTCCTCGTCCTCTGTACTTTTATCTGGTCACTCCTCCTCCCTGTTCTCACCAGTGCTTCCTCAGGGCCCCTCATTCACTAGCCCCTTCATAGTACTGGCCACAACACCTGGCCATTGTTTGATCCAAGTCCCCCACACTGGGCCGCAAAGTCCTTTGCTGAGACTTTAATGGTCCTCATGATGTCAGCACTTAGGACAGTGCCACGCACCTGGTAGGACTTCAGGAAGTAACTGCTAAGTGAAGGGCATTAGAAAGGGTAGCAGAGGGTATAGAGACCAATTTTCTCACTTTCCGGGTGAGAAAGCCAAGAGTAGGGGAGACGATTCAATACTCAGGAAGGCACAGACGCATCAGCCTCAAAATCAGTACCCAGGTGTCGCCGGTTCTAGATAGACTGAGTCCAGTAGAAACCATGCCACAATTCTTGGCAGTACCTTCTCAGGCTCCTAGGTACACCCATGGGTGCTGAGACACCGTCCCAGGAGACTTCTGAGGTACAAGAGCCAGTGCCGGAACAAGCAGAGGTCAGAGATGACCATGACCTCTTGCAGACTGACTGGCTCACCTCTCCCTCCCTCACTTACATAAAACTAACAGTTACCCAGGCTGCTGAGCCAAATAATCTGGCCATGACCATGCTATCAAACTGAAACCCAGTCTGCCTGGGGCCTGCCAAGGAGCGTTCGTGGCCAGTTTGTATTTAAAGGAGAGGAAAATGTAAATTTATCAGACGACTCAAGCGGTGCCGTTTGGCGGCGGGCAGAGAGGCTGGATACAGAGGCACGGGGTATTGCCTGTCGGCTGAAAGAACGAGGCAGCGCGTGCCAGGCAAGCGCCTCACACCATTGACGTTTCTAGTTTGCACTGAAAATGAATTTGCTTCCCCCTCGGACTGGGGGCCTCAGAGCCAAAGCTAGTGTTCACCTCAGATCCCCTCTCGCTGCCTGTAAACACAGCACGGTCCTACGGCCCAGGGCGTCTTGAATCAAATGCTTCTAAGGAGCGGGAGCTCTTTGCTTGCCAAACAAGTTCCAGATCCATGCAGGAAAGGACCGGGTTTATTGTAGGGGAGACTCGTATGCTCCCTCCTGCTGCCTCTCAAAGCAAATTATACATGAAACGTTCACTTCATTCACTCCAAGGGGGTGAGTGTGACGCCAGCTCTGGAGCCTGAGTTCAAATCCTGACTTCGTCACTCAGTTGCTGGCCAGGTTACATAGCTCTCTAAGCTTTAATTTCCTTGTGTAAAATAGGGTGAAATGATGATACTTTCCTCCTACTTTTTTGTGAGGATTAACCGAGGCAATGAAACAAGACACGGCTAAGGGTACTCCTGCAGTGCACAACCTGGGGCCATCGTTTTTAGCAGCCCCCGGCAGATGTAAATGTAAACAAGTTAGTCTTTGGGGGAAAAAAATCCATTTTACAGACATGGCTTAAAGGCTGCGGAGGCTAAGTTCCTGCTCATGGTTCTGAGATCTATGGTATCTGAAGTCCACAATCTGTTCTTCCCACTGTCCCCAAACACTTTCAGGGTGGGCTGGGGCAAAGGGCAGGGAAGCCATCCCCAGGCTGCCAAAAAGCTGATTGTCTCGGGACTTCATCCAGATCAGATTCCACTGATCTGTTTCCTAGCGAGAAGCGCCGTGGGGACCTTGCAGGTAGCACGGCAGCAGCCAGCGCTGGGACGGAGACCGGGTCTGCAGGAGATGCGCAGCGGGAGCACAAACGCTGAGGGGCTTGGTGGCCCAAGCTGTGCCCCTAAACGATGGGTTTCAGCAACTCAGCAGAGCCAGAGAGGACAGGTGGAGCTGAGATCACAGCACATCACTTGGGTGCACAGGTCACAGAGGGTGGCGGTGAAGGCCCGCCCGCCCCTAGTGGAGAGAGCTGCCCCTGACCCTTTGGTGGGTGCGACGTAGCTCTATCACGTCACACTGATGGGTTCATTTAAGCACCACAGTTTCCAGCATGGCCTCCTCCATGATACAGGACCAGGAAGTGAACGGGTTGAGACTTCTGTCACTGGGCCAGGTACTCACGAAGCTGAACCCTGGTTCTGCGGTAACTGTCTGGTTGTCACTAGCCCTGAAGCCACCACAGGGGTCCTCTGCTGTGATGTCGTTGGCTTCATTCCCACTTGGGAGAAGCCTCCCTCCTCTCGTTACCCCCACCCTGCACATTGCACTGAAAGCACAGAAGCTGGCCACCTCGGGGACACAGTCACGTCACCTCCTCCTTCGGGCTGCAGCTTTTTCTGAGTTGCATTCTGGCTGCTGAGATCCCACAGTCCCACTTGAGACAGTGCAGCAGACGGTGCTTGCTTGCGCGTGTACGTGTGTGTCTGTAAATAAACTGCACGTCAACTTCTCACTTGGCCCTCACAGCAGTTGTTTTGAGGAGTGAGCTTCATGCCCATTTAATAGTCAAAAAAACTGAGGTAGAGGAAAGTGAAGTACCTTCTCCCAAGTTCTCATAGCTGGGACGGTGCACAGTTACCATTTGAACTCAGGCAGTTGGACATAAGAGTATGCTCTTAACTATTATATGAATATCATTCAGAGTTCATGCTTGTCGTTTTGTTACTGGGACTCAGTTTTCAAATCTGGAAAGAAAGAAAGAAAGAAAGAAAGAAAGAAAGAAAGAAAGAAAGAAAATAATTATTTCTGTTCTCCTGTTAAAATGATTTCCAGTACACTTGAGTGTGTAGCAGGTATATGATAATCCAAGTTTTAAACGAATTCACTTATCTAAAGAGGCAGAAGAGTTCAAGAACGAGCAGCAGTGAGCGGGGGTGAAGCTCACTGGTTAGCACACTTGCCTAGCGTATTGAAAGGCCCTGGGTTTGATTCTCCAGCACCACATAATAATTAGCCAAGAGTCAGTGGATGTATATACCTTTGGTCCCAATACTCTGGAGACTGAGGCAGAAGGACTAGCCTGGACTAAGATAAATAAATAAACAAACAAACAACATGATTTTTGACAGACTCATAAACATGGGGAGGCAAATGCATATTGGCGAAACCCCAGCAGCACTCTTGGGAGAGATTTTACCTTAGCATGTAACATTGTGTGTTTTGAGCCAAGTGTACCCACTTGGTTCAGTTTCCTGAAAAACTGTACAGAATTGGTCTCTGGTCTTCCCGGACCAGATCCCCCTCATTACCAGGTCTTTTCTAGTCAAACTAGATTCAGTTGCTCATCCTCAAGGACCTCCTCTGTGTGGGGTGGGGCAAGTGCTAACAGCACAAAGATGGCGCTCTGGGTGAGGCAGACCATCTGGAGGCTGCAGGGAGCCGGGCTTGCAGAGTGCATAACACCTGCAAATATTCAGAGGTAGGCAAGCCAGGGTGGTGTGCTGAAGAGATAAGTGGTTCACCTGCAAAAAAGAAGGTGAAATATGCAGGAGATGGAGCTAGAAATGCCCTTCACATCTGATCGTAGAAGCCCTGGAGTCCCAGCTCACTGAGAATATCTTAGAAGGATGTCTGACATTTTTAAAGCTAACTTAACAGCAGGAAAGGACCAGAAGAACTGGGCAGAAGAGAGACTGAAGACAGCAAGACCAATACCTAATGCTCCCACCTTCTGTGGCGAGGCCTCCCCCATTTGAAACTCCCTGGGCAGATTCCAGTAAGCTCAAATACATTCTCTGCTGCAAATCCAGCTCTCCAGCCAGCTCTGGCCCACATAGTGCTGAGGTCTGCAGCCCTTCAGGGGCTGGAGGCCAAATGCATCATCAGCCCAGGCCAAGGCTCCAGGAAATTGGGGTCAATTTCCTACTCCCCTGAGGGCCCAACAGAATCATGGGGCTTGGAGCCTGGGGCTCCAAGAGGGAGAGTCTGGGTTCTCTAAAGCCGCATGGAGCTCCACAAATTTGCCAGGAGCCCACACAGAACTGCTGAGAGGGACTCTGCAAGTCACTCACAGCTGTCTGCTCAAAATAGGCCACCTTCTCCCTTAGCTAGGAGGGCATCTCCTGCAGTCCTATCTCCTTCTGCTGGTCCAGGAGAGACCCGGAAAGGGGCCCCTTTCTCTACCAAATCCTGTCTTCTTGCAGCTGTTTTCCCAGACAGGGTAGCTCCAGCCTACACCAGCACTTTGAAAAGTTTATTCATTTCCTCATCCACACACTTATTATGTATTCCCCTTTTCATCTGTATCTTCATTTACTCACTTATACATTTATTTCCTTGGCTATGCATTCATTAACTTTCTTGTTAATGAAAAAGAAATCATTCCATCTCTCCTCACCTACTCCTTCCATCTTTGGGGAAATAACAGGTTCTTGAATGAGCAAATACCTCTAGAGTGATGAATGACTGGGCTGAACGACCAGGCATGATAAAAAGCCCTGAGAACACAGGGTGACAGGATGTGGCTTTGGGCCTTGCGGCACTCATGACAAGTGGGGAAAGATGGTAACAAAAATGTAGCATCACGTCAGAGATGTGAAGGTTGTACACTGTGAAGAATCGGAACAGGAAGGTCCTTGCCAGATGGGGTGTCTCCCCGATTTAGACAAAGGGTGTGGTGCAGCGACACAAGAAGCAGCATGCCTACAGGCGTGTCTCACGGTGCCTTTGACACTGCAGGAGGTCAGGAGCAAGGCTCGGGGTTAGGGATGATGCTGGGGAAAGCCATAAGCTGGACAACTGGGCAGAGGTGAGTCAGGGAGATCCAGGAGTCTGGATGAAACCGTCGCACAGAGTTTGGTACTAGAGGAGCAGAGTCAGCTCCTTTGGTTTCCTGTTAAGTTTCTCCTCTGACCATGAGCCTCCACGAGAGAGGGAGCACAGGTCTGGCTTCTTCTGAGACCTTCCAGAAGATGAACACCTACTCTGAAACCATCTATAATTCTCTGTTCTTCAGTATAGAGCTCAGACTCATTGGGGTGGTATGAAAGACACCCCACTTTCTGTGCTTACCAAGTGAATTTCCTCTTCTCTTAGGCCTTATAATAAAAAGCACACCAGCCTTTCCAGCCCTCACTCCTCCTCCTGGATTCTGCATACTCTTTCGTCTTCCAGCACTGTCCTTCTGTTCTTTCTCTGCCTGTTCTTCTCCCCAACCTTGAAAACTCTTTTCTAGATATCAAGTCTTTTAAGAGGCCTTCCTGGTATGGGCCCTCATGACCATTCCCTTCGTGCCACATTTCCCCTTGCTTGCTAGGGAAGAAGCTGGCTCCTTGTGTTTTTGCATAAGCACAGAGAGGGCACTAAGGAATCTTTCTGGAATTTAGTGGAAATTCTAAAGTAACTGTGGAGGAAGACCTCTCCCTGAAATGTTGGAGGTTTGAAAGATTTGGGAGTTGGGATGCATCTTCAGGCTGTTTCTGTTTAATCATTTGCAGAAGATTGAATACAATGCATTCTTATTTTAAAAATTTGGGAGTTGTGTATAGAGAGAAGTGACCCATATCACCCTCTTACTGCTATTGTTGATGGAAAGGAAGGAAAAGACCTTGGAAGAGAAAGCTTCTGAGGAAGTCCACGTTGCCTAGTTAGTGTGAGGCCTTACATAGGATGCTTCCCCGTGGGCTGGTATGAACAGCTCCAGTACACACACTGGCTGTGTAAGTAGGGGAATTGATGGACACAGCGATAATAAATAGCATGAATCCAAGCTGTAACTGCTCTGGCTGTAATTTATGAAAGACAACTAAGTTAGGATTTAGAAAACCAAGAAGTTAAGCTGTCTTGGAAATCTGGAACACATTTCCTTTCTAGCCTGAGTCTTCAATCTCCTCATCTGAAAAATGGAAACATTAGTTTCCCTTCAAGATGACTGTGTTTCAGTCATTGCTAAGAAATTGCTTTGGAATCCTTCTTAGGACATGAGAAATCGTTTCCTCTTGTAGATAATCTTGTCCTAGTGGGCAACTGCCTTGGTCCTCACTGTGTTTCTGTGGTGTTCAGGGACACGGGAGCAATATCATTCACTGCCGGAAAGATGGCACCTGGAGCGGTGACTTCCATGTCTGCCAGGAGATGAAAGGCCAGTGCTCAGCCCCAAACCAGCTCAACAGCAACCTCAAGCTGCAGTGTCCTGATGGCTATGCCATAGGTATGATGGGTCATGTGGGGAGATGGGGGAGGGCCGGTTCTTCCAAGGACTCGGGGCTGGGGCCTGGGTGGGCCACTGAGCTCCTCTCCACACAAGGCCTTGCACAGGTAGGAGGCAGCCAGGGGTGTGAGAATAGACCTTGTGCTTCCAGAAAGGAAGTCAGAAACGGGGACATTGGCAGAACTAAGCCACAGGTGTGCTCAGTCGCGTCATGCAAAAGCTGCTGAGTAGCAAGGGGAATGCAGAAGGCTCCTCCCAAGAAAGGGGGTGCTCACCTAAGGATTTGAAAGAGCTTGTCAGGAAAAATATGAGATATCAGAGAGCAGAAACCACGTAGACAAAGAGCAAAAGAGGGGAAAGCACCCTTTAAGCTGCAGGGTACAGTCTGGCCAATTTTATTATTAACCTTAACGTTTGCATCACACTAAGCCTTCAGGCATACCTACCATGGGTCATGCTTCCATCGTATATTTTACGCGTATTCTTTTCTCCCATCTCAAGAAGCTTTAACAGGCCTGACAATTGAAACTCAAAGAGATCATAAAGCATGCTCTTACCTCCTGGGACCTGTCCTATTCCAAAGCCTGACTTCTCTCCATGGACTCACGGCTGCCTCAAGAGGGGGGATAAACAAACATTATCATATGTGCAATGGATAGGCCAGCTCAAGAAATGCACCCACTTGAGGGGAAACAGCCTGGGACTTGATGCCAGGGATGTGCCTGATGGGATCCCAGTGGCTAGAAAAGTGCACTGATCACCAGCTGCGCTGTTTTGTGGGGAAACTCGGAGCATGTGGATTCTGACCTCATTTAGGGGTGAGGATGCTGGCCTCTTGAGCTGATTCCCTAATTGACCATGATGAAAAGCACAGGGAATCAAATGTCCTTTTGCAGGGTTGATGTGACTTATGGGGCAATGACCCGTAAGTTTAACTGTGTGTGCACAGAGCCAACGTGTCCTTTACCTGACACACCGAGAGTTGTCACTACATGTCCAAAGCAAAGCCTGTGGTTGAAGAGTGGAGATGCAGGGGGACAGACCACCTTCTTCCAAAGACAGACACACATAATTTCAGATTGCAGGAGACCTACCTCTCACTTACAGTAAGAGCCTACATTATGACATTTCACCCAGGGCTCCTGCTCTTGAAAGAGTCAGGAAACATCAAAGCACATACTTGCTTTCTCTACCAATTCAGAAGGAACTTCAAGATCTTGGAGCTATTGATCAAAAAAGCACTGACTAGGAGGGTTTCTGAGAGGAAGAGTCTCATGGGGTCTACCAATGTAGACATTCCAGAAGGGTGGGCCAACAAGTGTTACCAAGTGAGCAACTCTGGCTGCCCCAACCCACAGCCAAGACTTTCCCATCTCTACCATTCCTTATAGGTGCCCATGGCTCTGGACATGTCTGGGATGGGCCCCAACTCCTACCTTAATCTGAATGTACAAGTGAATATTCGGTCATATTCATCACTGTCATTAGGTAGCCCTGTGGAAAAAAATTCTGAGTAAGTGACCTTTGTTTTAAAGAAAATCCATAGAAACAGATTTGTTGTGTGTCACACCCAACTACATTCCCATATGTGTAAACAAATATTCTGTACACACAAAAATGCTTCCTAATGAAATGTAGCACCATGCACACCCCCCCACACAGTAAGCTAAAGCTGAGAGCCCACTCATCAGCCAGCTACTACACAACCGCAGCCCACCCACAGGTTGTATGAGAAACTACACATAACACACATACATGCAATGCATGACTCTACATACTTCAGAAGCAGAAACATGTTTTAAGCCCCCAGTTATATCAAGCAACGAGAAAACGCACAAAGGGTAGAGGGAGCTCATGTACACTTTCATACCACATGCAAATAAACTCTGGCACCTGGTCCTCTGCTCCTCCTCAGAGCAGCCTGGAGATAAAAGGGAAAGGGCATATGTGTGTGCGGTGTGTGTGTGTGTGGTGTGTGTGTGAGTGTCCTGGAGATAGAAGGGAAAGGGCATGTGTGTGTGTGTGTGTGTGTGTGTGTGTGCGTGCACGCATGTGCAGTGTGTGTGTGGTATGTATATGAGCAGCCTGGCGATAGAAGGGAAGGGGCAAGTGTGTGTGTGTGGTGTGTGTGAAGAATGCATGTGAGCAGCATGGAGACAGAAGGGAAAGGGCGTGTGTGTGTGTGTGTGTTTGTATGTATGTGTGTGTGTTTGTATGTGTGTGTGTGTGTGTGGTATGTGTATGAGCATCCTGGAGATGGAAGGGAGAGGGCATGTGTGTATGTGTGTGTGTGTGTGTGTGTGTGTGTGTTGTATGTATATGATCAGCTTGGAGATAGAAGGGAAGAAGCAAGTGTGTGTATGTGGCATGTGTGTGTGTGTGAGCATCCTGAAGATAGAAGGAAAGGGGTATGTGTGTACATGTTGTACTGTGTGTGTTTGTATGTGTGAGTGTGTGTGTGTGTTATTCCTGTACTCGGTAAGCTTTGTCAAGGTCAAAGCAAAACGGGAAAGAAATCCTTGTGGGATTGGGACCTGCGTCTCCCTTTGCTCCTGCTCCTCAGAACCCCCGTGTTCCCATGGTCACCTGGACGGCCATCTCATGAATATGGTAATCCGTGGTGGGTGATGGGTGGACAAGGCCCATGTAGTAAAGAGAGCAGAGAAAAAGGAACACAGAGGCATGGAGGGACACAGAGATGAAGAAAACAGGTTTTCCTCCCCCACTCCTTGGTTCACCTCCAAAGGCCCTTGTGGGCTCCCCAACTGAGCCCTTCCCCTGAGAGTGCCTGCTTCACCCTGGAGAGGAGTGCAGGGAAGGTGTGTGCAGGGGCTGGGGGAGAGAGGGCGCATCCGCCTCACCCAGCCTGCCTCTCTCTGCCCCTTCCCTGGCAGCTGAGGGAGGCTGCGTGGCAGTCATGAGCTCACAGAAGGTCGCTGCTGTCTGTGGCTGCTGCCACCTTCTCTGCGCCACCCCCTCTCCCCCCCGCCCCAGGAAGGCCAGGCGGGGGCCCGGTGAGATCACCACTCTGTAATGATGCCAATTATGGCTCATATATCACAACACAGCAGCCAGGTCCTGAGGCCCAGGAGCTGAGACATGGGGGAGGGGAGCCAAGAGGAGACACAAGCAGAGAGAGAGGAGACAGGCTGCTGCAGAGGACAGCCAGGGCCTCCTGCCTTGACCACATTTCATCCTTTTATTCCTCACTCGTGGGATAAGATAGCCTTTGTCTAGTACTCAGAGGCTGAATCAGATTTTTTTCAGAAGAATTTTCTCCTCTTTCCTCCCTAGTATCTCTTATTATTCAGCTTATGACAAAACATGTGACCACATCACATAAGTTTCCCTATTGCTTAGAGATATTTTCCCTTCTCCTTACTTATCTTTTTCGCCTTCTTGCGCTACCCCTAGTCCTCTACTCCTCTCTGGGCCTTCTCCGCGACCGTTCAGTGTTGTTCTTCTCTCTCTTCTCATTGTCAAGGACACCTTAGCCTTTTCTGAGGGTGTCAGGAGATGGGTTGCACGTGACTTGTGTGCTCTAGCTGTGGCGCTCTGTTCCAGGCTTGGTATCCTGAGCTCTGAGCTCTTTGGCTCAGTCACCTGTGAACTGGGTGTGACAACACTTGTCTCGGAGGGCTGGATTCCTAAGGAGCTGGCAAGGCCAGGGGTCCATTTCTTCTGACTCCAAGTTCCTATTTTAAAGCAAAGATGCTCTAAACACTATTGTCACTTGCCACCCCTCCTTTGTTCCTTGTTTAGACCTTGTGTTCTCTTAGATTGAACACAATATTAAGATGGCATCAAGAAGGGCCCCAGACAGATTAAATAAAAAGTATAATAAAAAATGTGAATTTAAAGTTTAAAAATTAATTATAATAAAAGTCACATTGCTAATAATCCATCTTAAGATAGTCTCCTCTTCTTTGAACACAAGTTTCTCATCATTCTTGCCCCTTTCTGAATCAGTTCTAGAAGTTCTTTTTCTGGAATGTCTTTAGTGGTGGCAACATGGCTGCCTTGATATCCTGAATCAATGCAAAACGTTTACCTGTCTCGGACATTTTGACTTCGAGAAAAAGAAAGGCCAGAAGTTGCACAGGGCCAGGCCTGGTAGGTGTCACGACCGAGGACACACACTCATGCTGTGCAAGCCCGCTTCTCCGGTGCTGGGGGCTCAGCCACAGCATCCACTGTATTTTTCTTCTTTATCACATTTCATAAAGACACAAAAGAAGACTTCCAGAGCTGCTTCAGAAAGTGGCGAGAATGATGGGATGCACGTGTCCGAAGCAGGGCAGAGTATTTTCAGGGTCACTAGTGGCAATGTCTTTCACTGTAGTAATTTTTTAAAATGTAAAAATTCACTGTATTTTTGATCACTCCTTCTGTATGCATATAAACATACATGTGTCAGCTGCATATGTATGTATGTGTGTGCATATACATGGGTGGAAGGGCTGTTTAGAATGACAAGTGAATAGGATATTCAGCAAAAAGAGTTGGCTCACTCTCAGTGCACCATTTAGTGTTCAGAGCGGCCTGGGCACTGTGTCAGAGCAGTGCCTTCCTCAGGGCTGGCCAGAACCTGACAGGATAGTTCTTTGCCCTTGGCAATGAGTGCCTCTTGAGAACTGAAGAGAAATTCCGTAGAAGGTCTTTCTTTTCAGGGGACCCCGAAATGTGTGAAATCAGGGTGGAGAATGAAGAGGCAGCCTACGCTCACTTGCCAGCCCTCAGCCTGGAGGTGAACGGTCTTCACCCAGAAGTCCTGGAACTGAGTTCTTCTCTGTACAAACCTGTCTCTGCTAGTCATCCAGCCCTTCATTGACTCATACCTGATTCACTTCCATGCATTTATCCATTTAATCCATCCTTTACTTGTTTGTACATTCATGTATGCACTCATATCCTCTTTCATAAGACGCCCGAATGCCTGGTCAGTCATTCATCTGTCCTGTTCGCTCATTTCCTCATCCATTGATGCTCTCGTTCGCACATTCCCCAGATTTGACTTCTGGAATGCTTACCTTGTGCCATGCATGGTGCCAGGGCCTGAAGCGTGCAGCAAAGACAGTGCTGGTAGAATGGGGGGAGTGCTACCCATACAACAATCACCCAACGCCACAACAGGTGCCTGTGAGGAAGGTGACTTGTCAGGAAACTATGGTGGTCTTCTCTGAGCCAATGAGATTTGGATGGAGGTCTGAAGAATCCTTCGTATTGTGCTAGATAAAGAGGAGTAAAAAGAATTTTGGGAAACACGGGAGAGGGCAGGAATGGAAGCTCAAGGGGAAAAGAGTCCTGGGAACAAAAGAGGCTGGGATTGCAGTTATTTGCACATCAGTCTATTGGCTCACACATCCTGAGCTCTCTGAGTAGGTGAAGCACTGTCCTACACCTAGAAATGGTTCAGCTGCCACGGGATAGCACTACCTGGGCAGAAGAGGCACAAGGAGTGAGTCAACACTGGGGTGAGACTCATCAGTGTCCAGCAGAGAGAGGCCCACTGCAGTGGTCACTGGGTGAGGGAGTGCTCCCAGGCAGCTGCAGAAGTCAGGGCTCGTGGGTTGGGACCGTCGAACCAGACCTTGAAGGACTGGCAGAATGCGATAACAGGGAAGGCACATGGAAGGATGTCTCAGTGAGCTTGACATGACCGGGAACAGAGGCATGGCGACAGAGGAGTGTGGGACTCGTGGAAAACCACGTGTAGTTCAGGATGATTGCCCCAATCCTGTTGTCCAGTCCTGTGTTGAGTAGAGAAAACGTTAACCAAACCATGAGAGGCATTGAAGCCCTGGCAAAGAGGGCTAAATTTGATCCTGGATGTGGGGAACACTGGTGAAATTTTCAAGCAAAGGAGGAATATGACCAAGCTGGACTCAGGGCCAGTGACTGTGGGCTGCCAGCTGGTCTAGAGACAAGTGAAGAGTCGAGGAGGCCAGGAGTGGCCCTGCCAAGGGAGTTCACTTCTTTCCACTGCCCTGAGGCTGGGACAGCCGAGTCCACTGGGAACCAGGGAGCAGCAGAGAACGCTCTGTGGGTAGTTTGTGTGCACCAAGGGACAGGGGCTGAGTCACCACCGTTAGTTACCTTGTGCTGTACCTCCCCACAGGATCGGAGTGTGCCACCTCGTGCCTGGACCACAACAGCGAGTCTATCATCTTGCCAGTGAACGTGACTGCGCGTGACATCCCCCACTGGCTGAACCCCACACGAGTGCAGGTGAGTGACTAGGGCCAAACCCGTGGTAAGGAGCAGGTGAACATCTTTTCTGCGCACTTACTCCTTCTCAGTCCCAGTCGATCTCCATGCCTATTTTATCTCATTGAGTCATCACACCCGTCCTGTAGGTTGAGGCTTATCTGAATCATTTATTGGCCAGTAGTGATCTAAAACTTCTCACCAGGCTCTGTGCCACCGGCCTCCCATTGGTTTTCCTCATGAGCACTGAACACAGCCTAGGAATAAGAGTCCCGATGTCCTTAGTAGGGAGCACAGAGCTGGGTCATAGCCTAGTGACTGTCTGTAAAGTCTGCATGTCTGGTGCCCTCTGGTATGTCCTACATGGCCACAGGTTCTGGCTTCTTTCTCTGAACTGTACCTGTTTGGTGGAAAGCAATTGATAAAAGATGCTTACTTCAGGGCAGTAGTCACGTCTATTTTTCATGGTGTGCTTGCTGTGTTCATGCGCCTGGTACTTTGCACACAGGATTATATGTGACCCCCAACAGGGGTAGGGGTCATGTTCTGTCCTTGTGGATGCTGACGTCTCAGAAGTGTTGTGATATGCCCGGAGTAGTGGGCTCCAAGCAATATCTGAGTGTAGACACTGCACTTCTTGTGGTATGGGCATAGGTGGAAACCGTAACTTCGTGACGTAAGAGCTTGACTTTGAGGTTGGTCACACCTATTTTTTTCTTTTATCCTCTGATCAGTTTGAGCTGCCAGAGTGGATGAAACTACTGCTCTTGCCCTCTGGAGCAGTACATGATGGTCCCCAGGCCTCTGGCATTGATCTGGGCACTGCCTAGAAGCCTTGGTGGCAGTGGGAGAGGGGAGGGAGGTCCGTGAATTCCTCTCCACCAGCCTTTCTGCCCGGGCTGCTGGGAACTATACTATCTGCCTGCCTGCTGCAGATCGGGACCGGATATCTGGGCAGAACCTGATATGAGGTATTCTGTTTCTCAGATGAGCTGAGGGCACTGTTTTGAGGGCTTACTCATCGCTCTGAGCGTGCAGACCTGGCCAGACCCCTGTGCTCCCCGTCCACTTGGCCTTTACCTCCTTCTTTTGTTCTCCTTCCTCTTTCTCTGCTGTTCTTCTTGTGTCTGACTCTCTAACATCTTTTCCTGTTAGTCTACCTCTCCTCCTCCTCCTCCTCCTCCTCCTCCTCCTTCTTACTGTTTTCCTCTCCTCCCTGTCATATTTTCTTGGCCTCTCTCCTTCCACATCCCTTCCCCTTCCATTTCCATCTTGTATTCCCCTCCCCCTCTCTCTCTCTCGCTCTCTCTCACTCTCTTTGCACATTGACATCCTGTTTCCCTAACCTCAGGCTCTTCTAACTGACTTCTATGTGAAGATACCTGTCTCCCATTCCTCAGCCCCAATTCCCCCAGGATGCCCTGGTATGCATGGACACCCAAGAATGTGCACAGATCCTGTGTGTCAGATTCAGGGCGGAGCTACAGATTGCCAAGTCCAACCCCCTCCTCATACACAGAAAAAGGGAACATCACAGAGGATTATATGGGCAGTACAGCTAGACCTACCAAGTGGGGCTTGTGATTGACAATTCCTCCCATCTGCCTTTAGCCACTGAACCTCCCTTGTACCTCGAAGCACTAGAGACCTCCCTGCAGCCCTTGAGTCAAAGGTTTTGTTAGCCTGGCTCAGCTCCCACCTGAGGTCTCTACCCCTTGAATGAATTCCCACCCTTTCCTCTGTGAGTCCCGGGCACTGAAGAGTTCAGTTATAATTCACTGTGAAATAAATCCAGGGATTTGAAATGCCTGCAAGCCCCCCCCCCCCCCCCCCCCCCCCCCCCCCCCCCCCCCCCCCCCCCCCCCCCCCCCCCCCCCCCCCCCCCCCCCCCGTCGCCCACCCGCTGCCTGCCTGCCCCAGCCCCCACCCAGTTCCCTGGCCGGCCTGCCTTTATTGATGCCGGCCTACCGAGAGAGCCATAACGAGGTTCAGACCTCTACCAGTCTCTGGAGGCCTCATTATCCAGGAGGAAAAAAACGTAGCAAAAGGGAGGAGGGCGAAGGGCATAGATTGATGATTTCCAGGAAGAAGGCAGAGAGGCTGGCCAGGGCTGCACCCTCACCCCTCAAGGCTGAGCAGTAGAAATGGAGCTGTGATGCTGGCATTTCCGGCCTGGGGAGGCCAGGAGTAGCTCTTCTGCCTCCTGAGAGCGGCTGGTACCACAGCAGGAGGGTGAAGGTCTGGGTGAGGCTGTGCTCCAGATCCTCCCACAGTTGCCCCAGGGTGAGAGACTGAGAGGTAAAGACTGACCTCTAAGGACCCCTGTTGGGGTCAGGCCATGGCCAGAGCTTCCAGACACACACACACACACACACACACACACACACACACACACACACACACTTGCACACACAAATGCCCCTGTGAAGTAGGTATTAGCCTCCTCTGAGTTCCACTGGAGGAAATGGAATCTCAGAGATGGAAGCTTCCAACACTCAGGTGAACTAGAGAGGGGCCGAGCAGCACCTCAACACCCCTGAGATCCTCACAAAATGTAGAATGCTAATTATAAAGGCAAAATACTGATTATTACCAGACCTGTACTAATAAGTGGCTAACTCTACCTCTCCACCAAAACCAAACTGCTTTGTAGCATTTACCAATTTCTGTGAAGTAAACCCTCCCACCATAGCAGATACCCAAGGGGTCTAAAGGCCCATCACTGAACACAGCGTTGGGAGGACACCAGCACAAGTGGCTCTATTGAGCCTGTGTAAGCCAGCTGCAGACCACCTCTGACACCCAAGAGAGACAGTTATTTTAGTCTTTTGTACTTGCTTACATGTATGATGATTATGTAGATGAGTGGACTGTCAATCCTGAGAGCATGCACTATCACCAGTGCACCAGAACAGAGAGTTTGTGCGGGAAGGATTGCGGTCACTTTATTTCCCCTGGAACATCCCTCGGTGCCCAGAGCACAGTAGGTGCTCCATAAATATCTGCGGTTGCTAAGCCAGGTGACCAAAGTGCGGTGTAGGCCCTGGCACTTCATGCTGATTGTTTTGAGGCAAATCCTATCACTTCTCTAGCCGCAGTTTCTGTGCTTTGACTTGGGTTTTAGGCCTGGGTCAGACGTCATACCGTCAAACACCTGCAGACCCAGGAACGTGAGCTGGGAGGAGGAGCCTGGGGGAGCGTACTATTCTGTATAGCGGAGGCTTAGGCACATGATTAATCCTAGTAGTCATAGTATTTATTACCAGTACCTGAGAAAATCAGAAAGGCTGACAAAAATATAAGAAACATCCATATGCATACTGCCCAATTTAAGGGAAAAGAAAACCTTAGAGATATAACCGAGGCTCCTTTCTTCTTCTTAAGATGTGAACCTACTCGCTAGTATTAAGCATAAGCTTGATAAATTCCTGTGCTTGCACACATGCATGGAACCACTACCCATATAAGGACATAAGGCTTTATGACAATCCATTCTTCCCCCAGGAAATGACTTCCACACCACAGCAATCAATGTTTTGCTTTCTATCTGTAGAGATTGTTTTTGTTTATTTGTGAGCTTCATAGAACTGGAATCATAGAGTATATGTCTTATCTTTCATAGGTATAGTTTTAATTCTATAAAGAAAAACATTGTATGCCATCTTCTTGGTCCTAAGTCAACCTCTTCTCTGGCCCTTTCCCCTCACACGCATTTTTAAACAAGACGGTATAGAGAACTCTTCCTCTCCCCGAATCAATGAAATGATGCACACTCATTGGTAGATGGAAATGACCCTCCAGCTTGATGCTGAAGAGACTACAGGGAATGGTAGAGACTGTGGTGAATTGTTTAAAAACAAAAGTTGGCTGCTTTCCAAGGAGGACAGATCTAGCCAAGGGCAGCATGTGGAAATGTGGGCCTGAATGGCCACATTTTCCGTTTCTTTTTTTTTTTTTTTTTAGTAAAATTAATCTGAAGTTTTAAAAACTTGGAATCTTTTTTCTTGTCTTTAATATTGGCAACGTATTTTGACCTTTTAAAGCACTTGTGTGCCAACGCAAATATTTCTGTGCGTTGTGCAGCCTAGAAGTTCCCGCATTGCAATCATTGGATGAGATAGATTCTTCCAGCTTAGACATCCAGAATGTGTTGTGGGCTCTGGGAACTCTTCCTCATCAGTTCATAAGGGGACCCTGTCCTTACACTGTCCCTTACTCAGAGATGGTGGGAGAGTTTCACAATCAAAGATCCAACTCTCATGCTCAGGAGCATGTCATTTCTTTAGATAGCAGAGTCATTGGCTTCTCCAATACCCTCAGGAAAGAAAATTGGAGAAAGAAAGAAAACAATTGGATGAGGTTAGCCAAGGAAAAGGAAATCGCCATGACAGAGGCCGTGTTTGCTAGGACACTTCAATATATGCCACCTCATTTACCTCAGTCACATCCAATGATATAGTTCCTAGCCACATTCTACAAGTGTGGAAATGATGTCATTGCCCAGCTCATAACTAATGCAGTTAAACAGCTAATTCTGCTTCACTTCATCCTGCAAGGCCTCTGTCTTACACACATTGAAAAACAAACCTGTGCTCCACATTGCAGAGGATGCAGAAGTCGTTCCTTGAAAGGAGACAGGATGGTAGGACATCCCATCAAGAGTCTAGAGCCCAGAGGCAGAGTGAGTCTAACCACCACTAAGTCCAGTAGGTCGGATGCATAGATTCAGACATGAAGTTCCCTAGAAAGGAAGCCCTCAGATGCAGAGATGCAAATAGAATTTGTCAATCAAGGGGACATACATATATGCACTGATCTGATCATTTATTTGCTCCTTTAGGCACTTAATAAACATTGGTTATCCATTTCCAACTGGCAGACATTATGTATACAATAGGGAGGGAGGCAGAGTGAAGGTGTCTAGGTTTTAATGTAGCTTGCCCGGAAGAAAGATGTTCAGTGGCTGAAAATATAAAACAAAAATATATATTAATTGACATGATTCCTTCATGGCAGGTCTTAAAAAAGTCAAGGTGAAAAAAAAAAAAGAGCCTCTCTGAGAAGACACCAAAGAGGTGGTCGTATCTTGGACCGGAATGAGATAGACAAGGAAGTCCAGGTCCTACTAGGGTCCTGTTTACTCTGGGCTTCATGGTTTAGACACTATCCTGTCTGACATTTCAGAGCCTCTCCGCCTTTCTGAACCTTGTCCTTGGAGCTCTGAGAATTTGAAGGAGAAAAAGGTGTTCAAAGCGTAGACCTTAAGTCAGATAGACGTACACTAACAATTACTGCCTATGTATGCAACTCAGGAAGAGGAAGCCTCTGAGCCTGGTCTGCACTTGGTGAGCACTGTGTGATGGCAGTGATGGTATTGGTGGAGGAGGGCAGGTGGTCGTGCTGAAGCTTTGGTGGTGGTGATAATAGTGGTGCTGGTGAAAGTGATGGTTGTGCTAACATTTTGATAATGGTGGTAGTGGTGGTGGTGGTGCTATTAGAATGAAGGCATGGAGCAGGCAGAGATTAATGTGGAAAGGTGAGTAGCGCCGGAGGCACTGCTGACAGTGCCTATGTCAGCGGTGCTGAAGTCGTTGTGACAATGGCCATTTCTGCCAGAAAGCAAAGACAATTCAGTCTTCCTGTACATCTGGACAGGAAAGAAAGCCCTTTTAAAAGCCTAGTCTGAAGCTGGCTTAGATGTCTCACTGACATTAAGAGAAACAAGACCGACATTTGAGGGGTCCCTTCTTGGATCTCTCAACTTGTGGTCTAAACAGCCTAGCCTTTCCATCAGTGCCCACTGCCCACCCCTGTTCTGGGTTACCCTACACAGAGGGACCCTGTAGTGAAGCAGGTGGGGCATGCAGCCCTGAGCAACAATGGACAATCCAAAAGCCTTGGGAAGATAAATAGGCTCACGGAGATAGTATGAAAGTCCTTTTTCTAAACTCATGCCAGGTAACTTCAACTGACAGAAACTTGTATGAACATACCAAGACACTCCTACAGATGGGTTAAGTTAGCTCTCGAATAAACAGGGAAAGGGATAGGTGTTGAGTTCCTGGTGGATCCCAACTCTGCTGTTTTCCACTTCTTGAGTCTTTACCAAGTGCTCTCCAACATTTTTTGATTTGGGCTGGAAAAACTCAGACTCAAGAAATCTGGTAAAAGTTTCTCAGAAAATAAAAGCAGCTATCCATTTCTTCTGCCCCCATTGCTGGAAAGCAGAGGCAGGGAGGAATTTTGAGGAATTCATATTCATTTCTTCACATGTATTCATTCACTCTGTTCTGTGTCTGCTCCTGGGAGAAGAAAAGGGTATGTAAACCCCAGGAACTGCGTTCAAGAAGCATAAGGAATTGGCCCAAGGAGCCATTTCCACATCCGTCTATCCCAACGAGGCATCATGAGAAGCCTATGGAATTTTCAGTACCCAGTTCACACGTAGAATAACCAGGCCTTCTGGTGGAAATTTTAAATAAGAGTTTTAAGTCAGAATTGCAGCCTAACCTCTCCTATATCACACCCTGTGGCCTTTCACTTTGTGTGCATGTTGAGAGAAGTGTGGATATATGCAGCAGTGCGCTAAGTAGCAGATGTCACAAAAGTTACATGCTTGGTATAAGATCGTTCCCTAAATTCAGTCTACACTAAGCTGACCTCCTAACTTCACCACTGTGCCTAGTATTATAGATGCTCTTTGAACATTGTAGAAGAGAGGGCGAGTAAGTGAAGAAATTGCTGTCCAGTGCTAAAATTATCTGTACTTTCAGATGAATCTACTTCTTCATGAAAACGAATGTTTATAGGGCATCTTATTCTGTATACCAGGCACCTACCCAGGCATGAGAGCTCCAGCACATGAACCAGAGCAGGAAGGACAGGCACCCAGCACCATCCTGGCTTGGCATCATGTCATTTCCTTTGTTGGAGCTTGCCAAGAAACCTAATTACACTCTGGCTTCCATATTATAAGTCTGCCCTCAGGAGGGAATGAGCTGGTCACATGGATTTTCCACATTCTGGCCCATGCGACTGTTCATTTCTTAATTAAAATTAATCAGCAGGCACCCCGCCAAGAGAGCAATCCCTGACCATATAGCCTTCCGTGGCTGGTTCCCACACACTTACCTCTCCCTGTACATTTAAGCTTGTGATTTTTTTTGAAGAAAAACACTTGTAATTCAGTATGAAAACAAAGGCATCTATGAATAATAAAAGGAGAGCTTCTAGGATTTTTATGACAGCCCATCTCTGATGCTGTTTATCTTCTCAGTTTTGTTTACCTGTCTTCTTTCATCTACTTTGAGAACTGCCATTACGTTGGAGTTTTTGTTATGAGTTCCCTTAAATCATGTGGGACAGTCACTTGTTTTAAAGCCTGGTTCATCCACTTAGCATCTCTGGAGTGAGGGAAATTCATTCTCCTTTGACACAGAATTAATGTCCACCTCACAGCATGGCAGCAAGAAATAAATAAGATAGCGCATGAAGTAGTTAGGCATTCAATATATTTTCATTGTCATCATCATCATCATCATCATCATCATCATTATTAAAGGAGGCTATAAATATGTGCATACCTGTGAGCTCTGCCTGTGCGGGTTAGGAAAAGCACCATGGTGGAAATACATCTTGAGCAGATATTTGAAGGCTAACTCTTCAGTGCCAAGATGAGGAAAGGTATTTCAGCCAAGAAGAGCGGCTGCAACAAATTCACTGAGTTAGAAATGTGTGGGAGACCTCAGGGAACCGTGAGCAGACCCACGTGACAACGGCAGCAGGTGTAGCACAAAGGAGTCTTTCCTACCTGCGGGTCGGCCCAGAAGTTACTTTGCTCTTCCCCCAACTGTAGTACACATCAAAATCATTTAAGAGACTCGTTTTTACTTTTTTTTCCCATTTTATTGATATGTATAAGAGCAAAAAAATTTAAGGTTTACAATGAAGTTCAGCATTTTGTGCACATACCTATCTTGTCTAGGTGACAAGGACTTTCTCGCTTTCCTTTTGTCCCTCCCCCTACTTTTCCCTCCCTCCCTCCCCTCCCTACCCCCCTGTTCCACTTTGTTTCTCAGTTTAAGTTCCATAAGAGTTGTGGTCTGGGTCTCTCATATCAGAGAGACCAACCGATGTTTCACCTTCTGCTTCTGACTCACTTCACTAAGCATGATGTTCTCAAGCTTCTTCCATTTGCCTGCAAAAGCCTCCACGCTGTTGGACTTTATAGATGTGTAGTATTCCGTTGTGTATAAATACCACAGTCTGTTGATGGGTATTTTGGTGCCTTCCGTTTTTTAGCTATTGTTAGTTGTGCTACTATGAACATGGGTATACATATATCTGTTGTGTGTTGTTTTGACCTCTTTTGGAAATATTCCTAGGAGGGGTGTCGCTGGATTGAAGGGGATATTTATTTCTAGACTTTTGAGAGATCTCCATACCGCTTTCCAGAGTGGTTGTACGAATTTACATTCCCACCAGCAGTGCAGGAGGGTTCCTTTCTCCCTACAGCCTTGCCAGTACTGATTACTATTTGACTTGTTGATATAGATCATTCTCTCGAGAGTGAGATGGAGACTCATTTTTAAAATGCAGAGTCCCAGGACCTGGCCACTGAAATTCAAATTCATTAGATGCAAAGCAGAACCAAAGAATCTGCCTTTTTAATGTGCTGCTACAGGGATATTGATGGAAGTGGTTCTCAGGTCTGGCTTGGAAAAAAAACCTGCCTCACACTTTTCCTCCATCTTCCTCGTATAACCTTGCAGACGCGCGCGTGCGTGCGCGCACACACACACACACACACACACACACACACACACACACAATCTTTTTTCTCACCTTATCCCTAACTACACCAGTAGGTCAAAGATCAGCCAAGCATTTCTGAGGAGACTTTCTGATTATGTTCCCAGCTCCTGCCCCCAATACCGCTTCTCTCTAATCCTTGCTCCTGCCAGAGAAATGCAGATTCCTGACACATGCGGTGATTACAAATATTATTTCAGTCTTACGGCTCCAGTTATTGCAAGAACTTGGGCAAGTTCTTCATGTAAATACCGAGGTGAGGTCAGGACTTGGAAGGTCTAAGTAGAGGTGGGGTGGCTGGATGTGGTGCTAACAAGGAGGCGGCTCCCTCCCCTTTCCCAAGCCCACCTGACCTCTCTCTCCTTTTCTCTGCAGAGAGTTGTCTGCACAGCTGGTCTCAAGTGGTACCCTCACCCTGCTCTGATTCACTGTGTCAAAGGCTGTGAGGTGAGTCACAAGCAACGACTTTTCATTCAGCTCCCAAGAAGCAACTCAAAAACTTTACTCTTCTTGTGGTATTCTTATGGTCAACATTTACCAGACCTACTAAGTGTTGTAAATATGCAGTTAGCTGACCTCGTGGACCAGGATTAACAATAGCATCTACAGAAGATGAAACTGAGACACGCCGATATGACACGACATATTGAAATCTATAGTTAGTAGGTAGCAGAGTTGGGATTCCAAGCTAGGCCTTTCTGTCTTCAAACCTGTGGTCTGTACAGTATTGGGTCTGTAAGAGAAGTATCTATATATAATATTGCATATATTTTATCATAATTATCATATCTAGCCTAAATAGAGCCATATGAGGTGTATTTTAAATTTTTTTTTTCTGTTTTACTCAAGACCACAACTTTCAGGTCAGTTCCTCCTGTCCAAGATCTTGGTGATCTGTTAACTCATGCTTCAACCCCTGAAGTCCTGGAGATTCCTGAGATCCAATTATTGAGCCGAATAAGAAGATCTTTTCTGACGCTTAAATTCTCTGACTTCATAGTTAAGTCATTGCCTCGGGCTTAAAGTCATGGCGATATGGCTCTGTGTATCAGTGACAAGGTGCTGGGGCAGGTTCTTGGGATAAAGCTTAGTTCTCAAGAGAAAGCTATTCATGAAATCCAACGACCTCTTCGTCTACCACTCTTCTCCTGTGGTTCTTTTTGGGTGGAAAGGAAAAGGAGCCTCAAAATCCTTTCCAGATGAACTTCAAATCTCTTGCTCCTCATCTCCAAATACGTACCAGAGGCCAGGGAAGAGCAAGCAGGTGAAAGGATCCGACCATGCCTTACAAAAGTCTGCGTTGATGAAACTCTTAGAATGTCAGAACCACAAAGGCTCATTAAGGTCACGTAACCCTCGTCCTTTATTTTAAAGACAGGAAACTGGTCCAGACAATGTTACGACTATCATGTGATAGAATCTCAAAACTGGGAAGGAATGCAGTATGACTTAGCTCTGTTTATTCGTGTGTAAACTAGAAAATTAAGGCTAGAAGGCCTGAATTTGGTTGTGTGTGTATAGCATATTAACTACTAAGAAAGAGCATAGACATAGGTCTCCTGTCTTCCAACCTGGTGCTACTTCTTCTCTGCTGGCTACCTTGTGCCCCTGAGTCAATTCTCAATATGTGTTTATCAAATCCCTGGGCTGCATGTGTCTCTCTGTGCATTGGTTAGGGATCCCGCATAGCATTTCCTTAGCAATCTTGACCTTTCTGATTTGGGGAACTCCCTTTCTTCCAAACTTCAGCCATGAATGGCAAGGCCAAGATCTTGTGACTCTTGCTTTCTCCTACCTCCCTGGATCAGCCCAGCATTTTGGGACAAGCCTGCTTGAGTTACCTGGGCACTTGTTCTGCTGAGTTGGCAGTCTAAGCAACCTGTGCAAAAGCAGAATTTGATCTTTCCCCTGACTCGGCAGTGAGGCCCAGGAGACCCTCACCTGCCAGGCTCTGAGCCTGGCTGATGCTTATCGCCTCTGTCCTTGCAGGTGCCCCTCGTCTTCTCCTTTCCTCTTTAGCTTAGAGCTGAAAGCTTTTGTCTCGTTAGGAGCTAAGAATATGCCTAGAACAAAAACAAATGGTGGCACCAGGAAAGAGCTATTGAGTCTCAGCGCCAAGACAGAGAATGGATTAAGGAGCCCCCCTGCTCCAAATAGTCCAAAATGACCTCTCCTTCCCTCAATCACTAAAGCTTCACAGAGTACCTATTATAATACATACAGTCGTTATTTCAGGTTCGGAGACTACAATGGCTGTATTTACCTGAAAATTGTCAATGTGCTCTTCCTCAATCACCTGTGAGGTGCTCTGGCCTTTTATTCCCCCATTCATTCACCCTTCCATCATTTCACTAGATACACATATACTGAATGTATGATTAGTAGAGTTTTGCTTAAATTCCCGACATTTTGCTAGAAAATCTAGGGTACCAAAATGGATGATGCATACTTCCCATCCATAGGAAACTTACAGTAGATTAAATAAGACAGAGAGTTAAGGAAAGGATTCTGAAAGTCCCAAGACTCTAAGCAAATAAGCACTAGAAGTTATAGAAACAAAGCACTTCCTTGGACTATTAAAAGAGGCATTTTGAAGGGGCAATTTTTGAGTTAGATCTTCCAGAAAGGATCATTTGCCTGAAAGACTTGTCAGTAAAACTAGCAATAGAGAAATATCAGGGAAGGGAGGAGTTTTCTCATGCTCTTCCCTGTCTCTAGAAATTTCTCCACCACCCCCACCTAATTAACTCCTGCCCATCTTCACGGTCTCAGCTGAAATGTCATTTCTACACAGACGCCTTCGTTGAGCTCCCTGACTAGGTGCAACGCTTTACTGTAATAACACCACGCGCACTCCTTCATAGCTCTTGTCATGGTCGAAACTGGCCAATTAGATGTGCGATTATTAGACGAGGGACTTCTTTTTTACTAGAATGAAAAGAAGTAGATATGTAAGAAGAATACATACATACATATATATATATATATATATATGTGTGTGTGTGTGTGTGTGTGTGTGTGTGTGTATGCTTTCACAGCATAACACATAGTATACATTCAATAAATAAGGTAAATTAGAGCACAGGTACATGAGTGGATGGTTACAGCTACAGGAAAGAGCATATAGGGCAGAATAGTTAGCAATGAGACTGGAAATCTTTGTTCAGGAGCTACAAAAAAAAAAAAAAAGGAACCATTGTTATTTTGTTCTCTTCTGCCTCTTCCAACCCCAATCCCTACCAAGCTAGTCCTTTATTGAGCCAGTTCCCTTTATTCTGATGAAGGAATGAGTGGTCTCCTTCATTGGCCTGCTCATATACCATATGAGGTTGAACACAAATAACCTCTTGACCAGAGGAAAGGAACAGGTTTCTTCTTTGTGTGTTGTTCATGCTACCCTTCTCCAATAGGAGAGTAAGAATGTGTTCACCGTGGAAACACCACAGCAGAGTCACACCTGAGCTCACAGCCATATGCACACACACAAATATATGAGGTCAATGCTGACCTGTGCTTTGCTCTTGCTAAGATCTTTTTTAGACTCTAATAGAAAGTGATGGAATGGACTCTGGCAGCATAAGTTGGGGACACAAGGGCTGAGAAAGAGAATTTGGAGCACGTGCAAAAGCCAGGGATGTCACCTTGGATAGACTTCTTGTGAGCTGAGTCCTTTCCAGAGCAACGAGGATGGGAAGGAGAGACCACTGTGTCACAGGTGCATGTGGGCTAGAATTTCCTAGAAAAACGATGGCACCTTCCTACCCATCAGCCAGTTAAGGGCACTAGAAAAATCTAACCAGAACTCTGTGCAGAAAGGTTCTTAGATGGCTGGGGAGACAGAGGTGAACTGAGCACACCCAAAATGTTTAGGAGCTCACAGTCTTGCACTTGCTCCAAAAACATGAACAGTCTGCCCAATGTTTTGTGATATATTGGGATGGGGAAATACATTTGGTAGGGAAGCCAACTATTGACCCTTTCTGTAAGGTAGATCCAGGTTCCTATCAATAGTGACTGAGTTTGTCATATTTTTCTCCTCTCTGGATCATCACAGGATTAAAAAAACAAAGGGAAATGAATCAGTATAAACTATAATATTTCAAAGTGGTGAGAGGAAGAAAGAAACAAAAAGATGAGGCCAAATTAGATTAAATCAGTATTTTTTTTCTTTTGTACCAATGTGATTTTGACCAAATCTCTTTTGTACTCAAACTCCAGGATTTTCCTTGCCTGTAAAATGTAAATAATAATGCCTACCTCAAAAGTTGTTTGGAAAAAAAGAAAACAAATATGCCGCACACATGATGACCATCATTATCTGTGTTTCTGTTAGGAAATTCATCTTTATACACAAATAATTGTACCTAATTGGTAAAAATTCATATATTGTATGCTGGCAGTTTACATTCAGCTTCTTAATTTAGTCACATATGTTTTAAATTATATATTTTTAATTAATACCAAGAATAGTCATGGAAAAGAGCTCAATTTTCTCATTTTTTTCAAGTGAACTTTCTATTTGAGGAAGGCAGACATGGTCTCGGCTATGGCTTTGCATATTCTACCATTCAAGAGCGTGTCTCTGAGCATAGCAATACTACACACACGGAAAGTGTGCCACACAATGTTTATAGATAGTAAAAATAATAACTTAACCAAAGAGTTTGGGATTTGAAGCCAGGTAGTAGGACTGTAGAGGACTGTGAGGCAGTAAGAGAAACCTGAATGACAAGGGGTCCTCAGTGAAGCACTTGAGCCACTCCCACCTGTGCCAGGACGCTAACAAAACCCTGCCCATTTTCTGTGTTCCTCTTCCTCTGCAGCCCTTCATGGGAGACAATTACTGTGATGCCATCAACAATCGAGCTTTCTGCAACTATGATGGTGGGGATTGCTGTGCCTCCACAGTGAAGACCAAAAAGGTAGGTCAGATTGGGCTGCTCACAGGCGCCCCTTTGCTTCTCTACAGCATGCAGGGCCAGTGTCGCTCGCATAAGCCGGACAATCCATTATCCCAGTCGTGTTAACGCTCTGCTTTCAAGCTAAATTTCAGTTCAGTTTTTTTTAATCCTTTAGCCGATAGCTTAGCTAATATCATGAATAGTTCTGAATGGTCTTTGAAGATATGGTCCCCAAAGCTTGAAGTTAGATATGGGAGCATAGAAACAGAAGTACAGTATGCATTTTTAGAAAGTACGCAAGGCTGAGATGTCAGAGAAGGCCCTGAAGGAGGAGCGATGTCCCTACCAAAACTCCAAGGATGACAGGAAGAGGCAAGGAAGTGGCTAGGAAAAGGGGTTGGAGACAGGAAACCAGCACATACAGTCTTAGAGCGAAATGTGTCTCAGGGGATATCCCTGATGTTCAGGAGGAGAGAGAAAATGGGACATTCACTCCCAAAACCACTTGCCACCGAAAGCCTCTCAGCCTTGTATCATTTGTTTCGTTTGTCCACCTGTAGAAATGCAAGTGTTTGGAGGGAGGTGTGAGTTGCCGCTTGCTTCCTTTGGATTCGGATACACACAGAGTGATTTGAGCATTTGTTGTGAAATTGGAGCATAAGAGTGAGATGTTCATTTCCATTCATGAAAGGAGTGGCCGCCTCCATTTTCTTCCCAAGTAGAGCTGGGTTGAGATCTTAGGAATCCAGAGTCTAGGGTTTCAGCCAAGAGCTGAGAGAGAGCTGGTAGACCTGGGTAATCTGAGATGAGAAGCATTTTTGAAATGAATGAGCCAGTGGAGAAGTTGGTATGTTTATACTCATTTACAAGCTGTGCTGAAAAGTCACTCTACCTCAGATATTACTTGCTCCTATCACTCATTTTAAAGAATGAAGAATAGGGTTTTGGAGACAAATTAAAGAATCACAGTCAGTCATGGCTGAAGAGCTCTCTGTGACTATCTGACTCAAAGTATTTATTTTATTCATGAGACCTGGAGGCCCAGAGAGAGGGAATAATTCGTGCCAGGAGCAGAGTGGGTGACAAACACAGAGCAGTTTCTGGATCTAGACCAAGTCCCTTGGTATTGTGACATCCTCGAGAGAATTGGTTCCTTCCAGAAGCTGCTCAGGTCTTAAGAACAAGGATGAGGAAGGATTGGGGCATTGTTACTGGTTGACAACTAAGAATACTGCCTTTCTCTGAGATTAGTTGGTCCTGTTAGGAAGGATTTTCCATCATACCTACCTGGTTTTGGTTTTGGTGTTGATATTTTGGCAGAACACTACTGAAGTAGGGGAAACTAAATTTTGTATTCTAATAATAAATTTTATTATTTTTCCTAATTGTGAAACAATATATATTTTATTCTCAGGAAAATCTTGAAACTGTTGTCCTAGAACCCAGACATAACCTTTGTTTTCTGTTTTAACATATTTTATTGTGTATATTTTGTTCATTTTTAAGACACAGGTATCTATATATTACTAAATTTCTAGTTTGGGGTCTGTTTGCTTGGGTTTGGCATGCTCAGCACAGGAAGCATTCCATGTAGGAATCATCTAATATAGTACAAACTTCATAACTGTGTTTTTGTTGTATTATTGTTTATTAGTATGGTTGCAATGTACAATTTATGTACCCAGTTGCTTTGACTTTCATTTTAATTTTTGGTTTGTTTCAGGCATTCTTAAATATCTTTGTACATAAGTATTTTTGCAGATCTAATTATTCTTTTGCAGTTTAATCTCGTAGGGTAAATAGTGAAACATTTTAAGCACTTGATATCTGTCTCCAAATAAATGTATCTTATAATAATGTCAGTTTCATCCCATAAGTGCTGGTTATTCTTAAAAATAAAGCAAAGTTTTTACTTTAAATAGCAGTTTCTGTAGAATTGCAACCCTGTCTTAGACCTCGATTTAGAAAGAGAGTGATGCTGATTAAAATGATTTTTCTACTTAATGTAACTTAAGTACCAAAATACATGAATATTTGTGTGTTGGGAGGGGTGTCTTCAAGTGCAGTATTCTGTTTACAGAGTACGTAGTAGGGAGATGAAGTTATGAGATCAGGTATGGATTTCAAATTATTATAGTAACTTTGGTTTCCAATAGAAACAAGTAAGGACACCAGGTACCTTTGTGGATCTCTGTACATAAACTAGGGTCACTTAGAGTAGTTTCTGACTTCAGAGCCTTGAGATAAGTAAACACTGCCTTTTTTTCCCTCTTCCTCTTCCCCCACTATTTTTGTTAATATACATATGCAATACATAATGTTTACAATGAACTTGAGTATTTCGTACACATATGCATCATATCAACTTTACAATCCCTTCCCATTTTTGACCCTCCCACACTCACTCCTTCCCTTCCCCCCAACTCTGGCTATCACATCACGTGGTTCTATAGAATGTCTGTGTTCTACGTTTCCCAAGTCAGAGAGATTGTACAGTACTTAACATATTTAATCTTCCACATCTAAATCGTTTTACTTAAGTCACTACTCTTTGACTCAGCTTCCTACTCCTCGAATGGGCCACAGTGGTCAAATCTTGATGCCTCTTCTCTGAGTCCAGTCAATCGCTTTATTGGAATATTTGCCAAAATTTTTTTCTATATATTTCTATATCTTTATTGCTATTCTTAAACCTGGCCTTACCCACAAGTCCACATTAGAAAATAACTACAAACATGTGATTCAAAAGACTAGTAATATGAGAAAGAAGAAGAAAAGTTAAATTTCAAGCGCCTTTGCTGAATACTGGAAGGTACATGTTTGTACATTCACAGGTTTATCTTTACATCAATCAGTTTTCTTCGGATAAATTTATATCAAAGACCTAATAAGTGAATTGCTACAGTAAACAAAGTTAAAACTATATCTCACTGCTACATTAAATGAACGTAAATCTATTCCACGTAAGTATACTTAAAGTAACAGATATGAAGGCAAATTCAGTTATTTCAGAATTTTTTAACTTTCATATGTTGTTTACCCATATTTCACTAGTTACTAACATTTTGCCCAGTTTGGTTTAACCTTTTACAAGGGGCCCAGAATCTGTTCTCTGCTGTTGTGAATGTGTTTCCTTTCTCGTTCACTCGCAGTGGAAGTGTTTGTGCTTTCTGTATACTACGTGTTCATGTTTCCCTTGAAAGTATATTCTTGTAATGTGAGGCAGCAAGACACAGACATCCAGGCTTTCCTTTTTCCAATGAGATGAGTATTCCCCAGGCATCTCTGTGTACCCAGCCCCGGACCAGGCTGTGTTTACACCACAGGATCCAGCCAGTCACAGCCTCTGCCCGTGAGCCACTTGCCCTGTATCAGAGGGGCCTGATGTTAGCAGTGAGCTCTGTGACTGTGCATTCAAGTACTTTTGTGAGAGAGGCAATGCAGAAACACAGGGTCTCGGGGAGAATGGTGTACAGGTTACAAGGAGCATCCCTGTCCCCAAGGAAGTGACATGAGCACTGAGACTTGAGAAATAAGTGATTGCCTGGTGGCAGGTGAATGCGGTTGGGTGTAAAAGAGGAAAGCTTGTTAGAACTAAATGTGGAGCTGGGGCTGGAGAGACGAAAGGGCTCCTGCGGCAGGGGAGACTTCGGCAGGGTTACTTCAGCTGCCCACAGGTGTTTGGTGATTTTCAAATTTAAGATTCCTGGAAATCTAAATCTTGGAAAGGAGAAGTGTCTCAAATGAAAGCCACACTCCCCACGATTTAATTTTTCCATGTGACTTCTAAGGAAACTCCAACTTTTTGAAACTTCTCTCCCTTTCTTTTACACCCTCACCTACTCCATGGAGTAGACTGAGTTATAGAAGGTGACAGGGAGAGGAAATCAGAAAAAATAAATACTAAGCAGGCTGCCATGTTGGTTAGACACTGTTGACACTTGGCCTCTGTCACCTTCTTTAATCCTCATGACAACTCTGACAGGCCAGTGTTGTGAACCTCGACACACACAAACCAGATTGGGCTTAGAACACTCAGGCGACTCACCCAAGTTCATGAGGCTCATGGATGGTAAAGCCAAATTTAAACCCATTTCAGTCTGACTTGCAATTTTGCCATCTCTTTTGCATGAGACTGAGTCTCAGAAGAGAAAAATATGTGTGAATAAGACCTTGTTCTCAGTGCTCCTGGGCATGGCCCTCTCAGTGTTGGCTGGAGACATTTCACTGTGAGCCCAGATTGCCAGGAAATTTGGGTGAGGGACCCCCTTGCCTTCTGTGGCAAAGACAGCAGGCTTTTCCAGCAGCAAAAACAGGATGGGAGTAGACCAGCCTCCCAACCATGGCTGACATCCTAAGCAGACTGCATCGGACTTTCCCCAAGGTGTTCATTGGGCAAGAAAAAGTCCTGGTGTCTGCATCCAGATTCTACAGTAGGAAACATCTTGTGGGAAGAAAAGAGTGTTTTTGTGTTCTGAGTTTCTTGCTCTTACATGTTGGGCTTCTTTCTGATCCTTCTTTTTGGCCTCATCCCATGTCATTGGAAATTTTCTTTCAATGGAGACTCAGAGAAACACGCACACACACACACACACACATACACACACACACACACACACAGACACACACACACACAGAGAGAGAGAGAGAGAGAGAGAGAGAGAGAGAGAGAGAGAGAGAATTGTACAAGGTGACAGGCCTGTGTCGGAGATTTAGGCATTCCTAACTGAAACAGGCCATGACAGCTACAATTTATTGAGAGTCCAGTCTTTGCCAAGTATAGTGTTAAGTGCTCTTACATATCATTCCACTTTGTCAGCACAATAGCTCTGTTGTAGGTGTTGACTTTTTATTTTATAGATGATAAAACTAACTTAGAAGAATTAAGGTCACCCAGCCAGGAAGTAGTGAAGCTGAGATACAAATCCTGGGGACATGTGCTTAGAAAGTTCCAGCCTTGGGATGGAGGTGTAGCTTAGTGATTATGTCACTTGCCTAGGAAGCAGGATACACAGTTCAACCTCTTCTATCCTGAAGCATCACATAATAGCTGAGCGTGGTAGCACACCCCTGTAATCCCAGCACTCAGAAGGCTGAGGCAGGAAGATTGCTGTGAGTTCTAAGCCAGTCTGAGCTATGAAGTGAAATCAGAACCAATCTGGATTATGAAGCAAGACCCTGTCTCAATAATAATAATAATAATAATAATAATAATAATAATAGAAATAAGAAAGAAAGAGAAAGGTAACTCCAGTCTCGAATCTCTCTAAGCATTGAATTGCAGTGGGTTGACGTCTTGCCCAAGCCTCTTTCCCGTCCCCTTGTAGATAAGTTTGCTGTTCCACAAACTTTCTGGAATGGAGTTCTTGGTATGAATTCCAGGCCTGGGTTAAGCGCTCAGTACCTTCTTCCAGACTCCCTTTTTGTTAGCTCTTGCCTTAACCTCTTCCTGATCCCCAGGGCTGAGGCCTCCCTGTTACTTGGCCCAAAATGATGTCTGCCTACTCCCTCCATTCTTCCTCCTCTGTCTGTCTGTGCAGACACCAGCTGTTCCCAACATCCATCTTGCAGAGTGACCAGCTGGCAGACAAGAGACAAACACTGCAGGAAACTCTGTCTGACAGGAGTGTCCAATTTCCCACCCAGACACCTGCCTGCAGGGTGAGACAGGAAGGTGCAGGACTCCCCTATGTAGGATGTCAGCTTATTATTTTCTTGTTGGAGCCTTAAGCAACCTGAAACAGAAAGCAAATTTCCAGAATGGTGACTCCAGTGATTTCTTTTCCTAGAAAAAATAGCATCGGTTGATTATTAGAATCATTCTAAGTAAGTGTGTGTTGAGAGTGTGAGGAAAGAGAGAAAAGCATCCTTAACCTATTCCACATTCTAAGGTGTGGTGGCCTAGAACGCTAAGTATGGTCATATGTCAGGCGGCCATGAAATGATTGGTTGTGAGGATATCTAGGGGGTTGATCTACTTACTGAATTTATAAGCACTATGACTATGGGTAGGCCAAGCTCACTTTAGGCTCCCATATCTTAAGATTAGGCTAAAATTCAAATCTAAGGAGATGTACCTTGGATTCTTGGCTGAGCAGGAACCTGAGGGCAAGTTAGGACCAAGATTGTAGATTCTAAGAGGTAATCACAGCAACACATCCCAACGCGTGATGACATGCGCAACTGATGGCACTCAGTGCAAGACTTTCCCATTATTTTCTCAGTCTGGAAATTCTTCCAAAGTAAGAACATGATTTATTAGTTAGAGAAAGATGTCATACTGATTGTGTAGCCCATTTTTCTGAGGAGACTAGAGCTTCTATTTAAAAGTGGGAAGATTATCCAAATTATTAGAGGAAGAGCAGCCTTCTTGGCAGAATGGTCCATGGCCCACAGGGACGGAGAGCTGGAGCTGGGGATGTACATCCACAAGGATTCTTGACCCAGAGGGCAGAGGAGCTCCAAATCAAGTCAGATTGTGTTATATCTCATTGCAGAACCATGCAGTGCCTCCTCGCTTTTCTTGAAGAAAGGCAAGAGTCTTTCCAATGCCTACAAGACCCCATGTACACTGCCATCCCCATGACCCCTCCTGCCATATTCCTTGCTACCTATGTCCTCACCTGCTTTATTCCAGCCCTCTGGATTCCTTGTTGATCCTTGCACAGGCCAGGCATCCTTCAGCTGAACAGCTTTTGTCATTGGCCATTCTGTTGGCTGAGAATGCTCTTTTCCATTCACCCTCATGACTCACTCCATCACCTCCTCCAAGTCTTCACCCAAATGTCATGTTCTCAATGAGCTCCACCCTGACTCTTCACCTTATGTCACCCTTGGTTCACACCCATTTGTCATGACATCCACACATTTCTTCCTTCCACAGCACTTACATGTTGATGAAACTGACTATGATAACTGTTTTTAAAAAGACAGAATGGCTGGATTTTTTCGTGAGACTGAGTTAAAATGTACTTAGTATCTGTTAACAGGTAACTTACCCCTCCTAATACTAGAATGAAAATTTTATGAGGACCAGAACGTACAACTCTTGTTCATTGATATCTTCCAAGTTCCAATATACCTCAAGGATTCCTGTTCCTATAGCAAATGCTTGATATTGACAAATAAGCCCTTGTTGAGTAAAACGAAATGAGGATTCTCCCTGATCATGTGGTTGATATTGTAAAAGGCCCCGAGTATGATGGGCCTGGTGCCTGCCATGCTAAGTTCATGCTTTGTGGAAGAATGGCTAGGCATTTAGAGTGTAGTGTTAATGGAGATGCAGTAGATGATGAGTGTCAACAAAGCTTCCTAGAGAAGGCTGCACCAACAGTGAGACATACATGTCCAGAATGTCTTACCCGGAAGAAAAGACTGTGGGAGGACCAGTGATAGAAGTGAAAGAGAAGAGACTGTTCTGGTAGAGGGCATATTCTGTTCCAGGGCCAAGACATAGGGAAAATGTTGAGAAACTGTAATTGCCTGAGAATGGCTAATGCTCAGTGCACACGAGACATGCTGAGTGACAGGCCAAAAAGGATGAGCAAGGCACTGACAACTTAAGCCAAGAAATTTAAACTTTCACCAAGGTCAATCTAAGTACTCAAGTATGATATTGAACACTGACCAACCTAGGACATCCTGGAAGTCTTCCCAGAACAGGGAGTAGATGTGCTTACCTTAGTAAGAGTGAACAGGCAGATGGCTAAGCCAACTGGACTAAGTCTCCCATATCTAAACACTGGTGACTTCAGAAGTGCAATAACACCTTCCCATTTAGAATGACATTTTCACGTGGATAAAAGAAGACACATTTATGCCTCGATCCTATGAAAAAAAAAAAATCAACCCTTGTTTTAAACTTAGCATCACCATCATCATTATCACCACGTTGTCAGTTACACTGCTACCATCAGTACCAATAGGACCGTGAGGGGCTGGAGGAATGTCTCAGTGGTTAAAGCACTTGCCTAGCAACTGCTATATCAGGCGCTAAGTATCTGAGTTCAGTTCCCCAGCATCACATAAGCCGGGGCTTGGTGGTGCACACATGTAATCCCAGCACTTGGGAGGCAGAAGCAGGGGGTTTGCAGTGAGTGCAAGACTAGCCTGGACTCTATAGTGTTTAAGGACCAGCCTGGGCTTCTGAGCAAGACCCTGTCTCAAAAAAAAAAAAAAAGTAGGACCATGATCTTCATGACCACCAGCAACACTACAACCATTATCATCATCTCCAGAAGACATATTTTAACGGCCTGTGCTAAGCTGAGCACGTTGCCTGAGTTTTATACTTTATGCAGAATAACTGTACATTGTAGAATGTGACCACCTGTCTCCACTTTACAGATAGAGAAACTGAAGCCCAGAAAAAGCATACAGTACTTTAACAGCAGGCAAGGGCTGAGATTCGTGTCTCCTTGTATAGGACAGTGCTTTTCCGCACTTTCCTGTGGTTTTCTTCACCACATCCTCCATCTATTTATGTGAATACATCAGCCATACTTAAAACACTGAGTTCATCAATTGCTCCATCCTCTGGGCCAGGCACTATATCCATCCTACCCCTAAGAAGCTTACTAGAAAATCTTAACTCTTCACACCATGTCTTCCTTCCCTGGCCACGGGAACTCTTTCCATATACACATACACTATGAAGCCCCCAGAGACTCAAGCAGGTGAAGTGACCTGGATACCCAGGGTACCAGAGTCTGCAGGTGGCAGATCTACAATTTTATAACTTACAGCACAGGATGTCTCATTTCCCCACGACGCAAACTATGGTTGTTACCTCTCACGTCCTCTGCCTGTCTCCCAGCCCTGGATGAGACCTATAGCCAGAGCTGTGTGGTGCCTTTGCCTAGACCTGAGAAACTCACCCAGAGAGAGAGAAACCCCTATCTAAGTACAATCTCTAGCAGAGAGATAAGAAAAAGAGTCATGGCCTTGAATCATTGACCAGGCTGGTTATCAGAGCCCAAAGTGCGTGGCTCTAATTTGTGGGACAAGCCTGCCACGTGGTGCTGGGAGTGTCCAGATGTGAACAGGTCATGTGGAGTTCAGGTTGTGTATAGTAGGTTTTCGTGAGAGCTCATTTGAGGGAGAAGGTTAAAAGCTTGGGAAGTGAGAGAATCCGGAAAGTGGACTCGGAGCACAGACTTTATCAGCCCGTGATTCTTCTCCTTGTGCCTCAGCTTCTTCTGCAGAAAGAACATTGGGCCTGTGCTCCTCCTGCTTGCCGAGGGATGTCACTGAGAGTTGGCCGGAAACATGCGTACAGAGACCACTCACTGGCTCACCTCTTTACACCATAATTTCCTCTAGATGCAAAGTAGGGGAGTAAGAATAGGTGTCTTCTGAGAGTCTCTGGAAAAAAGGAAGGAGATAATACACACCGAGTTTAGCTTAGTGCCAGGAACATTGTAAGGGCTAGGAGCTATTGGCTATGAAGAATGCAAAAACAGCAGTCAGCCCTGTTTGGCTTTGAAAAAAAAAAAAAAAAACGGCTTCTTTTTATTCTCATTTGCTGACAAGCTGTGATGTTTGGATGGGGTTTGATGTCCTGAACTGTTCATTTACTACTGAATACTAAGGCTCAAGGCAAGTTGGTTTTGCTTTAGAAACTCTGAAGCCTCGGTAGTGTAGCTCATAATGATAGTCTGTCAAGGTTATGCAGGCTAAATGAACCAGCACGTGGAAATCATCCGGCTTCTGGAAGGTTCTCAAGAATTGCTAGAATAGTACAGGTTGTGTGATACACACCTATAATCCCAGCATTCAGGAGACTGCGGCAAGAGGATTGCTGTGAGTTTGAGGCCAGCCCAGTCTACCTAATGAGATCAGGAGCAGCCTGAACTACAGAGCTTGGCCCTGTCTCAAAAACAACAATAACAACAGAAGACTTGTATGATACCCTTCACCTCTTACACCTGCACAGACAGGCTTCTTCAAGTCTCTTTTGGGCCAAATTTAGAGACAATTAGTAATCCCAATCCTGCTGCTCCCAGCTTCAGATCCATTATTGGTAAGGAAGCTGGTGGTAAGAGGTGACCCCAGGCAGACTTTGTGTAGGCGGTTTACAAACAGGCACGAGAAGGGGCTAAGGCGCTGGGCATCTCCTCTGCAATGAACACCCTATGATCTGGATTGGAGATACGTTGACTTCATTGATGCTACATCAGGACTTCATGAGGTTTTTATGAGAACCTCTCATTTTCAGAAGGAGAGATTGAAGTTCGCAGAGTGCCAGGGACTTGCTGCAACTCACACTGTTCCTATGAGGAGCCTACAACTGAATTCTGAACTCTTGGCATATGCTCAGTAAATACAGTTCAGTTCTAAGCTCCTAATGGTTGTAAGAAGGCTCTGAATCAGCCTCCTTAGCCTACACCCTCCGAGCTTTGACGTACCCGATTTGGTTCCATTCTCTTTGTTCCCAGACATGCTTCTCTGGGAGATGAGCTCAAACTTCCTAGGCTGACCAGGAGAAGGACGTAAATGGTGACAACTCCCCCCGCCCCGCACCTCATCCAACATAGCCAGAGTGGCCAGACTCACCTGAGAAATGAGGCGACGTCAGTGCCCTATGGGTCCATGATTCTGTAAGATAATGCTATTGGCAAGGGCAAAAGGATTAGTGGTCAAGACAGAATGTGGAGGCAAAGTTTTTATTTTTCCTTCCTTTCTGACCAGGACTTTGCTTCCTCTCTTTCTTAAGCTGAAGAGGATTTTTAATTTGAAAAGATTGAAAGCTGTGATTTTTATTATTATACACACAGGAAAATGGAAGCTCAGAGAAAAAAGTAATTTGTACAAAGTCATCCAGCAAGTTATTGCGACAGCAGGGGCTCCTTAACTGTGTTGTGTCTGTATGTTCATGAAGTCATTTGTTCATACATTGGTGTGTCCACTGGTAAAAACTAACTTCAGCAATAGCCATGGGGGCTGGAGGAATAGCACAGTGGTTATAGCACTTGCCTAGCCGGCTTAAAGCCCTGAGTTCAATTCCTCAGCACCACATAAGCTAGGTGTGATGGCAAATGCCTGTCATTCCAGCACTCAGGATGCTGAGGCTGAAAGATTTCCATGAGTTCAAGACTAGCCTGGGCTACATAGTGAGTTCAGGGTCAATCTGGATTACAGAGTGAGACTTTGTGTCAAAAAAATTATAAAAATAGACATGGCCTCTGCCTCATTTGAGTTGGCTTACAAGTGATAGAGTAATTCAGTACAGGAAAGCTACACAAAAGGATGCCGAGATGCAGCGTCAAGGTAACTGTGCCACCTTCAGACCGGCCAGTGAGGGAGGAAATGACGTTTGAGATAAGACTTGAAGGTGGGAAATGAGACGATGGGGGGAGGGGGGGGCATTAGAAAGCCATAGAGAGTGAGAGGAACAAGGAGCCAGGTGAGGATTGTGCCGAGATCAGATGATGCAAGGCCTGCAACTTGGGGAGAAGACTTTAGGTTTTATTCCAAGAAGCAAGACGTGTTGACTACTTGAGTGTGTGAGATACAGATGTCAAAACATACTTAGTGGGTCTTGATGTTCAGAGGGAAGGGATTATTGAGAGGCAGGGAGAAGACATTAGTGGTAACATTATAAGTGTGGTGGAACATGAGCAAGCATAGAAGAAGGGGATGGATAGTGGGATGGGTCTGTTGAGAACAAAGAGGTGTTCAAGTCTGGGAAGTGGGACAGAGGGGATAATCAACAGGCTAGATGATGAAATGTGAATCAGTGAGACATTAGATTCAGCACATACATATTTAGCATTGAGCATGTCTTGTGTGTTGGCCTATGAGCTGGGGCCTCTTCATGTTTCTTCTCGCTTAATCTTCACAAACATAAGAAATATGATTTTAAAAAATCTTCCTATTATAGATGTAAAAATAAGGGTCATGGCAGTGAAGGAATTTCCCTAAAACTGTTTGCGGCAAAGCAAGTGGACCCAGCAATTGAAGGCGAGGCAGGTGGACCCCAGCCCAGGCCTGTGGGCAGCCGGAGAGGCCGTGTCCACACGCTAGCTCAGCTCTGTCTTGGACCCGAACCTGGAGGGTTTCCTCTCCGGTCTCCTGCCATTGTCACGTCCTGTGCTTCTTCAGCAACTAATTCTAGAGGTTGTGGAAGAATACTCTAGGTTCTAAATGAAATATTCTAGATTTATTGCACAAAGCTCAGAAACTGGGAAGCCAATGTCCAGAGGGGGAAAGAGCAAGAAGTCGTGAGCAGAAAGAGAAGCACTACATGAAAAAAGGGAGAGAGGAAGCGGGTCTAGCACAGCATGGAACACCTATGAACTCAAACTGAAATGAGAAACAAGGAGTGTCTTTGTGAAGTACAAAAAGTCAGAGGAGAAAAAGAGAGACAGAGAAAGAGAGAGAGACAGAGGGGGGAAGGAGGGGGAAGTAGAAAACCATTTTTTCCTGTGGCTTAGGTTCTGAGGAAACAAGAACAAATAAGATCTTAGCCAGACAGTGGATGACAATGAGGAGGAGGGGAAGAGAAGGGCCGAGGAGAAGATAGGAGAGAAGAGGAGAAAGCGTGTGTGTGTGTGTGTGTGTGTGTGTGTGTGTGTGTGTGTGTGAGAGAGAGAGAGAGAGAGAGATTAGGTACTTCGCATATGTCAAGCATCATTTACCTATCCCTCATCTTGGCATTAGCAGGTACAGGGTCCTACTTCCGTTGTTCCTGTTTGTTGAGTGAGTTCATGGAGGCTCACAGAGCTATCACCTGCTCAAGTTATGCCTCAAGTCGGTGAGAGAGCTGACGTTAATACTGAAATCTTCCGAATGTTCTGCCTTACATTTTAAATTACTGCAAAATTTTAGGATGGACCGAGTTTGTGAGCTGGGGCGCAGGAAAGGGAAGGAGAGAAGGAAGTTGAGAGGCGGGGGAGGGGAGCAGAGCGGCAGTGAAGAAAGAACTGGAGGTGGAGAGTGAGTACGCAAGGACACAGAAGTGAGGGAGTGAAGCAAAGACGCTCTCAGAATCTCCGTGAGCACTCAGAGACCCTGCCCAGTTAGGAGGCGAATGAGGTCATTAAATCCATCTGCGCAGATGGGGACCCTCTGGGGAAAGTTATAAGCAAATGCCATGATGCAACGAGGTGAAATCGACTTGCGTGAGTTCGGGCTGGGACTCCAGCAGGGACTACACTGTGCTCTTTGAAAGAGGGATCATGCGCTGGATAGAGAAGCTTGCTGGGCTGGGCTCTCTCTTCATTTCTAGAAAGGCGAGCCAGCTCAAGGTCACAGCGCACATGAAGGGAGGGACTAGAGACACAGAGACAAACTTGTCGCTTTTTCCTGTGCTAGGGTCTGCTTGCTCAGTCCTTTAAACAAACTATGCCCAAAACTTGTATGTGAAATATTCCCTATTAGGGATTTTAGGCCCATAGAAGGTGTTCTAAGCTCTTTTGAGGCATACTTCGGTTTTCATCATTGGCTCTCCAGACCTAAATTCCCAGGATATGTAGGATTGTGTCCCCGCACAACCCCCACCCCCACCCCCAATTATTTTGTTTATTAGTGTTTCCTCGCCGTGTGCAACAATTACATTTACATTAGGGGATTTGTCGGTATACCTGGTGCTTCTTATGCATTTTCACTTTGCTATCTTTTTCTATCCTCTTGTCCCCCTTCCTCTCTTCATAAAATCCAGCTTCCTGTTTGCTACCATCACTCTTTATTTTGCTCTCTTACTAATTTATACTTTTGGTTTCTCATATTAGAGAAATGATACAACATTCAGCCTTCCGTGCCTGATTTATTTTACTAAGCATAGTGATATCAAGGTACATCCAACTCATCCAAAGAATTGAAATGTATTTTCCTTTAGAGTAGAAGAGTATTCCATTGTGTATGTATACCACATTGCCTTTCCTCATCAATCTGTTGTCGAATAGGTCGGCTGCTTCCAAGGTATAGCTATAAACATGGGTGTTCATGGGTCATTTTAATTTGACAGCTTTAACTCTCTCAGAAAGATATCCAGTAAAGGTATATCCAAGTCAAACAGAATTTCTATTTTCATTTTTTGGAAGAATTGCCATATTGATTTCCATGATGAACGTACCAGTTTATGTCCCACTAATAGTTTATATCTCCTCTTTCACCTCCTTTTTTTTTTTTTTTTTTTTTTTTTTTTTTTTTTTTTTTTTTTTTTTTTTTTTTTTTTTTTTTTGCTTCATCATTATAGTAGCCTTATATGTTAGATTTTCCAGTGCAGAATCGGCCAACTTGAGTTTGGTGCACTGGGGTTTGTCGCCAATTTATACGCCAGTTCTACACGTAGGAATCTGAACATCAGAGAGAAACAGCTTGTCTTACTTTAAGGACCAGATATGTTACCTTTCGACTTTGGCAAATGCCTATTTGTCCCTTTCTTGGCCTCAGTTCGCTCATCAACAAAGTAATGATTGCTGTAGAACCTTTCCTACAAAGTTGTAAAAAGGACTATGTTTCCTTGTCTGGAAAGCGTTTAGCGCTCTGCCTGACCCGTAGCAAGCACTTCTGCAAGTGGAAACTGTTATGATAGTGGTCATGGTGCTAGTGATGAAAGTTATCACAGTGCTAGAAAAAAGTGAGGCCATGGACATACAACACATCTTCTTAATTCCTTCATCTGTTGTTGAACATATTGATTTCTTCCAAGATATGGCTATTATAAACTGTACCTCTATAAACATGGGTGTGCATGGAGTAGTACTCTCCATAAGGAAAAAAAATGAGTTATTTTTCAGAAAATGGAGGCACTTTAGAGACTATTATTCTTAGCAAAAAAAAAAAAGAATCAGGCACAGACACTTAAATAATGTATGGTTTCTCTAATTATAAGAAAATGAAACCATAAAAAAGTAAAAGAGAGATGGAAGAAAGTAAGAAGATTTTGTGGAGCAGGAAAGGGGGTGTGGTGGGGATGCTTAAGAGGTTGGGGAAGGGGAAGGGATGTGACATGTAAATTTTAAAATCAGAACTAAAACTGTGAATTAAACTTGAATCTTCTGCTCCTGAAATCCAGTGGTTGTCCCCCTGCACCTCTTATAATTACTGCTTTAGGCTAAGGCACCTGACTTAATTCTTCTGCTTTTCTTTCTACAGGTCACTCCCTTTCCCATGTCTTGTGATCTGCAAGGTGACTGTGCTTGTCGGGACCCTGAGGCCCAAGAACACAGCAGGAAAGACCTCCGGGGATATAGTCATGGCTAAGGAAGTACAAAGAGCTGTCAAAGAATTCCCAACACCAGGACCCGCATCCCTTTGGTATTGATTTCACAGTCTGCTGCTCAATGGAATGGCCTCTCCACACCAGGGATCCTTAGCACCCAACCAACCAGTCTGCCTTTAATTTCATCCAGGAAGGACTCACAGTGGGGCAAATGAACCAAGTCTCACCATGTTGAATGATGGAATGGAATCGCATCCCAAAGTCTGAGATGGATTGCGTACACAACATGCAGTCCAGAGCCTCCTAAAATTCTAACCATTTGTCATGCAACCACAGCAAAGCCATGTTACGTATCTAAGAGTATACTCACCTGTGGTTAGTACACATGCATGCATACACACCCATACAAACATCTGTGTGAGGGCATTTCTGGAGACAGAGCAGAGAAAGACTGGAACAAACTCAGTCTTCTTTCCCAAGCGCCTAGCCAGCCATATCCTTGGGAGAAATACAGTTACAGAGACTGCTAAGATCAAGTATTCAGATGCCCAGACAGCTCACCTGAGGCTCGGTACATATAGAGCATGTGCAGTTGTGTAGTCCTTTGGGATTGAAAGTAAAATGGTCTGTGGTCATCAATCTTTTAGGGAACTAGGACCCTAGAAGAGGTACAGATTCCAAGGTAGGCAAGGTTCCCCATTCTCTCGCTGCCATAGGGATTTTTACCCCAAAACCAGGGTTTGAGGTCAAGCTGGAAATGGCTTAGGACTGCAAGGTTAAGGTATTATACCAGCCCCCTGCTTGAGACTTGAGGTCATGATATCCCCCTGGATCCCATCCATTCCCCCAGATCTTGCCTTGGGACCACATTTGCTGCTACTTTTCCTGCTGCTTTATCTTATCCATTGAGTACCCTGAGATGGTAGAACTAGGTTAGGAGAAGTTCCACACAACCCAACAAGTCTGCCTTAAAAGTGACCCACATTGTCGCACAGTTTCTCACTTCTGAGCCCTTCCACAGGAGAAAGACCCTCATGGGTTCACGTGGTGAAAAGAAAAGTCCTGCGTAGGTGGGTTTCTCATCCTAGAAGTAAGGGACCTCAGATGCAAGCTGGAATCCCCTCTGAGAGTCCAGAGTGTCTAAGCCAGTGTTAGATTTTGTAATCAAGTGGAACAGTGTTAAACTTCTGGGATATTGGTATGCCCTAGAGAGAGTTGGAATGGTCATGTTTCTTGGTTTATTATCCTTATCCTACTCTTCCTGGCCTGCCAGGCTAAAGGAGACTTTTATTCTGAAAACTGCACTGTTGTTCTACATAGCTACTATTCTATAACAAAGAATCATCTTTCATTTGATCAATATAGACTGAGTTTTAAAGGGTCATCAGGTGGAAACCCAAGATTTCACAGCCTCAGTACCCAAAATGGTCAGGGTATTCTCCAGCCACCAGTCCTCCCTCCCACATCTGTGGCTGGAAATCCTTCCCTCTCTTTCATGTTTGGTCTCCAAACGTTTGCCTCTTGTCAGTCAGAAACCAGGCACTCCCTTTGAATTAACATGGGAAGGGATTAATGGAGGAGGAGATGAAGAGAGTGGTTAAGTTGGACACATTTCCTGAGAGCTGGAACTGGAATGTAAGAAGAAGGGAAGATCTAGACTAACACCATGTAGTAAATCGAGTGATCTCAAGACCAGTGAAGACAGCCAACAAAAGCTGAATCTAGAACAGAAATGTAAAATGCCAGAAACATGTGCAGCCCTCCCTGATTCCTGCATTCAAGCAGTGTTGTTAATCCATCATGGTATTTTCCTGTGGGATCCAAAAAGAACTTCGAAACCTGTCTTATTATGTTATTACCTGCTGATCAAGAGCAATTGAAAAGGCATCGACTGGCCATCTATAGTCTGTTATATTGAGACATACATTACATACATACAGGTGCCCACCTCTAAGGATGCAGAATTTAGTTTACACAGTATGTCCAATACTGCATATTCTGACACTGAGTTTCAGATCGGGAAAGTTACCATCGTGGAGGCAAGATGCACATCTTTTATGTCCTCCTTACAAAACTATCACATCAATGTTCGGGAATTAAAATAAAAACAGTAGGGTCAATCCTTGGCAAAAAAGTAAGAATAATATTAGAAAGATTCACCCAATTGTGTGCCGCTCTGCAGTATCTTAGAATTCGTGTCAGCTCCTAAGCCCACCTCTTGCTCTAGCTGAGTTCTCAGCCTGTGCAGTGTTAGTTTAGAAGGTACAATCTAAGAAGGGTAATGGAGGGGGCCAGGCCTCCCAGCGGCTCAGTTATGCCCACAAGAAATACATAAAGCTCTGAAGGCCAGAGGATGGCATTCCTAATGGCAAGATTTCAGGAACCATGGAGAAACCTCACAAGGTTCCCTTAAGTCATTCCTATCCAGTTTCTAGCCTCACTGCAGCCACTGTCCAGGTGAGGAGAGGGCCCCAGAGACCCTGTTTTCAGATTGGTGAATTGAATGGAGTCCTTCTGGGTGAACGCCACCCAGTCTCCTCCTAGCGGTCATCCAAACCTGTTCATCCAAACCAATTCATATTTTCTAAGGATATTAGGCAAAAGAGGCCACTTGACTAGTAGCCAGCCATTTGCCCACATGGAGGGTATGATGAATAGCCTTTGTAAGGAAGGCTCAGCTTTTCATGCAGTGCACTGGTTCCTGTTTCCATTTTTTCATGGGAATCAACTCCTTGTCTCATCCCCTAAGCCATCTGCTTATGTCAATGGAGTGCTCATAAGAAGGGGGCTCCAAGAACTGTTTTCTGTTGGCAACTAGCAGGGCCTAACACACTTGGGAGTCCTGTGTCTGAAGAAGCTTTAGCCCGTTAGCTGTGTGAAAGAAAGATGCAATGGTCAGTTCTCTAAGCCCGGCCCTGAGAGCGTTTCCAAGCCACAACCTTAACTGCCTTCTCACACAACTTGTGTTACACCCAATTTCTGTGCCAACAACCTTGTAGGGGAATCCAATCCTTGGGAAGTCATTTTGGGTAGGTGAATTAGGGTGTAAAGGAAGGAGAGATTACAGTCATCAATAGCAGGCCTTTGGAAACAGAGGCTATCAGCTGCTACTCTTGGCTTCGGCATTTTGGGTCACTGCCTAGACAATTCTCTTGGTCTTATTCCCACCTTGGCCAATGCTTAAATGCTATTTGTTGAAAATAATTATTTGAGACAGATTTCAGCTACCTCCCTCCCAGGTTCAATTTAACTTGGTTGTAACTGTCAATTGTTATAGGTTTTACCTGTGTTTTTAAAAGAAATAAAGAGGGAGGGAAAAAAGGAAGGAAAGAATACAGAGAAAGAGAAAGAAAGAAAGAAAGAAAGAAAGAAAGAAAGAAAGAAAGAAAGAAAGGGAGAGAGACAAACTAGAAAAAAGTATAAAGTCAAGTTGACAGTTTTGAAGTTTTGTGTGGGGTTTTGTTTTGTTTTGTTTTTCTGGAGCTACTTCAAATGAGAAAATAAATAGAAGAATTTGACGGTGACAAAGTTGTACAGATAGAAATTACTAGAAGACAATAAGATTGACAGGAAATAAAATGCATGATTAAAAACTAAGAATAAAGCCCTATATTTATGTTTCCTAAAGGAAATTGTTTATTCTACAGACGAAGTAGGTAGAAACAACATAAATATTTCCCTAGAAGACATAGAGTGGGATTTGATAATGCTGTCTGTTATTTTCCATATGTTGTGGTAGGTCCAGGAAATATAACATCCCCCACTCCTTGCTGTTGGTGTTGCTGAGGGAAGGAATTTTGCTCCTTTGTTTGGTGGCGATTGGTGACAGTAGGGAATGGGGAGGGTTTGATCATTAGTTTTACCAGATGTTAAAGGAACATATTGTGTTGTTGTGCTTTTCACGTCACTAGATGTTTATATTTGCCAGTATAACACTGGGCTTTATAAAGAGTGCACTCAGACCCATACTGCAAAGTCCATTTTCTTAAAAAGCTGCTACAGGACCAGACAGGTAATCCCAGGTGTGTTTTGAGAAATAAAGCTAACCAAGGAAACAATAAATACAAAACCTAAACAGCAAATGAATTAAAAAAAACATGTTCTTGTAATTCATTCAAGTTTTGCCAAATTTGTATCAATTGTTTGATTTTTAAGAGAAGTGTGTAACAGCCAAGACAGGAATAAGATTCCTAGAAAAAAAGAACCTAGAATTTTTTTCACCTAAGGCAGCAGATCATCTAGTGACCTTGACATGCGATCAGATTGCCTCTGCATTTGCCTCAGTTTCTCTAATTACAAAATGGGGATAATATTACTAACCTACCTCACAGTGCAAGGGAAAAGGATTGTGAGGCTTCAGGGTTTTCAGTGGGCTGTGGAAATCTGTGAGGGCCAAAGCTTGACACAAAGTCCACAGACAACATTCTGAGAATGCTCAGGCCCTTTGGCCTTTTAGGAAAGACAGGGAGTGCTTCTTCAATATTTCAAGGCATGAAGCTGGAGCGCCTGGATCATAATCTACCTTAGAGCATATGGGGCCATGTTGAACTTTTCAGGCAAATTCGAGTTCCCCAACCCCTTATTCTGGCCCTTACCAGTTCAATGATTGGATGAAAAGCCAATAACTTCCAACAGTTCACTGTCTTCTATTCAAGATTTCCTGGCCATTTCCACCTTTCAGAGGAAGAGAAATCTCTTAGCGCCTCTTCTTCAGCAGACTCCTCAGTTCTCAGACTCAAAATTTCCACATGTATTAGTGTTCCATTAAAAATTGATCTGGCATTCTGAGTGCAAACAACTCGGGGCTTCTTAAACCATACACCAGCAGTTCGTGAGAATTGTGAACAACTATTAAGTTGCTTTCTTGGGTCTCTATAATCAATAACCTGTCTGCAGATATCTATCTATATAAAGATATTATATATAAATATAAATTTACATATATATGCACATGTATATATAGTTGTACATATATGTGTGTATATATATACTTAAATGTAATATTTACAAAATAAAACTGTGATCTCGTCTAGAGAAAATGTATTCATATTACAAACTGCTCTTCCATATTTATGTATCATATTATACCTTTTTATTATTGTTATAATTATTATGGGTATTTCTAATTATTATGATGTTTGGCACCTTCTGAAACCTACCAAAACGGCTCTCTATCGAAGTGCTTCAAATCTGTTCTTATGAGAATTCTACTGGCCTACTGTAAAAGAAAAAAAATTTTTAAAAAAGAAAGAAAACAATCAAAACACCAAAAACTAAACACAATTCCAATCCTTTTTCTGTACCTCACGCGCATAAATTTGCTGCTCTTTTTTTGGGTTGTATTTTCCCTGTTTATGTGTTTTTATGGATCTAAGTTAAGTCTTTCAGCAATATATAAAAATGTAAATAGTATACTTTATTTATTAAGAATGTCATCTTTTTAATTTATATTTACACAATTGTTCATCTAATTTATTTTTTCTATACGGTTTTAAATACTCAGACATATTTTGCTGTTCATGATATTTTTTATCCTGTTCTCATGGATTTGTTTTTCCATACTGTTTTCTCTGGTCTCAATTACAGGTTGGATCTCACAGAAAAAAAATAATAATGTCAAAGACAGAAATATTTTGCCACTGTTGATTACTATACCTTAAAATTCTATATTATGAAAATATATAATAGCTTGTCTGCTTCCACGTGTTGTTATGTGGTTTTTGTCTGCTGTGGAATTTTACACACAAGAAAATGAAAACAAATTTATAGCTAGAATTAGATTTCAATAACAGCACATAATTGTATCAGTTGTGCACCCAAGTTTCTACATAGCTTTCAAAAATTAGCTACATTTAATATGTGCTGGAAGACATTCTTACGTATTATAAGAAAGTTCTGCTTTGGGATATTAAAATGTATCACTTCTAGTTATGACTTGGTCTCTGGACTCGGTCTTTAACTGTATACCTCTACAGCGGTGCTCCCCAACCTTTTTGACACTGGGGACCAATTTAGTTGCAGAACGTTCTCCCAGGGAAGGGGGATGAGGAATGAGTGCGGGAGGATGACCAGAGTTACTTATCAGGCAGTCTATTGTTGGAGGATAGCTTTGAAATGTCAAGCAGTAGCAGGAGCCGAGCAGGGAACAAAGCCCCGCCTCCTGTCAGATCAGCAGCGGCATTAGAACCTAATAGGAGCACGCTGAAAAAGGGGGTGGAGCTTCATTTGTGGCTCTTCTCCTGCTGGCTGCTCCTCTGTCCTCCTAGCAGCCTGGTCCTTCCAAGGCCACAGACCTAGGGAGGTCCACCACCCAAGGCTCGAGGACCCCTTTTAAGAGTAGTCACTAATTTCATTTTTTAAATTGATTATATCATCGTTAAGTTCATGAGCTGAGTCTAGAGCTAAAACGGAGATGCTGCTGTCTAGTGTATCTCATTATCCCCACTTGGCAGCTATGTGATTTCATAAAATTGTAAGGTTGATTTAAGATTTTGTTTTATTATCTGTGAAATGAAAATAAAAGTACCCACTTCATAAGTTTTTACTGGATTTAAAAAGATAAACATTCAAGGTGATTAGAATAGTGCCAGGTACAGATTTCATCTTTGCTTTTGTTGTGAGTAGTTTCACAAGTATTTCCTTGTGACAAGGATTCAAAACAAAGTTTATCAAGTTTTTGTAATAGAATAAAAATAGTGTGCACTAAATCACTCAAGTACTTTCACAGACATTTCTACAGAGTAAATTAATTATTGCACCTGCACAGAGTTGTTGACTTACCAAACTACCACGAGGCAGGTCAACATCCAATTTATCTTCTGATATTTAGAATTTTAAATTTTGTACAAAGGAGCAGTTTGGAAACGTCAGTGGGAATTGTAGTAAAAGCAAAATTAGAGAAATAAGCACTGTCCATATTGGTTTTATTAGAGTCTTTAAAACACAATCCACTGAGAGAAGCTGCAAATATTTTTGTTTGCTGATTTTGTTTCCAAAAAAAAACAACTAGCTATTGTCATAGTGTGATAAGCAAGTAAATAGAGTGTTTGATACATTTATATTGGGCTCACTGTGAAGATTAAAACAAAATATATAGTGTAGACTTGTGGAAAGAAGCAGCTGTTTCCCAAATTAAAAGACTAAGCAATAGAATATTGTCTTAATAACTTCTCCATTCTTGGGACAAAATACTGGACATCCACAATTTAAGAATGGAAAGATTCATTCATCTCACAGCTTCAGAAGGTCTCAGTTTAAGAAGTCCCTTTGTGGGCAGCAGGGCAGATGCGGGAGAGCTGCTCACCCCAGTGCAGACAGATGCAAGGTAAGCACTCGTCTATGCCTGGAGACTCAGGCAAGGCTAGAGTTTTCCCAGGAAGAAGCTGTACCAATGTTTCTTCTTCCTTCCTTTGTTTAGTCGAAGCTGTTAGCTGGGCCCCCTCATCCAGGCTCAGTACCCTCCTCTCACTTCACGGCGCACAAGTCAATAACACAAACTGAAAGCTCTGCTCTTGGCAGCCCGCAATCTCAGCAAGTTGACACCATCCCTCCAATTCAAGCCCCAAGCGTTCCCCCCTTTAAGCCATGCCCTACCTCTCAACGGCATGCTGTTCCACAATTACGCACTACAGCCAAATGCACGAGGCTTTTGGAGGATACTCCAGAGCAAACCATAGCAAGTATTAATACTCTTCGGTTCCGTTTGATTTTGTCTGCAGAGACAGAAAGCCAAGGAGTAAAGAACTTTCTCTTAGGTGATGGAGGCTTTAGTGTATTCTCCCCTCTTTCTCCAAAGCAGACTGGAACGCAGGCGTGGGCACACATGGATGCAGAGAAAGAGAGAGCAAACAATGGAAAGTTTGCTTCCTTAAGCTGTCTACTCGGAAGAGACTCCTCGCTTCAAAGCAGCATGTAGAACTAAGTTTTAGATTTTTTAAACACACAAAAATAGTATTAATGCTAAAGAAAACGTTGGAGTGGGCACATCCTACTGCACTACGCCGGCGTTGGCAGCACTTCCATTCTTCACGCTTAGGGCTGACAATCAGAGCCTAGAACAAAACAACAGCATCTTTCATTTTGAACCCAAGGGGCCTTCCTCCTTCGAGTACATGTGTTTAATGTTCGAAAGGAATGAATCGTGAGGAGAAAAACAGCGGTGCTGCACAGAGAGGCACAAAGTAGCAACCAGAGGAATCCGCGTTTAAGGAACTCCTGTACCTTGGCTAGGACAGCGGAGTGGGCAATGAGAACAAGCAGGTGGCGTGTTAGGCACGTGGAAACAGGGACTGCGTCATTCTCCCAGGGGGAAAAGCCCTGAGCATTCTCAAGGAACCGAAAACAAAACAAAACAAAAAAACAAACAAAAACGCAAACCGATGACCACAACAAACCTGACATGCTTAGGCAGTTGAGAGGGTAACGGTGGTACGAGCAGAGAACGGAGAAGTTCTCTCTGGCCGTGTTAAAGATTCCAAGCTCTGTCTTAACAGCAAGGCAGTTAGATGCTGTGTGGAGATTTATGTCACCGGATTTGTGGTTGAGAGAGACCTGAAGAAGGTAAGATGAAGAAAACACGGAGGGGAGTTAGAGCGGTTGCGTCCTCAGAGTTAAGAGGACATTGCGTCGTCCAGGAAAGAAATGGTGACTGTTCACTAGATGAAGGTGGCAATAGCAAGTGAGAAATTCCTTTTTTTTAAATTTTTCCTTGTACTAAGTGGTGAGATTGAGTAAAATGATCTTTGGACTCTGACACTGAAATTCCAGGAACTTCATTGCATATCACTGCCATGCACTAATTTTAGATTTCTGGTTTAAATTCATAGACTTGATTTATTCCCTTGGTTAATATTTTTACTCGTGTATGTTTGCAAAAATTGACTCTATTTTTAGGAAAATATTTGAGTTTGCAGAAAACCTAAGCAGAAAGAGAGGACTTTCTGGACTTCTTTTTAAACAACAAAATATCCGGTCAAGAAAACCTGGCTATTTTCTTGGACCAGCTATCAGGAAAATATAGAAACTAAGTATAGATGATTGCATACATACATTTGGAAATAAAGTAATGTTCTTGATGACACTCCATGGTTTCATGATGTCAAGGTCTTAACATGATAAGAAGGCTTTCGGGGAGGGTGAGGAGGGCATCGTGTGGGATCTGGAACCACAGTCACGTACACATTGCGCTCTTCTGAGACCTTCCTGATCGCTCTCAGTTTCATCAGCTTTGTCTAGAACGTGTTGTAACATTGCGATCTGAAATGGCTTTTTAAAGGAAAATTGTGACATAATTTAACTGCCTAGAAACAGGATATTGGATAGTGGGTGTTTAGTTGTTGGTCATTTCCCCTTAACCTTCCCAGTTCCCACCCCATGCTTGGCTCCAGTACCACTCTGCGCTCTGCAGCAGAAGTGAAGCGGTGTGGGAAGGCAACCGCCATGCCAGCTCAACTCTCTGTCTTCACACAAGGAGAAATGCGCACGACTTTTCATCACTAAACAGGTTCTGCCATGCATTGAACTTGCTTCCATGTGGGTAAAACTGGGTAAGTCTCAGTTACACAGCTAAGATATCAAATGGGTTCAGAAGGAAGACCAGATACAGCTCCTAAGGAACTTAAGACGAAAGACAAAGTGAAAGAGGGGAGGAGGGTGGGGGAGGAGAGAGGGTGGGGTGGGTAGGGGGAGGAACAAAAGGAAAGCCCTTGTCACCTTGACAAGATACATATGTGCACAAAATGTTCAACTTCATTGTAAACCTTGAATTTTGCACATATACATATCAATAAAATGTGGGAAAAATATTTAAATTGGCACAATTCTATTCTAAGGTCTTGTGCTTTAAGAAAGTAAGAACAAAATCTGGAGAAAAGGAAGTGCCTCTTCCCTTAAGACACGGCAGTAGTTCTGTTTCAGAGTTCTCAAGAAACTTTGTGGCATAAGGATCAAAGCTTCCCTCTTCACAGGGGAGAGAGGCTGAGGCTTCACATCACAGTGACTTTCATAGTGAATATTTCTAGCATTAAATTTCAAACTTTTAGGGTTTCAGACTACTACATTACATTTACTCTTTTGAGTCTACTTAAGCCAAAAGCACTATTATTTACGTACACTAGGGACAAAAATTATTTCAACCTGATATCAGTACAGATTGATGGACAATAGCTACAGTGTTGGGCTGAGACAAATTTTTAAGATGCATCAAGGCTCCAGAGAAAAAGGTAATGTGACCTGGAACACGGAATTTCAGTTTCCCCACATAGAGTTCCCTATAACATAACAAAAATGTGTTCTTGGTCTCTATACCCAGTGCCTGAAGGAGGGTTTCTAAATCCTTTGGAAATCCCTAGGTAATAGGAAAAGCTTTTGGTTCTAATGACACAATTTATACCACTTTCTAGATGAGAGTAATCAACAGAAAGATCACAATGATAAATTTTAAGATAGGAATGAAAATACTTGAACTGTATAAAAGGAAGGAAGAAGAAAGAATATTACAGCTTTTTTTCTGGAGAAAGCTATACTTGATGGGACAAGCAGCTGAAAAAAATAACCTGTACTTCATCAAAATTAAAAGAATGTTACTAAGAGAGTAGAGAAAACACTTGTAAATTATATGCCTGCTAAGGCTCTAATACACAGAATAGGTAAAGAATTATTATAATAGCCAAATAATCTGATTAAAACAAAGAATTTAAACATATCTTTAGAGATTAAAGCCAGAGAATGGCTGTCAATTATTTTTTAAAATGGAAAATAAAAAATGTTGGTGAAAATGTGAAAAAATTGGAACCCATATAAATTTCTGGAAGGTATAAAAATGGTTCAACCGCTATGAGAAACATTTATTGTTCCTCAAAAAATTAAGTACTATAATACTATATCACTCCACAATTGCACTCTAAAGTATATGGTCATAAAATTTATGAGTATATATATATATATATATATATATATATATATATATATATAATGTAATATAATATAATTTATTAGTACATATATTATACATAGCAAAGTTATTCATAAGAATCCAAAAACAAATAAAAAATATCCATCGACCAATGAACAGATTATGTCTGTGTATGTGTGTATATATACATTTATAGATGTGTGTGTGTGTGTGTGTGTGTGTGTGTGTGTGTGGCTGCATTGTAAATATAATTTTTGTATGGCTGTATTATGTATAATGGACAAGTAAAAGTGGAGATGGTACAGTATTATGTAATCTTCATTTGGCTTTTTTACTTAGCATAATATTCTAGAGATTTATTCACTTGTATAGTGTAGGGATGTTTCATTTTTTATAGCAGAAGTAATGGAGAAAGTATTCCTATATGCTCCAAGTAACTGAATCTTCACAATATTATAGTAAGTGGAAAAGCTAGATGACAAAGATTACATACTATATGGATTCCATCTGCATGAAATGTTTATAATAGATAAAGCCATAAAGATAAAACAGAGATCAATTGCCCTCATGTACTAAGAAAGTGGGGAGTGAGAAGAAACTTAAAGATGATGGTTGCACATTTTAAATATGTCGTTAAGTTATTCACTTTTAAATGATAATTTTATGTTAAATTCACCTTGGTAATTTGTGTGTGTGTGTGTGTGTGTGTGTGTGTTTAAAGTCAGGAAACTCCAAATGTAAATGGTGTCTCAGTCTGTTTTCTAGTCCTGGAATTGAATACAAGAAACTAAGTTGTTATAAAGGGAAGAAATGTATTTAGCTTATAATTCTGGAAACCGAATTCTTGGGCAGCTGTATCTAGTGAAGACCTCAAGTTGTGTAGTAACATAGAAGAAAAGTGGGAGATGTGGGCATGAGTACAGTGAGGCAAAACATGAGGAACAGCCATATTTTATTATAACATATTCCTAGAGTAATTAACTGACCCTTCAAAGTGATAATCTCTTAATGACCAGATTGCCTTCTCCCCCCCCCCCATTTTATTGATATGTATACGTGCAAAATTTAAGGTTTACAATGGAGTTGAGCATTTTGTGCACATACACATCCTGCCAAGGACACAAAGGCTTTCCCACTCTCTTTCTGTCCCTCCCCCCCTTCCTCTCCCTCCCTTCTCCCCCACCCTACTCCCCTATTTCACTTTGTTTTTTGCTTTAAGTTCCATAATAGTTGTGATCTGGTGAATTAAGTCAGAAGCAGAAGGTGAAACATCGAATGGTCTCTCTGATAAGAGAGCCCCAGATTGCCTTCTAAAGAACTGACTTCCCAACAATGTCATCAAAACAATTAAATTTCAACCTGAATTTTGGAATGGCTGCACCAAACTCAGACCATGGCAAATAGAATAATTAACAGCAATGAGGAAAACATTTACATCATTAGAATTCAAGAGAGGTGTAGTCCTTCAGATAAATAAAGATAATTACAGAAAGGAGGCAAGAACAATTTGAGATCTTGACAATATCTTGTTTTTTTGATTTTGATAATAATCAAACAGACTATTTAGCTACTAAAAATTCACCAAGCACATATAAGGTCACACATTTCTCTGTGTATATTTCATATATCGATACAAAATTTTGCTAGAAGATTCATTGGTTAAAAAATTTCCAAAAGAAGAAGATGACTAAGCATGACGAGGCAAAGTCTTAGGTTTCTGTTGTCCTGCTTTATATAACTGTGATCAGAGACAAACTACTTCACCTTCAAGCCTCCCAGTTCCTCATCTGGGTGGTGGAGGTAGTGATGACCCAATTGAAGAGAGAATGAGCTGGGCTAAGTCTACTACCATCAAACTGAGTACCAAGATGGAACCCCAAGCTATGCCGTGGAAAAGTAGGTAAAGGGTCAGCTAAAAGAGTAAGGTTTTTACTCCAGGGAATCTCCTTATACCCACAAACAGACATAGTTTTCTACTTTGCTCAAGGATTCTCCACATAATCATAATGACCCTTAGATAGTGTATGTCCCTGACTGATGTCTCTCTTTGCATTCTCTGGGCTTCCTATCTCTGAGAAAGTGGCTCATATGCAATTCAATAGATGCTGGTGAGGATATGGGGGAAACGCAACCCTTTTTCGTTGCTTTTGGGGGGCTATAAATTGGTAAAGCCGCTGTGGAAAGTAGAATGGAGATTCCCCAACTGAAAATAGGCATGCCATTTGACCCAGCAGTACCTGTTTTGAGTATCTTTCCAAAAGAATTAAAAGTGCCCGATAACAGCAGATATACACGCATACCTGTGTTTCTATTAGCACAAATAATAATAGCTAAATCATAGCAGATGTCAAAATATCCATCAATAAACTAATAGATTTTTAAAATGTGGTATATGTAGACAATGAATTACTACTCTTCCATAGAGACAGATAGATTTGAATTGTCTGCAGATGTGACTGTTGGAGGGATTGTGTCAACTTGTTGAAACTGGAAACACCCAGGGAAGAGCTTTCAGGTGTGTGTTGTTGACGAGTGGGCCAGGAAGTAAGGAAGGGGCACCAATCCTGGAAGAGGGAGGCCCAACTGGTGGTTTGATCTGAGTAAAGGAGGGAGCGTGGCTGCAGCCTCACCCTGAAAAAGCTCTGGCCTTGCCCTGAGCATGGAGACAGTGACTTGCTCCTGCTTCTCTTTGCTGATCTCCAGCAAAGATTCACATCAGTCTCTGCTTTGTTTTTGGACAACAATCTATGGCAGGCCTGTACCGGCTGTCCTGCAATCTCAGTCTGGTTTCCTTCTGACACAAGTCTGAGCAGCTACTGGACTCTCCAGATCACCCGTGTGTATGCTGGCCAATTTGCACTCTCCCTCTCCTCGGACTTGTAAGTTCTCCAAATAAATCGCCTTTATCTCTACAAATTTTATTACCACTGCTTCTCTTAGAACCTAACTAATACAGTAGGTAAATGGATACAACTTGAGACCAGTATGCTTAATGAAGTGCATCAGACTGAAAAGATGAAATATTGCAGTTTTTCCGATATGAGAAACCCAGTGTAAATAAATAATAGAATCAAGAAAGTAAGATGTTAAAAGTCAGGGAAGATGAGGGAAGGGGTGGGAGGGTGAGGAAGAGAGCGTAGAAGGAATGTGAAGTTGTGATATACATTGGCACAAAATTCTCAAGTTTAATACAACCACTATATATCACATATACACACTAACAATGAGGAAATATCAAAGATTTTCAAATTTATTTGCAATGTGATCCATTCTTCAAGTATAATTGTTATATAACGCATACACAAATCAAAACAACGCCTCTAGCTAAAGAGGCCTGTCCTTGAGAGTCTACCTTAATTTTATCTTAGCAATTTAGGATCTCTTCAGCAGCAATTTCCTAAAGCTTCAAAATTTCAAAGAACATGACATAAAAGCAAGAGGTCTAACCTAATCTCTCACAGATTGAAAGGGCAAATTGGTAAAAATTCATTCGGGATTTATCACTTGCCTGGAGCCCTTGAGAAAAGAATAGAAACAATGCTGATTTAACTTTGCTTCTGCTACCTTGTCCCTTGAACCTCACCCTGCGGACTTGCTGGGATGAAGGCAGCCGACTACCACATTTTTGCTATGCTTCTGATGATTTAGACGTACACTATTCCTCCGAAGTCTCATGTGCTTGGAGGTGGGGCTTGGTTAGAGGAGGCAAGTCACTGAAGGCATGACATTTATTCTTGCCCCTATCTCTCTCTCTTTCTCTCTTTCTCTCTCTCTATGCTTCCCTAGGGCCATGGGTTGAACAGTACTCTTCCACTGTGTTATTTCTGCCTTGGAGATGGCCAACTGTAGACTAAATCGTGCCAAATAAAACCTCTCCCAACTTTAGTCAGAAGTTTCAGATATTTTTGTCCCAGCAAGAATGTATATGTTTACATGTTATATTTTAGGGTTTATATTTTATATGTTATATATTATATCTATGGCATAAGCAGAAAACTGGGACCAGAAAAGTGGAGTCATTGCTGTGACTGTACCTAGCCATGTGGTTTAGATGCCTTTGAAACCAGTTGGCACAGAGTTTGGGAAGGTTTAGACAAGCCCGAGAATGCTATATAAAGGTCTTGATTGGTGATTCTAGTCAGAGCTCAGACGAACAGAATGTTGATAGAAATATGGACACTAAAGGACAGACTCAGAGATTTTAGTTGGAAAAAAGAATTACATTGGCAGTTGACCTAGAAACTACATGTGCTACACTCTGGAAGAAAAGGCATCTTCTTCATTTTGGCTGTGCCCTGAGACTTCACATGAAATTAACATTAAGGGTGTTGGATTAATTTACCTGTTAGAGGAAGTTAAAGGCTTAATGTTTGGGCTGAAACATAGTTACTGCTGCTGCTTTTAGTCAGATTTATAGTGAGTATCAGAAGCAAACAACAGAGTCAAGAGATGTCAAACGTTTCGAGTTTCATCAGAAAAGAAGTACTTGTAAACTCAGGGCCAAGAGGAAATGTAGTTGTTGAAAAGATTAATATTAAAAAAGAAGACTAGTGTTTTGCATCAGGGTTGTAGGAAATTTTTAAAATAAAATAAATCAGGACAGTAGAAAAGATGGCTTGAACATGCTGTAGAATTGGCCCGACCCCACCTTTTCCATGCTCAAAGATATAAAAAGATGATAAACTTATGCTTAAAAAAAATCCTTTGCCTTGAAAAAAATGAGTCTCAGGGGTAGCCTGGGATTTAGTGCTGTCTAGGGCTCAGTTATGTAGGCCCTCAGAAGCTGCTGGAGCCATGGTCAAAGGGAAAAGGATACTGCTCAAGCCAGGAACATACTTGGGATCATCTACATAATGCTATTTCAGTTAAGCAAAATGCAAGAGCTATGAAGTTGTGGAGACGCCCACGCTGGTTTCAGAAGACTTGAGAGGCCAGGAAAAAAGTGTAACAGTTTCACAGTTCCTGCTAGAAGCTCCTGAGATGATGCCAGAAGCAGTGGGAATGAAGCTAAAGTTGCAGTGGAGGTTTCAGAAAGATCAGGATGCCAGAAATGTGGAATATCTGCTTATGAAAGCTGTATACAGTGAACAGAGATATTGCATGAGAGAGCCCATGTGAACTGCAACTAGCAAAACCATACAAGCAAGGTTGCCCAATTCTTTGGGAGCTCACATCTCACCAAAACTTGCTATGGGTGCTGAATGTGAAATGATAGGATTTAATGTTTGCACTGCTGGATTTTAGTCTTGCTTTAATCTGATTCTCTTCTACCCTCCTCCTCCTCCTCCTCCTCTTCTTCTTCTTCCTCTTCTTCTTCGATAAAAATAGTTACCCTCTGCATTGTATGTTAGAAGAATTTAATTTTCATTTTTTATTTTTACAGGAACTCATAGCTAAGAGTTTGCATTGAGTCTCAGAGAAAATGTTGGATTTAGGTTTTTCTGCTAGAACTGTTAAGACTTTGGCAAGTCTTATAGCTAGATTAAATGAAATGAGCAATAATATTTTGGGGACTACGATAGAATGTTGTGGTTTACATTTAGCATGTCTTAGTGCTCAGACCTGGAGCCCGGTGAGAAGAGAGTCACTGGAAGTGTGAACTGAAAGCACATCTTCTTGTCCTGGCTTTCTCTCTTCTCTCTGCTCATGGCCAGCTGTGGGTTGAGCAGCTTCCCTTCACCAAGCCCTTCCATCATGCAGTTTCTGCCATGGAGCCAGCTGACTGTGGACTAAATCATGAAGTGAAAGAAACCTCTCTCCCTTGAAGTTGTCAATGTGCTAGGTATTTTGTTCCATCAGGGGACAGTGACTAGTACAGTGCTCTATTTTCACTTTTCTTAACATATAGCCTAGCTGTAGTCCACCCATGGGGCTGGGGAGTTTTTTATATCCATAACAACATGCATAGCTGAGTGATTTCATCTCCCTCTGGAGTTTAGGGTACTTTAAAGAGAACTCTTCCCAGAAGCTGTAGATATTTCACTTAATTATCTTAGACAGTATCTGGATGTCAGTTTACCAAAAAGATACTATCACTACATATCGCTAGATACTTCACAAAGTACATTTAGTAATTTCTAAAGACATTAATTTACTCAACTATGTGTTAACAATATATTTTTGTTTTTTACAAATTACTAGGTATCAGGGGCTGGAGGAATGGCTCAGCGGTTAAAGCGCTTGAGCAAGCGCTAAGCCAAGTGCTAAGTGCCCGAGTTTGATTCCCCAGCACCACATAAGCTGGGTGTGGTGGCACACGCCTGTAATCCCAGCACCTGGGAAGTTGAGACAGGAGGATTGCCGTGATTTCAAGGCCAGCCTGGGCTCTGAAGTGAATTCAGGACCAGCCTGGACCACAGAGCAAGACCCTGTCTCAAAAAAAAAAAAAAAAAAAAAAAACAACCTAGGTTTCATACATTGAACAAAGCACCGATAAGCAGACATTCACAGTCTCTGCTCTCACAATTACTATCCCATTTTAGAAACAAGCATGTAGCTCACGAGTGCTTAGCATTGAAAGTGATTGACAATAGGGGAAGTCATCCTAGAGGAAAAAAATCACAAATGGTGCAGACCGAGGTTAACAACATTTGCCAAACCTAGAAGAGAAAACTGGAGTTGTCCTGCTGGGATATGAAATTGAAAGAAGGGAAACTGAAGAACCACAACAGGAAAGGAAGGTGTTAGGTGACATCGGATAGTTATATGGAGGCCAAATTGCCTAGCACCTTGCAAATGCATGTCTTAGTTCAGGTTTCTTTGGAATTTAACCCTGCGGCCAGGATTCAAGTATGGGTATTTTATCTTGATACAATCCCAGTACCTACCAGTAGAAGAGAGAGCATGGGAGAAAAGGATGGGTGCAGTCTCAAGCATTGTCAGAGAGGGTGGTGCATCACCAAACATGTTTCTACAGCGAACACCTCAGCTTAATCTCCATGAGGAGCCCTGTGAGCCAGTAAAAAACATACTTCTCAGAGTTATCAGACTCGAGATGTGAGGGAAACAGAGTACTTGTCCAATCCTTCCTACCAGTCACTGGTCAGGGGCCTCCCTACGGGAGTTATGCCTCTGGCACGTATGCCTTTCCTGGTGATTGGCAGAGTTCACTCAGATTGTCAGAAAAAGTTTCAGGCAAATCAACGTGAATACTGACTATGAGAAATCAGATCAAGTGACAAGAAATATATGCAGAGATCCACTGGAATTTGTCACAGCAGTAAAGGTGTTGGGCACTCTACTTAGGATGAACAAACAAAAAATTAGGAAAAGCAAATCAGAAATGAGCTTCAATTTTGAGGTAGATCATTTTCAGTGGGACAAAAGTTGTAGAGGACATGAAGGATTCACTGAGACTGAGGGGGAAGCTGGCTTGGTGTTCCAGGTGAAAAACAGGTCAGTGGTACTGGGGAAGACAGAAAGAAGAAGTTAGGTTTAATTGAGTTCAAGAAAGTAGTAATAAATTCACATATAGGATGGAGAAAGGGAAACATGGTATGATTTAGTTAAAATACATGTACATGGACAACTGAATATTTTAGGGTGCTTAAGGACCCAGAAGTAACCAGGAAAATTATAAAGTTCATAGACGATCAAGTCAATGCCAATTCATTTTTTCATAGAAAAAGAGAATGGGTGCAGGAGATAGATGCCACAAGAGACGTAAATGATTGCATGAATCATTTGAACAATTTAAATCCACAAAATCTGCCCAAGGTTTTCCCCGACTTAGACTCTTAATAGAATAAAAGTCTTATCCATAACTCATGAGGCCCTTAAGTTCAATTGAAGCTGGCATCCACTGAATCTTTAGGAGATAAGGTGTTCTCACCAGTGATTGTATATGCCTCTCTTCTAGACCAGTCGTTCCCAGACATTAGCACGCATCAGGATCTCCTGGAAAGCTTGTGAAAACTGATTTCTGGGCCCCACTCCAGAGTTTCTGATTCACTGGTCCCGGTGTGTGGCCCAAGAACGCACATTTCTGAAAATTTTCCACGGGGTATGGTTGCTGCTGATTGGCAGAAGGCACACTTTGAAGAATGCAGGCGCCAATCCCTCCAAGTATCCACGCACTCATCAAGTATTTACTACACTAGGTGATAGAGTCCCGAAGGAATAACAAAAACACCACATGGCCCCTGCCCTCAGGGAATCTCCTGTCTATTGGTAGCGATAAGAGCGTGGGCGCGCATTTAGATTCCAATTCAAAGACCAATCCTGAGAGAGACTCAGTTTTGTGGTTAAGAATATGATGATATTCCTCTAGCGGGGTTTTGAATGTGAGTAGGAGTCAGTCAGGCAGACAAAAAGACAGGCCTGCTCCAGGTAGAATAAGGGGGCTGGACAAAGGCTTGTGGGTAGATGAACACATGGAAATTCATCCTGAGAATTGAAGGTTGTTAGGTGTGGTCAGGTCTACATCTTCTTGTGGACGACCACAGAAGGGACTGCAGAAGATCCTGGGTGGCTTTTGAGAGGGAGTAGCATGTAAACTAAGCCTTCAGAAATGAAAAAGTGTCCCCCCCCCCCCCGTTTCTTCTTTCTCCTATGAATATATATAAGAAAGCAGGGAAGGGTTGACTCTTGAGCTGAGTTCCCCTACAGCTCTTCCAGTGGCTGAGTTTGTTGTGAGAGAAGGAGGTGTTTTTAAAAATTATTATTTATCTTTTTATTTGTATTTCCCCCACCATTTTATTAATATATATGTGATACATAATGTTTACAATGAAATAGGTGAGCATTACACATGGATTCTTCACTCTGAGCAATGTCTCAGTTGTGTGTGTGTGTGTGTGTGTGTGTGTGTGTGTGTGTGTTTATTTTGAGATTGAGTTTTACTAAATTGCCCAAGATGGCTGTAATCTGTGATCCTTCTGCCCTGCCTCAGCCTCCCAGAGTGCTAGGTTTACAGAAATATTCCACCACAAAACACCTTTGTGTCATACAGAATATCAAACATTACTTTCTGGGACTAAAATGTCAAGGTAACCCAGGCCATGTGGAGGAAAGGATTTGGCCAGACATTCCATTTCCTTCAATCCCTGAAACAGACACACACAGTGCATCTCTCCAACCATTCTCTCTCTCTCTCTCTCCCTCCCTCTCCCTTCCCCTCTCCTTCTCCCTCTCTCTCCCCCTCAACTTCCCCGTCTCCCTTTCCCTCTCCCATTCTCCCACCCCTCTAGTCCAGGAAGGCAAAATCTTCAGATTTTCAAGGAGATTAACTCAAAACCTCTTTCTAAGAAGCCAAAGAGAGAACTTGGTTTCCAAAGAGCTTGCACCCTATCTAAGACACTAACACAAACCTTGATACTTCTGCTAGTGGAATTTCTCTTGAGTTATTACAAATGTTTCTCTGTGTTATTTTAAAAATATTTCCCGCAATGCTTCTTGCCAAAGGTTTTCATCTCAAGCATCTGCAGATCTCCTGGACTCATGTTAGCGCATACAAAGCACCAGTCGTGGGGTTTTCATTCACCTGTAAACTTAAGTTGTCTTTAGAGCCTGAGATTTGCAGCTAGGAGCAGTTGTCTAAGATTAGTGCTGTCCAGAGTCTTAGCTTGTCTAATCCACCCTTCACTGTAGATCCTTCCTATCTCTCCAGGCTTATCTTTTAATACCAGCCTCATCTATCCCCCACCCACAGCTCATTTTATGTTTCTGCCAAACCAAACATTTGTGTTCTGCCTATGCCACATGTCTGAGTTCTGCGCTCTGAACCCGCGCTGTTCCCCTTACTGGAACATCTTCCCTTCTCTATGAAGAGCTGGCTCATACTCATTCTTCATTTCTCTTCTTAGAAACGCTCACTTACTGAAACACACAATCATCTACTAACATAGATGTAATTGTCATATTTCTTACAAACGAAACTGAAGCAAGACATTTTAAATAAATATTTCATTGTCACATGACTAGTAAGAAGATGAAATTTGAACTAGAACCCAGGCAGTTTGACTCTGAACTCCCAAACATTTACACCTAGTGATTCTCCTCAAGGGCCTCTCTAAGCCTGACTCAGCTTCTCGCCCTTTGGATCCCCCCAGCCCGGATTTCCTCTCCAGTTGCTTCAGCCACACTACACTAGTCATGAGTTGCCGCTTTTGTTTCTCAGAAACACACAGGAGCTGTCTCTCCTTCAACTTGTCTTCCTTGTTCTATAATTATATGTGAACAAATTTGGTCTAAATTTCATCCAGGCAGGAAGCACATTCTAATCCAATTAGAGATGTAAACTCTAGGCCGTGACTAAACTAACTAAGAGAACAAAGTTTTCAGCATTTTGAAAATGCCTGTCAACATAAAAACTGTATATTAACTATCAAATTATTCTCATTTTTATTAATGAAGGTGACCCCCAAAAGCCTTCCATTGCAAAGCTTCCTGAGATGAGTAGGTATTTAGAAACACAAAATCTGATTTAAAAAAAAAAAAAAAACAATAATTCCAACTATTGTCCATGAAATACAGTTAACTATTCACTTGATACATCCCGATTGCCCGTGTTTAGGTAACAGAATTGAACATGGAAGAGGACTTGGCTGATGAATCAAAAAGGCAGTGTTTAAATTGTGATATCAGGTAGGGAACTGGGGCCTAGAGAAGATTCTGGAGCGCCTGCAAATAAATAGGTACAACCAAGCAAAACATTCCCAGCCAGGAAGTCTGGTGAACTTTGCTTGGAAAATGGGCCTCAGTGTTTCAAGACCAAAGTTGCCAAACTCTTCCTCCTGAGACTCGGGTGAATGTGCACTGGTTGAATGTGTACCTGGCAGCAAGGAGGTAGCTTCCGGGACAGACTTGCCTTCCTTTTACTACCTCAGGTTCTGAATGAGGGAGCTGCTGTTTCAAGTTGGCTTAGAGGCAGTGATTAGCTGGTTGTCTTGGCTTAGACTTCATGGTGTACCTGGCTCCTATCGATGTTTGATCTCTTGCATATTATTTATGTAGGTCAGGGGGATTATTTAAAAATTATTTTCAGTTTTATAGGTTTTCCAGTAAAGAAACACATTCTTCTTTGCTTTTACATCAAAGTTGATCATTCTCTTTTCCTTCTTTTTTCTGCTTTTTGTTTTTGTTTTTGTTTTTCTTCTTCCAGTTTCCTATCGCAGTGTAATTAGCTAGGGAAAAAAAAAATCCCTACAGACTTACAGATGGCATGCTACCCTTCCAACAAATGGATACTTGAAAATCCATCAAATGAGACTGTAGTACAGACTCCATTGCTGGCCTGTAGGATCCTGAGTGACATGGCCTGGCACTGTTCAATCATATGTGGCTCACATTTTGCTCCTACTGGGTACCATCGATGTAACTGGTCCTGAATGTTCAGCCTTACTTCTTGCTACTTTTTCTCTTACAATCAGTGCTTCATTTATTGAATTCCTTTCATTTTTCCCATTTTATTAATATATGTATATGTGTTATACTGTGATTTCATTGAAAATCAGTATTTTGTGCACATATATTTATCATGTCAAAATTACAATCCCTTCCCTTACCCCGTTTGGATCCACTAGCATCCACCCACTTCCCCCTAACTCCTGTTATCATCCAATTTGGTTCTATAAAATAACTCTACTCTGGATTTCTAATATTAGAGAAACCATTTGATATTTAACCTTCTGAATCACTTCACTGAGCATGATGGTCTTAAGTTGCATCCATTTATCTACAAAAGCCTCAAAACGATCAGTCGTTATGGAAGAGTAGTACTCCATTGTGTACATATACCATCATTTTTTTATCCATTGGTCTATTGATGGGTATTATGGCAACTTCCACATTTTAGCTATTGTTAGTTGGGCTATATGTGTCTCTGTTGCATGTTGCTTTTGACTCTTTTGGGAAAATACACAGAACAGGTATCGCTGAATAGAATGGAATATGTATTTTCAGCCTTTTGAGGAACTCCCATACTGCCCCATGGTTGTACCAGTTTACAATCCCACCAGCAATGGTTTACAATAAAGAAGCACATTTCCCTTTTCTATTCAAAGTTGGTTATAATCTCTTCTGCTTTTTTTTCTTTTTCTTTTTCTTTTCTTTCTTTCTTTTCTTTTTTTTTTTTGTTATTTTGGGAGTCCTTTTTTCCCCACAACCTCACAGCACAGATAGCCATTCAAGTTCTCAGTGTACACCATTCTTTGTGGAGTAAGGCGACACCTTACTGATGTGATAATTTCCATTTTTATAATGGCCGAGGATGTTGAACATGTTTTCATATATTTGCTAGCCATTTTAATTTCTTCATCTGAGAACTGTATACTTATTTCAGTTGCCCACTTTTTAATTGAGTCTTTGACTTTCAGGGGTCTATCTTTCTTCAGTTCCTCATATATTCTAGTGATTAACCTCCTGTTTGAGGTGTAGGTAGTGAAGATTCTTTTCCCATTCTGTCAGTTCTTTCTTTACTCTATTGATAAATTCCTTTGCTGTGCAGAAACTTTAAATTTGTTCTAATTTCATTTGTTGATTCTGGGGCTTTTTTTTTTTTTGCATTGAGTGTCTTATTAATAAAGACTTTGCCCACACCTATATGTTTTAGATTTTTGCCTATTTTGTCTTACAGACGGATCAGTGTTTCAGTTTTAATATCTAAGCCTTTGATCTCCTTTTTGATTTGTGTGCATGGTGACAGGGATGCAACTAGATTCATTCTTCTGCGTCTGGATGTTCAATTCCCCCAATACCATTTATTTGCTGAAGGGTCTATTCTTTTTCCAGTGTACGCTTTGGTCTCCTTTATTGAAAATCAGGTAACTGAGGGTACTTCAGTTTGTCTCTGCATCCTCAGTTCTGTTCCACTGGTCAACCTGTCTGTTTTTGTGCCAATAGCATATAGTTTTTGTGGTGGTTTGAATCTGGAGTGTCCACCCAAAGTCTTGTGTTCCTATGGATACTGTGTACTGCTTAGAGGTGTGGCCTGGCTGGATGGGGTTGATACTTTGGGCTTGACCTAGAGGGACATGTGACGGTCCTGCCCTTCCTCCCAGTCTCTCTGTTCCATCATGCTATAAGGATCTCTGTTCCTGGAGCTCTGGTTACAGCTCTAGCTACAGCCCCACCATGTGATTCCACCATTTTCCAGCAATCCACCAGGAACAGACTGAGACCTTCTGAAATCGTAAGCTACAATAAATCTTTTCTCCCTAAGTTGTGGATGTCTGGTATTGAGTCACTGACCAAGTAACAAAGTAACTGAGATAGAAATTGGTATCAGAGAACTGGAGTCATTGTTGTGCCTTTACCTGACCAATTGGTATGGAAGCCTTTTGAACCAGTATGTGGGAGGAATTTGCAAAGGTTTGAGGGTGCTTGCTGGAGAAGCCTTATAGTGCTCTGAGCCGAGTTTGATAGGAGATTCTGGCCAGAACCCAGAAGACCAGAATGCTGATAGAAATGTAGATTGAAAAGGCCAGGCTCAAGAAGTTTCAGATGGAACTGTATTGACAAATGGTCTAAAAATCGCATGTGCTATTCTCTGGCAAAGAGTTTGTCAGTTTTTTGCCCTGGTCCAGAGACTGCCTGAAATTGAGATGAGGGGCATTGGATTACTTAATCTAGTAGAGAAAATCTTTAGGTAGCCCAATGTCTAGACTGTCACTTGGCTGCTATTTGTGTCTTTTAGCCAGTTCTATGGCAAAAGATAGAATAAAATGACAGAGAAAAAAAATCATATAAAAGGTTTGCTGTACCAGGCCAAAATTGGCCTGCCATGGTGGGGCCAAAGAGCGCAAGGAAGTTAAAGAAATTAACATTAAAAAGAAGCCAAGTACTTATCATCATCAGGACTATAGGAACGATGCCTGGAGGGCATTTCCAAAGCCAACAACAAAGTCAACAAGAACCCTGCCTTTACTGAAGAGGTGGGGCTGGAGGAATGGTTCAGGAGTTAAAACACTTGCCTAGCAAGCACTAAGGACCCGAGTTCAATTCCTCAACACCACGTAAACCCATAAGCTGGGCTTGGTAGTGCACATCTGTAATCCCAGCACTTGGGAGGCTGAGACAGGATGACTATTTTGCTTGGTAGTGCACATCTGTAATCCCAGCACTTGGGAGGCTGAGACAGGATGACTATTTTGAGTCCAAGGCCAACTTGGCGTCTGCAGTGAGTCCAGGACCAGCCTACCAGCCTAGGCTATGGAGTGAGGAACTGTGTCAGAAAAAATAAAATAAAATAAAATAAAAATAAAGGTGAAAAGGAGAAAGAGTTTGCTCTGAGAAGTGAAGTGTATCCCAGGGACACGGAGAAAAATCTTTGTCAAAGATGAACTGCCTAGAATTCAGCCATCTGAGAATTCAGAGACTTTTACAGCATTTGCCAAGGTAGCCAGACTACTGCTCAAACCAGTGGTGGACTTGACCAAGGTCCATGCAGTCCTGGCTTCACAGGCTTGCAAAATGCAAAAATTGTAGGTTCACAAAGGTTTCCACCCAGATTTTAGAGGAAGAACCTGGAGGCCAGGCAGTGTGCCCATGGGAGGTAAATGTGTGAAGTTGTAAAAAGAAGCGTAAGGTATGGTGGAGAACCTAGGAATCTGAAGGAGCCAGGAGCATGGATGTCTGCTGCAAAAATGCTGCAGGCCATGAGAGGATTAACCCAAAAAAGAGAAGATAGAGGCTGCAGCCAGCTGTGATAATGTAGGGGCAGGGCCACCCAAGCCCTTTGGAGTTCATATCCTGCCAGTTTACTCCAGGTGCTGAACATAGGACTATAGGAGTTTACCCTTGCCCTGCTGGATTTAGGAATTGTTTTGATCCAATTGCCTTTTATCCCTCTATTCCTACCTTTTGGAATGGGAATGTTTACCCTGTGCAATTTTATGTTGGAAGTGCTTAGCTCTTTGGTTTTAACAGGAGCTCACACCTGAGTTTGCCTTGAGTCTCAGAGGAGATTTTGGACTTGGACTTTTTAGCAGTGCTAGAACTACTGGGACTTCGACAACTTTTAAAAAGAACTAAATGCATTTTGTATAAGGAGGTGGCCATGAGTCTTTTTAGGAACCAGGGGCAGAATGTGGTGGTTTAGATTTGGATTGTCCCCAAAACACTTCACGTTTCTCTAAATATTGTGTACTATTGGGAGGTGGGGCCTGGCTGGAAGGGGTGGATGCTTAGGGCTTGACCTGAAGGGGTGTGTGCTGATTCCACCCTTCCTACCAGTCTCTCTGTTCCATCATGCTGTAAGGATCTCTGCCACTGGACCTCTAGTTCTGGCTCTAACTCTGGCCCCATCATGTGATGCTACCATTTTCCAGCTGCCCACCTGTGGACTGATACCTTCTGAAACTGTCAGCTACACTAAATGTTTCCTCCTAAGTTGTGGATGTCAGGACATGCTGACAGTAATTGAGACAGTTTTTATAACTGTTGCTTTTTAATATAACTTGATGTCTGGAATCATAATGCCACCAGCTTTTGTCTTGTTACTGAGTGTTGCTTTGGCTATTCTAGGTCTCCTTTGGTAACATATGAATTTAAGGATTCGTTTTTCAAATTCTGTGAAAAAAGTTGTTGATCCTTTCATAGGAATTGTATTGAATCTGCATATAATTTTGGCAGTATTGTCATTTTGACTATATTAATTTTTTCTATCCAAGAACAGGGACTGTCTTTCCATTTTCTAACGTCTTCTTTAAATTCTTTCCTCAATTTAATATGGTTTTCATTGTAGAGGTCTTCTACTTCCTGGTCTATGTTTATACCTAAGTATTTAATTTTTTAATGGGCTATTGAGACTAGAATTTTCCCCAGCTCTTTCTCACTGAGCTTATTGTTAGTGCAGAGGAATGCTATGATGTTTAGTATTGATTTATAGCCTGCAATTTGGTAGAATCCGCTTATTATTTCTAAGAGTTTTGTGGTGGAGTTACTAGGGCAAACGTAAATCATCATGTCATCTGCAAATAAGGATAGTTTGACTTCCTTGTTTCTGACACACAGTCCCTTTATTTTGCTTTCTTGCCTGATTGCTCTGGCAAGTATTTGGAGGAATATATTGAATAGGAGTGGTGGTGAAAGTGAACAGCTTTGTTGTGTTTCAGATTTAAGGGGAAATGCTTTTGATTTCTCCCCACTTAATATGATATTTGCAGTAGACTTGGCTTTTGTCAGTTTGAGGTAAAATTCCTCTATACCTATTTTCCTCAAAGTTTTTATCATGGATGATGATGGATTTTGTCAAAGGCATTTTCTGCATTAATTGAGATGATTATATGGTTTTTGTTCTTCTTTTTATTAGTGTGACACATTACATTTATTGGCTTATATGCATCAAGCCAAATTTGAATCCTAGGAATGAAGCCCACTTGATCGTAATGTATGATCTTTCTGATGGCTTGCCGGATTCTATTTACCAGAAACTTGCGGAGGATTTTTGCATCTATATTCACTAAAGAAACTGGTCTCTAATTTTCTTTCCTGATTGAGTCTTAGCCTGATTTTAGTACCAGAGTGATGTTACCCTCCAAAAATGAGACTGGTAGCATTTCTTCTCTTTCAAATTCATGGGACAGTTCTAAAAGCAAAGTTTGTGCTTCTGTGAAGTACTGAAAAAATTTTGCTGTGAAGTCATCTGGTTCTGGACATTTTGGGGAGGAAGACCCTTTATGGCCACCTCAATATTCATGTGTATTGTGGGTCTATTCAAAGTTTTTATATCTTCTTTGTCCAATTTTGGTGTTTTATATGTCTAGAAAGTTATCCATTTCTTCCAACTTTGACAATTTGTTGGAGTATAAGAGGTTGAAATAGTTCCTTTTAATACTCTGAATTTCTGCAGTATCCATTGTGATTTTACTCATTTCATTTCTAGTTGCATTGGTATGTGTTTTTTTTTTCTTTCCTTCTTTTGGTTATTTAGATAAAAATTTGCAAGTCTTGTTTGTTCTTTCAAAGAACTAGCTCTTTGATTCATTGAATTTTTTATATTTTTAGTTTCAATTTTGTTGATTTCTGCTCTGATCTTTATAATTTTTTCTTCTACTATTTTTTGATTTAGATTGTTCTTAATTCTCTAAGGCTTTGTGGTGCATCATTAAATTGTTTGTTCAGGAGGTCTCTGTTCTTTTGATGTGTGCATTTATAGCTGTAAATTTTCCTTGTAGGACTGCTTTCATTGTGTCCCATAGTTTCTGACATGTTGTGCATCCTTCATCATTTAAATCTAGAAAGCTTTTGATTTCTTCTCTGATTTCTGCAATACTGGTCTAGTGCATGTGAATTTCTTTAGGTTTTCTTTATCATGGAAAATTTTAACTTTTCCTTCTATTTTGAAAGATAATTTTGTTGGATATAGCAGCCGCGGTTGGCATTTGTGTTCTCTTGGCATTTGGATGATATCACACCATGATCCCCTGGCCTTTAGAGTTTGTGCAGAAAAATCTGTAGTTAACCTAATGGTTTTGTTTATGTAAGTCACCCTCTGCTTTTCTCTTACAGCTTTTTATATTCTCTCTTTGTGCTGAATCTCTAAGATTTTAATTATGTTATGGGGACGTTCAATTTTGTCAAAATTATTTGGAGTTCTAAACGCCTGTAGGAGTCAATGTTCATTTCTTTTCCTAAATTCAGAAAAGTTTCTTCCATAATTTCACTGAATATATTCTTTAACCCTTTTGTTCTTTCCCCAGTTTTCTCCTGCACTCTCATAATTCTGAGGTTGTTTTTCTTGGAACCATCCATCCGTTGTTGCAACCAGTCTCTTTCTTGTTTTTTGTTTTGTTTTGTTTTATGATCTTTACTGACCGTATGTTCCTGTTTGTCCATGATATCTTCAAGATCTGATAATCTATTCTCAAGGTATTTAAGCTGGTTACATGTTTTATCCTGTAAGTTTTTCATGTCTTGAAGTTTAGCTTTCATTGTTTCTATACATCTTCCAAATTGTTTCCTAATTTTCTGAATTTCCTTCATCACCTGCTTATGTGTTTCTTCTTTATAATCCTCTAATTTCTTATTAATGTCTGCTTTGAGCTCCCTGTGCATCTCTTTTATGTCATGTGTGAGCTTCTTGGCCAATGAGTCAACTTATTTCTTACTTTATTGTCTTTGAGTTCTGCCACTTTAAGATCCCTGGTATCAGTTTCTGGGATGTCAGATTTTTTTTTTTTGTAGGTGATTTATTACCTTACTTCCTAATGGTTCTGTTGTAGTGATTTGGAGCTCAAATATTGGAGCTCAAATCTCTTCCAGAGATTTGATTTTTTAGACTATTTATCCTTTTAGTGTTTCTTTGAGTTCCTTCAGGTTTTATTTAGCTATTAATTTGAAGGTATTCTAAATGTCCAGCCATCTGTTGAGACCCTAATCTCCTCCAATTTTTGGTGAAGAAATGGAATATAGAACTATATAAATCCACAGACAAAATATTTGTTAAACTGTTTTGGATATGAAGATTGTTATTCATGTCAGCATACACATTTTGAATAAAGGTTTACATTTTCAGTGCTATCTAATATTAACAATTTATTGACAAAGCCTAGTAGCCAATTTAATATTATAACTATTCTACCTACAACATTACCTATTAATAGGTGTAATATACATTCACTAGACATCTAACCCTAGTATTGACTTACTGAAATAGTTTATTAATATCAGTAGTATAACACAAACAATAAAATAATAGAGCTCTATACTGCTTATCTAGGCTAACCCAAATCTCTAGATATTGTCCACTCTTTTTATATTGACCTACTATACTCTTTTTAACAAAAGGATGTATATTTGTATATATATTTTTACTTGTTTTCTACTAGCTATATATTTATATTAGCCAAATATTAATATA
>PVKB01001426.1:0-207748 GCA_004027205.1 Ctenodactylus gundi
GACTGATAGATGATTCAAGGAGAAATAACCTCAGAATTATGGGAATCGAGGAGAAGACTGAGGACAAAACAAAAGGCTTAAAGGACATGTTTAATGAAATAATGGAAGAAAATTTCCCAAATCTAAGAAGAGAAATGAACATGGAACTTTTGCAGGCATATAGAACACCAAACAACTTTGATCAGAAGAGACCCTCATCGCGAAACATCATAATTAAAATTCTAGAAACCCAACACAAAGAGAAAATACTAAAAGCGATAAGAGAAAAACATAAGGTGACCTACAAAGATAAACCCATCAGGATAACGGCAGATTTTTCAATCCAAACTCTAAAAGCAAGAAAGTTATGGAGCAATATCATCCAAGCACTAAAAAAATATAGATGCCAGCCAAGACTGCTATATCCAGCAAAATTATCTTTTAACTTAAAGGGAGAACTTAAAACTTTCCATGACAGACAGCTTAAAGGAATTTGTAGCCACTGAGCCAGTACTGCAGAAAATACTTAAAGGAAACTTGGACAGTGAAAGGGAGACCAGCGACACCAATGACCCCAGAGAAAAAGTGACAACAGCTAGAAGAGAAGGAGCTGAGAAAAAAGTAGGTTAGTAATCAGTGAAATATGAGTAAATAAGATATGAAAGTTAGGAAATTAAGAAATAACTAGATTTGCCTACATGTCTGTCACTTTAAGTATATTTATGTGGTATAGATTTAAGTTCATTTAATGTAGCAATGTGATATAGTTTTAACTTTGTTTTGTTGTAGCAGTTCACTTATTAGGTCACTAATGAAAGTTTATCCTAAGGAAACTGATTGATGTAAACATAACCTTGTGAATGTACAAATATGCACCTTCCAGTATTCAGATAAGGCAATTGAATTTTATTTATTATTTTTTCTTCTTTCCCAAATTAACTATCCTTCTGAACTACATGCTTATAATTATTTTCTAGTGTGAACTGGTGGGTAAGGCCAGGTTTAACATTAGCAACAAAGATGTAGGAAAATATGGAAAAAAAACTGGTGGTGAATATCCCAATGAAGGGATTGGCTGGATTCAGAAAGGAGATATCAAGATTTGACTACTGTGAACCCATTAGAGGAATAGGAAGCTGAGGTAGAGTGGTGACTTGAGTGAAATGACTTAGGTGCAGAAGATTAATATGTTAATTAATATGATTAATATGGTTTCTCGGACTTGGAAAACCCAGAACACAGACATTCTTTGGAACCATATGAAGTGACAGCCGGAGCCGGGGGAAGGGACCGGGAGGGGGTGGGAGGGTAAGAGATGGGAAGGGATTGTGAAGTCGATGTGATACATAGATGTACGAAACACCCAAGTTCATTTTAAATACTATGTATTACATTGGTATATTAATAAAAATAGTGGGGAAAAAATAAGACACCAAAAGCAAAATAGCCCCCAACATTAACAAAAGGGATTATGTCAAATTCAAAAGTTTCTGCATGGCAAAGGAAATTATCAACAGTATAAAAAGAGAGCCAACAGACTGGGGAAAAATATTCGCCACAAATTCCTTAGATAGGAGGTCATGACCAGAATACACAGGGAACTGAAGAAAAGTAAGCCCCTCAAATCAACGACCCGATTGAAAAATGGGCAAAAGAAATAAATAGTTCTTGGATAAAAATGTTCAAATGGCCAATAAATACATGAAAAGATGTTCAGCATCCTTAGCCATTAGAGAAATGCAAATCAAAACATCACTAAGACACCATCTAACTCCAGAGAGATTGGTGTATATGAAGAACACAAACAGCAATCAGTGCTGGCGAGGCTGTGGGTAAAAAGGAACCCTCCTGCACTGCTGGTGGGAGTGTAAACTGGTCCAACCACTATGGAAAACAGTATGGAAATCTCTCAAAAGACTGGAAATAAACATCCCCTTTGATCCAGCAATACCTCTTCTGGGAATTTTTCCAAAAGAGTTAAAAAAAAAAAAACAACAACAACATATAATAGAGATACCTGGATAACCATGTTCATTGCACCACAACTAACAATAGCTAAAATGTGGAAGACACCAAAATACTCATCAACAGACCAATGGATACATAAATTGTGGTATTTATACACAATGGAATCGTACTCATCTATAAAGACAAAAGGTTGGAAGCTTTTGTAGGTAAATGGATGCAACCTGAGATCATCATGCTTAATGAAGTGAGTCAGAAACAGAAGTCTTCTCTGATATGAGAAACTCAGACCACAATTATTTCATAGAACTTAACATGGGGAATAATGGGAACTGGAGGGGAAAGGGAAGGATTGGGAGGGTCGAAAAGAGAGAAGGGAAGGATTTATAACCTTGCCGTGATATGTATGTGCACAAAATACTCAAGATCAATGTAAATTTTATGTTCTGCACATATCAATAAAATGGGGAAAAACTATTCTTAAACTTTTAGATATTCCCCTAATGGAAACCCCAGGTCCAAACACTATTAAGAAAGAAATAATACCAAATTTTTAAAAAATCAGATAAAGAAATATTTACTGACACATTTAATAAGGCTTGCATTATTCTGATACCAAAACCAAAAACATTGCATGTACTATCTCTTATTCTCTCATGAACAAAGACAAAAATTCTCAACAAAATATTGCAAATAGAAATCAGCAGTATATAAAAAAGATAATATATCATAACTGAATGAAATTTGCAACCAGAATACAAGATTAAGTTAACATTTTGAAAATCGGTGCAATTCATTATATTACCAAAGTAAAGGAAAAAATCATAAGACCCTCTCAATCCAGAAGAAGCACTTGACAAGATTAAGCACTTATGCATGATGAATTTTTTGGCAAACTATAGAAGACAGAAACTTTCCCAACTTAACTAAGAGTAACTAGGAACAACCTTGCATTAACATCACATGTGACAATGAAAAGCTATATGATTCTGCCTAAGAATTCAAACAAAACAAGAATATACATTCCAATCTCCTACTCAGCCACATATTGGAGATCTTAGTGAGAAAGAAAAATGAAGCTCGATCCTTTGTACTTCCCTCTGACAGTAGAGTGGGTGTGATCTCTGCGACAGCTTTCATGTCCCTTTCCTTCAGTGTCCCAGGGGTAGCCCAAGCTACTAGTCCCCATGTCTCTCTGCCATCTCTACAGATGCCTCAGTAGCTAACACATTCTCCCTATCTGAAGCAGTTACTCCAGTAGGACTGACAGGAACTTGAGCCCAGCTGGCAACCATCACACCCTTACCTCACTCCTAGTCACTCTTGGCTATTGCTGACAGAGCAAATACGGCGGGTGGAGGACGGGAGGAGGGCAGAGACCACTGTCTTGACCCCAAATTCTCTAAGATCTAATGAGCCATGATCAATACTGCTGCCCCTCTTGGAAAGACCTTCTAAGTAGCACAATAGTAGCAGTGTGACTTCAGTCTTTTCACTTCTGTGGAAATGTCAGAAGCTGTCACTCAAACAGCCAATTCTCATTTAGCTCCAAAGAGCTGACATCATGACAGCAGAGCTGTCCTACATGCCCCCCAGTCATTCCATACTTGCCATGGCTGCAACAGTCTTAAAACAGAGACTATCACAGATGTCTCTGTCCTACAGCTACTCCAGATGATTCGGCTCTGTTACCTCTCCAGATGACACTTCTCCTCCTCTGTCATTCAAAAAGTCCCAAAATAGGTTCAGGAAATGCAAAAGACTGCATATATGTGGATCACTCTTCAACATAAAGTGGTGTTCGCTCCCTCAGGAGGGCTCCCTCCAGGACGCTACTCCTTTGTGCTACAGCATAAGTTCTAATAAGAGCCACTTGGGTGGTCCTATTGCCGATTTATGACTCTTACCCAGAATGGGCTTAGTGGGTTGCATTAAAAAAAAAAAAAGAAGCTGGTAACACTAGGGTCATTGCCCTGAAGAGGTCCACAGAGCCCCAGAGTAGTGAAGAGCCAAGGGCAGCAGATACCAATAGAGACCAGTGGAAAGCAGGTACCTGAAGAGACCAGCATAAGTGCCTGCTGGAAGAGTTCCAGAAAGCCACCAAGATGGATGCTGAAGAGCTGTTAAGAGAAGCTGAGGGCCGCCAGAAGCTGTTAGCACTAAGGGCTTTCAGAGTTGTAAGATAAAGAGCCAAGAGGCAATGGCATTCAGATTCCTGAGTTACTAACATCAAGAGAGTTGCAGTTTGCTAATTTGTGATTTCTATCCAAACTGAGCACAAGAACCCCAGCTGATTGGTGACAGTAACCCAGTGGAATTCAACATGAAAAAGAAATGAAAAGCAAATTGCTTAAAAAATTATTCAGATAATGTGGCAGTATACATAAAAACTCCTACAAAATTTATGGAGGGGTTGGGGGAATTGCTCAGTGGTTACAGCACTTGCCTAGCAAGCACTTAGGCAAGCAATAAATATCCGAGTTCCATTCCCTGTAATCCCAGCATTGGGGAGGCTGAGACAGGAGGATTGCTTTGAGTCCAAGGCCATCCTAGGCTACATACTGAGTTCAGGACCAGCCTGGGCTATATAGTGAGACCCTGTCTCATATAAATTAATTAATTAATTAATTAATTAAATTTATGGAACTAAGAGAATTGAACAAATTCACTTTATTTAAGTTCAAAATTAAAATGTCAGAGATTTATATGCTAGTAACAAATGGAAAAATGTACTTGAAAATTCAGAAATTTACAATAGCATAAATTTAGTGATACTCTTATATATATACTCTGAAAATCATAAAGCATCGCTGAAACAAGTTAAGGAATATCGAAAAAGTAGGGAAGAAGGCCATGGATTAGATGACTCAGCATTGTTAAAAACACCCTCTGTCTCCAAACTTGTCCATAGATTCAGTGTAACAAGACAGTTTCATTAGGCTTTTTATAGAAACTAACAAACTGATTACAGAATTATATGGCAATGCAAACGGCCTCTAATAGCCAAAACAATTACCTTACTTATTCTTAAGAGTCTCTATAAAGCTACAGTAAAACATAAAATGCAGGACATGGGTTTCCAAACTTTTGGCCTGCCAGGGCCTTACTGAGTGAGGAGGAATTGTGTTGAGCTGCGTATCAACTATGTAGCACAGCTAATGCGTATAAGTAACAAAACTTGCTTTTGATATATTTTTATTATAACATTAATAAAGGGGTAGTGGGCTGAAGGTTGGACAAGCCTTGTGTGGTGTATTAATGTAAGAATGAACATATAGAAGAACAGAACAAAAGAGAATCTGAGAGGAGACCAAATCATATGTGGTCAGTTGATTTTCAACAAATACGCCAAAGTAATTCAATGGGAGAAATGGAAGTTATTTTTTTGAAAGAACTAGATATCCACATGGAAGGGGAGAGTGTACTCTTTCCCTAATGGTACCATACACAAACATTAACTTGAAATGGACCTAAATATGAAAGATAAAACTACAAAACTTCCTAAAAGAAAAATATTTTCATAACTGTATTAGTTAACTTTCCTGTTGCTTGGACCCAATACCTGACACCCACAACTTAATGGACAAGAGGTTTGACTTGGGTCACAGTTCACGTGACTCAGTCGACAGTGGGCTGGCTTCAAGGCAGAAACATCATAGTGGAAGTGCATGACAGAGGAAATCTGCTCCCTGCATGACAGCCAGAAAGCAGAGAGGAGGCGGGCGTACCCTCTAACAGCACACCCGCTGGGACCTTCCAACAGCACGTCCTGTCGTGAACTCATCAGCGGATCAATCTTCTTACGAATGTAACAACCCCCATGATCCCACTGCCTTCCAAAAGCACCCTCTCTGAACACACCAGAACTCTGGGGGAAACGCCTGATCTCAACCATAACAATAATCTTTTGTAGACAAAGAGGTCTGATATCACACAAAACATACAAACTATAAAACAAAAACTGAGGTATATAACAACAAATTTTTTTTCGAGGACAGTCCTGGGAACACTGGGATGAGGTCACTGTCCATGCTATCTAATGCACAGAGTAGCTTGGTGAAAGAACTGGGAAACTGTGAAGTAAGCATTAGCACATTTCATTACGACTTAAGATCTCAAACAGGAGGAAATATTCACTACCGATAAAAATACATGACATGTTTAGAAAAGTCAAACCTAAATTATATAAAGAACCTATGACTTCAAAATTACATGATAATAAAAGTGAGCAAAAAGTCTGAAAATATATCTAACAAAAGAAGATACTTAGGAAGTAGAGGAATAGCACAGAGGTTAGAGCACTTGCCTAGCAAGCACAAGGCCCTGAGTTCGATTCCCCAGCACCACATAAACCAGGCATGGTGGCACATGCCTATAATCCCAGCACTTGGGAAGCTGAGGCTGGAGGATTGCTGTGAAACTGAGGTCAGCCTGGGCTTCATACTGAGCTCAGGACCAACCTACACTGCAAAGCAAGATCATGTCTCAAAATATATATATATTTAAATATCCAAAAAGTACTTGGAAAATCACTTAACATCTAGTCATCAGAGAGGTGTAAATTGAAACCATAATGCAACATAACCGCATATCTATCAAAATGTCTAAAGTTAAAATGCCTAACAGTATCAAGTTTGCAATGGCAATGGCAACAGCCACGAGGAGGAACAACTCCTACAGACTGTCTGTGAGATGTACAACCACTCTGAAATCTCCTATATGAAGTTCAGCAACTTTTTATAAGAAACATGCACAAAATTCCACTCATAGGTATTTTCTGAAAGGAAGAAAATGTGTATCTATACAATGACTCATATACGAATAATCACAGCACCTGCACAGGTAAGCTGGAAATAACCCATATGGCCATCAATTGCTAAGTTGAGTGGTATGACTCGCAGAATACAACACTCTTCAGAGATAAAAATACAAACTATTGATACAATAAGGACATACTAATCTCAAAAATAATTTTAAGAAGGAAAAAGAGAACATGTAGTATGATTTCATTTATATAAACTTCTGGACCAGGCAAAACTGCTCTACAATGAAGATGCAGACTAGTGCTTGTCTAGACAGGGGGGACTAAAGGAGTTCACGGCAAAGGGACTTTAAAGATGGTGGACATGTTCTTCTCACTAATTAGATTGAGATCCGCTTAATTTGTCCTTAAATAACAGACGGACACAGATAATTGCAGAGATGGGAAGGCAAAGTACTCCACGTGGCTTCAAGTGAACATTCACAGGAGAACACGGAGTGACGTAAGGAACAGCTAACAGTTTTTTAAATTAACTTTATTGAAGTGTAATTTGTATGTGATAAAAAGCAGCCAAGTTAATAGTTTAAAAAAAATTTTTTTTTTACTTTTTTTTTTGAGATTGGGTCTCACTCAGTAGCCCAAGCTGGTCCTGAATTCACTATGAAGCCCAAGGTGGCCTTGGACTCAAAACAATCTGCCTGCCTCAGTCTCCTGAGTGCTAGAATTATTGGCGTGTACCACCATGCCCAGCTTTATGTGAGGCTGGGAAATCAAACTCAGGGCCTTGCACTTGCAAGCAAGCACTTTAACCACCATGCCATTCCTCCAGCCCCATAGTTCAAGGAATTTTTTAAAATGTGTACAAATCCAAGTAACCAACATCTCATAGAAAGCTTCCTTTCAAAATCACTCCAAGCGGTTTTCCTGCTTAGAAAGTTGTAATTTTATTACAAACTGTATAATTCAATGTTAAAGCCAAAACAATATGGTGGCAAAAAAAATTGGAATATGGAAATTTTAAGTGTTGAAATCAGGCTCTACGTTCTTAAGCAGGCTTTTCATTCCTTGAAGCTCTGGTTTCCTCATCCATAAAGTGGGGATATTACTCAAATCAGTGTCATAAGATTGCTGTTGGAATTCAAAGAAGCAAGTTTTGGGCTGGGGGCATAGCTCAGTGACTGGAGTGCTTGCCTAGGAAGTGCAAGGCTCCATTTTCAATTCCCCGGCACCACCTACTAGCTGAGCATGGTGCAGGACTGTTAATCCCAGCACTCAGGAGGCTGAGGTAGAAGGACTGCCTTGAGTTCTAGGCCAGCCTGGGCTACACAGTGAGTTCAGGACCAGCCTAGACTATGGAGTGAAATCCTGTCTCAAGGAAAAAAAAAAAAAAAAAAAGAGTTTCTCACATAATGGCCAGGACATAGTAGGACATTTAAAAGGTATTTATCCCATCATGATTACACAGGTGTTTGTGTTATTATTACCCCATAGTCCACAGACAGGGCATGACCTGTGGAACTTGACAAGGGCTTTGAATAGTCCTAAATGAATCTGTTAAAGAACTACTCAAAATGGCAATTCTGAGTTTCGCTTCCCTGCTGCTCCAATTTTACAATCAATGGTGAAGGTGCCAAAGTATTTCATGATCAAACGTATTGCTCTGAAGTGGAATGGGAGGAACAAGTTTACTGTGAAGCACTTACAAAGTGCCCCCTCTTCAGGTTGTCACATCTATGCCCTGACCTTGAAACTGAGCCTGACCACCCACATTTTATGACGCAAACTGGGAAGGCCCTGTCCCCAAGATTCCCCCAAGTGGTCCCATTCCACTTGGAAGTCCAGCAGCTATTCTGGCTCCTCTCCACGGTCTGCTAGAGTTTTGACTCCATGATCCAGCACCAATATCAGCTTCAGGCCTGACTCAACTCCCGGGGTCATGACTCCTTTGTTCAGTTTACCCACCTGTCACCTGATCCATTCAGATCTGCAAGTGTCCTGATGGCTGCCAACTCCCACTGTGTATGGGCGCACCCCTCTCTTTCCCCATCAGCCCAGCTCCCAGCACACGGGACCCAGGATACAGTCACAAGCATAATATATAACTAAAGGGTGATGGGGATGGAGTGCCATCTACCTGAGCAACGAAGAGCTGGAACTCGTCAGGCAGAATCCATGAGCGAGGGTAGAAGTTGTACTCCTCAGGAAAGAGATTCTGCATGATTCTCACCGCTCTGCTCAGAGTAATTTTACGCACCATCTCCGTCATGCCTGGGGAAAAGAGAAGCAGTGAGGTTTGAACAGCTGTGGATCACCAGCCACAGAGCATACAAAGCAGCCATTGTTTGGGACTTGGGAAACCACCCACCCACCATAGTTAACTTTTCAGGCAGTATGAAAATCCAGGTATGAGTTGCTCCTCATAACAGTGACTCAGGATTTGGAAAGATATAACAAATCAATGAAAGTAGACACGTATTTTTCTTCACCTTATAAAAATGAAGCATCAGTTTGAAAGGATAAGTTTTCACCTACTTTCTTATTCTATTATTTTATCCCCTACTTTCTTTCTATTCTATTATTTTATCCCCATGGATAATGAATAGAGAAGCATTTCCATCTTTTACTTAAAACTTAATATCCTCTTTAATTTTGGGCCAGCACACATATTTCTGGGATTTCTTTTTATTTTTGTACCTTACAGAATATTATGCAGCAGACTCCGGTGACATTATGAGAAGCTTAATTAAGTTGCTTTGTTTTAAACCTTCAGAAGTATTAAGTGTAAAAAAAAATAGAAAAAACACACACCTTTCAACATACAATCTATCTCCTTGAATCAAGGACAGGAGGTGGAAAAGATATCATAGCATAATTTATAGTTTAATGGAGAAAATGCAATCGATGGGAATTCTTCACTGGTGAGTCCTGGCATTGAGAACTGATTAGTTCTCATTAATTTACACAGAAGGGACCGAAACACTAAACACTCTTTGAAAGAATGGTGGATGTTTTTTCTTGTAACATCACTAGTGGCTCTAACAAGAGAAGAAACTCAGTATATACCTTAGTAAATTTTAAGCAAATGTGGGTGAAAATTATTGTAAAATTTAGCCTGCTCATTTCTTCAGACAAATATCACTGCTTAAAATGAAGGCTAAAAATAGTCTTCACACTGAAAGAGATTAAACAGTTTCTTTGCTGACACTAGAAATTTGCTTAGCAAAGTTATTTTTAATAGAAAGAGCCGGCAGATTATCACACATTCCAAACGGGCCGAGTCAGAATGAATGAGGTTTGTCTCAATGGCCACATTGAGGAGGCGTGTGAACCTCTGAGAAGGAAGGCTTTCATAACTCTCACTTCCCTCAGGGGCGGAAAAGAGCAATAAAGCGAAAGACTGCAGCTTTAGGGTGTCAGCACCCAGGTTCTTAGCTCCTGTTTGGAAGGATAACCAGCAGGATTATATGAGAAATACAGGAGCTTAAAAAGCACCAATAAACTATGCTCTAACATGAACTCTTCAATATTAAAGTCACCCAGGACACTGGCTGTGCACTGTAGGAAATGAATCTGGAAAATTAGGGCTCTTTCCTGTATTCACCCACAAAATTAGCGTTTCTGAGTTAAAATTGTTGTTGGACACAAAGTAAACAAAGCAAAATTTTGACGTTTTTGGAAACTTAAAATTGTGTTTGACTAACATTTTAGTGATGGTATTAAATTGAAAATCTTCCAAACTAACTCTACTATATGGCACCTGAAACCAAGTAGACGGTACCTCCTGACCAAACAACGCTGAGGTATTTCCACATTTTAATAGCACTGGGACACGTGTTGTGACAAGTTCTCTCTTAGAAATCCCTCAGTAAACCTGAAGGACTCACACAACATGGACAGAAGTGGTAGGAGCAGTTCAAAAGCTCCAAAAAAGCTTTGTGAAAATCAGTGTCCAGCCAGTGGACATTCTAAGTCTGCAATGGTTCCATGTGTGCCGTATGTCCTCAGTCCCCACACCCGCTGATGCACCTGCTTCCAAGTTGACCTTGTGTCTCCAGGCAATTCTCTGCTGAAAACAGCGTCTCAGAAGCACCCTACGGTCAGTGCCTACTTTTCTCCCATACCTCCTACCCATAGGCCATCAGCGGCTAAAGCCCCTCTCTTCCTGAATGCCTGTCTTTAGGAGGCATGAATATAGACTTCCCTCAATCTACCTACCACCAAAAGCACTGTTCCTCCACCATATCTAAGCGATATTCCCAGCAATACTTCCAGGGGGAGTTTCTGGCCCCTCACTGGATCCTGTGTGAAAGTTGCTGGCATCTTTGCCTCTACAGGTGGCTCAGAGATAGGTGTGGGGAGTAGTGTCTTCTCACACTACAGCCCTGACAAGAGTGTCTAGGTGTTTAGTGGCACCAGGGAACATGTTCTCAGAGCAAGTATGGGAAAGGAAGGTCAGTGCCATGCGCTGCAGGCTCCGTACCCTCCCTCCTGTCCCTACGCATCTGCAGCACCTGACAGCTCCCCAACCTGTACCCCACCGTGGGATCTGGGACTCATTCTGTCTTGAGACAGAAGATCACAGTCTCACTATTGCCTTTCCTCTGTTGAAAGTTTGACCCCAACTTTAAATGTTCCTACCAGATGAGACTCTGATGTGTTTTCCTGAGGTTCAATTACTAAGTTTTGGTAACCTATCTTTCGCCCGCAGTGCCTGATTGACTGCAGCAGGGCCACACAGAACTGAGACTTTGCCTTGTTCTCTTCAATCGTCTTCCTCTCCAACTCCAACTGCACCTCTGTGTACCCTGAACTTACCCGGTAGGCTGGAGTCCTCCTGCCTGTGATGCTAACCTGGGGTCCCGAGTCCCGCTGCCTACTAACAGGCTCTACTGAGGCTGACTGCCTACTTTGGTTACTTAGTAAAGTCTACTCCTAGATATCCCTATGGTGACAGTTCCCCTGTTGGTTGCGAAAACTCTTTAACTTAAGCTGCAGTTTCTGACACTGAGAGTTCACCTCCTGCCATTTTTCTCGGGCCTAAAGTCATTTGTCTGTTACTCTGGAGCTTCAAGGCCTGGAGGATCTCATCCCCTAGGGTCCACCAAGAGTGGAACAGTTGAATCCTCAGGCCTTCCCATAGAGCCCTGCTCAACCTGATGAAAATGAAACAGACAGCAGCATTTGGAGCACTGTGCAATCCAAGTAGCATTTATAATAAAAATTCTTGGCAAAAACACATTACGGTTACTAAACAACAAATAAATACTTTGGAACCGGCATGGACCACTGGACTCTCACTGAATGAGCAGCTTGCTTCAAGTACTACATCTTTGCCTACCTCTGCCCCTTGTTTGGCTTGGTGGCCAGGTCCATCCATTCCTGGAGGCTCAGTTTTTAGGCAATCCTTTTCTCTAGATTTTCTCACCCTGCCTAACCGAATTCACCAAGTAAATGTAGGCTAGGATGCACACCCTTGCTCCAAACTCCCGTGCACCCCATACCTCCTTGGGCGTGGCACTTATGCTGGGCTGTGCTCTCTGTCTTGCATGCCTTTGTCCTTGTCCTTATATCCCCAGAGCAGCTCTGGCCACCCCCACAGACTCCTCACTGAGCCTCCTTCTCTGTGCCCCAGAAAGCCACCTCCCTGTGTTGTACTACCCACCAAGTGCTGGCATTCACCTCAGACCTTGAAACTCAGAAAAAGCCTCTTGTTTGCAAGCTGAGAATTGATCATTTTGGATGTTTTTTAAAGTAAAAACATCCTAACACAGGTAATTTCTAAAGAAAGTCTTAATTCATCATTAAGATACAATCACATATTTTGAACAAAGAAATCCCCCATAGAAAAGTAAATAAAATTTAATGTGCTGACACAAATTATATGAGTATCTGAAAGGTCTCCATTCATGGAGCATATAAAATATCTGCGCCTGCCTTTCCCAGACCCCGGAACCTAGTAGGGTATGCCACGCTGGGGAAATGCATTTCTAGAATAATGGAACATGTAAGAGACAGATTTAAGAGCAGACACAGCTCTTAGGAAAGACAGGTGGTTCTGGAATCACCCGCTGAGGATTGCTGACTGTCTTTCACAAGGCGCAGACCACATAGAACTGTTCTTCTGCCTACAGGTTCCAGAACCTGCTTTGTCATTACAGCTAATTAATTGTTGTTAGTAAAGTGGAAAATTACATGTTCCAGCCACTGGCGTGTAGCATATGAGCTGGAGCAAACCTGCTTCTTTGGAGTGAACGCTGTTATCACCCTTCATAACGCTAGTCCCCCAGGAGTACCTCTTGGGATTTCTAATATATTCTCCAAATATCGACCCAGAGCTCCTCCTCTCCACTCTCAGCTATTAGATGCCTCACGCGCCGGGGAGAAAGGATAGATGAAGCCTCATTTGACGATTCGTGTCTTAGGAACTCTGCTCCATTTAAAGAGCTGTTCTCTTCTAAAACTGTATTCTCCCAGTGTCCCCAAAAGTGCTTTCTGAAGCATCAGGAAGTATCTATTCTCCGAGCAGCAAGACAGAAGGTAGGAGCTACCCCGTTACACTGGTGTGCAAGAACCCTGGCTGCAAGAATCACTGTCATTTGATAACAAACCCTTTCTCCTTCTGTAAGGACAAATTTGACCCAGGGTTAAACTTCCGATCTCTGTTCCCCTGGAAACCAATAAAAGTGGAATGTTAGCTGTGTCATTAGGCAACACAGCAGAGTTAAAATGATTCCGGATTGCTGGATTGTATCAGTACCTGGTAAGGAGTCATTGCTCCAGGCTTTCCTGAACATGGTGATTTTTATAACTTATCATAATCCTTCCGCGATCTGGGAAGCTCTGCTATGAGGCAGTTGCAGAGACGTCCTTCTTTACGGAGCATCTACGCCAAGACAGATGCAGTGTCGTCTCTATGCACCTAATCTTTCTCGAGGGGCCAGAAACTGGATGCCAGAACTCCTACGAATATTTCATTGAAGAACAATATTTGATTTTGACTGGCCAGCAGGCTGACGTTCCTGACCTCTGTTCTTCTAAGTGAACGTGAGCCAAGCACAGCCTGTGTATTAGAGACCTTGTAAGTGTGCACACTCAGGTTGAAATCCCCCGAGCAGGCGTGACAAAACTAGCCGCTGCGTGATGCATTACGAGCGTGGCTCCTGAGGGGAGTTTCCTTAAAGGTATGGGCAGGATGCCAAAGAAAAAAGGCAAATTAATTTTCCCTTTAAGAACAAACGGTACAGGATTAAGAGATGACACCTTATATCCAGGCAACTACATTTTGCAATCATGTAGAAATGCAAACATGGTTCAGGCTTGGGAGAAAATATGGAAAGATTAACATTATTTTGTTGAATGAGGGATGGAATTCATGGTGATGTTTTTTCTAAAAATAATTTAGGGGCTGAAGGGATAGCGCATTGGTTAGAGTGCCTGCCTAGCAAGCACAAGGCCCTGAGTTCAATTCCTCGGCACCACATGAGCCAGGTCTGGTGGCACATGCCTGCAATCTCAGCACTTGGGAGGCTGAGGGGGGAGGATCACTCTATGTTCAAGGCCAGACTGGATTATACAGTGAGTTCAAGACCAGCCTGGACTAGTGAGACCCTGTCTCAAAAATAAAATAAAAGTTATTTTTTATTGTATTAGAATACAGCTTGTGCAATACATTATTAAAACATATGAAATTCTGACTGAAAATTTAACCAAATACTCCTTTCTCCACTGCCATTAACCTCTCTCTTCATGTAGTCATAAGAAATAGTGAAAAAAAATAGATACCATAGCAGTGAAAGTGGTGAAGATTTTAAAAACAAAAATTTTTAGAAGTTGATATGGAGGCTGGGAGTGAGGGGCATATCTTAATGTGCTGTCTTTGACAATTTTCTGGCACTCGACTCTTCCTCGCAGGGAAACATAACCATAATCTCATTAGGTAAAAAACAGAGGCTTTACCCGGTACATGATACTCAATGATACCTCCAGCTACGATGAAGAAAGGGGGAAGATGGTGCCTCATTTCTGTGATATATTCCAAGAATTTTAGTTCATTGCTTTCCTCAAAGGGAAATGCTCATTTCTTCATTTTGAGTATGCATTAGATTTCCACACTTGTTGGGTTACAGATATGTAACCCAACAAGTGAAAATCGTGTTATTCTGCCAGTGAAATTAGATCAGGAGAGTTCTGTCTTTAAATGTGGGAGAGCCTGTGTGCATCCTTAATCCCTTGTGGGCTTAGTCTTGACTATCTGTGTGTTAACTTCCCTTCCCAGGTGGCAGCCACAGAGCCGGGCACGGGCCACAATGCCTAATTAGGAGTCCTCAAGTGAGATCGCAAAACACGGTCATGTTTTTGCAGAAGCGTGTACTCTAAGACTCAGCCCTAGAAACGCTTTCAAATGCTAACAATAACAGCAGATACCTGGAAACTTGTTCACTTGACCAGAGAATATGTCATTGTCATGAAACGAAACTCCATGCCAGTAGATGTCACAAGGCAAGCGCCTGCCGAACGGAAACTAGAAAAAGGAGAAAAGAGAATGTGATTAATAATAAGAGGAGTGGCGACTGCACGGGGGGCCCATTAGGTACAAATCCTGGCACTTGGCAGTCATCACAGGACTTACTCCTCAAAACAAGCAAGCAAGATAAATGGTACACTTTCTATCTTATGGGTAAAGAGGCTGGGAGCGGGAATTTAACGTGCTCTAGGTCCAAGCTGCTGCTAAGGTGTGGAATCAGGATGCAAATCTAGGGCTTTCCAAATTCCAAGCCCACTTTTCACAGATTTTCTTTCTCTGAAAATTGTAACATTCAAACCAGCCCCCAAATAATAAGCTTTCAAAATCTCTCCCCATCTCTGTCTTCTCTCTTCTTTCTCTGTCTCTGTTTTTCTCTCTCTCTCTCTTCTTTCTCTCTCTCTCTAAGAGCAAGGTAACCAGATATGTCTATAGTACCAAACACAGCACTTGGAACTCAGTAAAGACTTTCTGAATTAATAAATGAACAAACCGTGAGCTGTCATCTGACCAAAGATGAGGTAACCAGATTCTGACTTCCAGGAATTTGGAAGCTAGAGATGCCAGGAAGCCTCTGCTGGCCCTTGAACTTCAAGCAATAAAAAGGTAGAAGCTGGGCAGCTGGGCATAGCTGTCCACAGAGGGAAGCAAAGGCAGCCAATCGTTGGAGAGAAAGGAGCAGGTCTGGAGAGGAAGCAGGGATGAGACCATGTGACCTAGAAATAGTGTCCTCAGTTCTGATTCTTCCATGTCCCAGGCCCAGGCCATCAAGAGCCTGGCTGCTCCTCCTGCCCTTAGATCCTGGCCTGTATCCCAGCGACGAAACCTTTTTGATATTCTAAAATCTTCTTGATATAAGCTATAGGGTTTCAATTATTTGTAGACAGAAAATCTCTCATTGAGACAAAAGGATCTGTTCTTTCCAGCACATCCTGCTGCCTCTCAAAGTCATTAGCACGTTCTGCGCTGACAGAATGTGCTTTTAAAATCTGCAACTCAGATGACCTCGTTAAAAGGCAAAAGTGAGGGCATGTTAGCTCATATTTAGAACTTGCTTGTTAAAAGCCCAAATGAAGAGAAATGCCAATGCATTAAATAAAATCATTTGATTATCCCATTCTAAGACCACAGTTAATCAGAGTATTTATCTACTCCACGTTGGGGGGACTTGTTCCAATGGAAGAACATGGCATCCCTAATGAAATAGTGCTGAGTGGATGCTTTCCAACCATTCCAAATTAAACCCAAAGCAAATGGACCCAAGCCCTTTAAATCAGTTACGTTATTTCAAAGTGGAGTCAAAGTAAGGCATATGTTACACACTTTACTAGCATTAACAATTTCCAGCTATAATTTGTAGCATTTTACTCATTTTCTTTGCATCCAGTGGGCTATAAGCTATGTATTCAGTAGTCATAAATACAAAAGGATATAACATATGTTAATTTCTTCCAGCTGTTATATGCTAATAGAGAGAAGGGGAAGGATAATAAGCGAGGTGTCTCTAACCGGCAGGCCGTCTAAGCAAAGTACATTAAGATCACAGTGGCTTTGTTGCCATGAGAGGCCAGCATCTGGTACTTATCACAGGGCAACCTGAAGATACGTCATCACCCTCGTCGTGGCTCCTGACCCTCAAAAAACCCACTGAGACGTACCTAGAGCTCATTTTGTTTTAGAAACCACCATTCTTTCAAACTTATCCATTTATTCAGCGTGTTCCTGACATCATGCTAGGTGCTGGGAATAGACAGGAACACAATTTTAAATAGATTCCAGGAATACATAATTTGGCCTTTTTAAAGTTCTTTTAAAAATCTCCTTACATAGGTAACATGATACCCTGACGGAACTCTGAGAGCCTTCCTCTAAGATTGAACAAGACAAGGATGCCCACTTTCTCCACTTCTAGTCAACAAAGTATTTGCAGTTCTAGCCAGATCAATAGCGAGAGAAATAAAAGAAAGGGAAGAGTTGAAATATCTGTTTATAGATGGCCTGGGCCAGTATGTAGAAAAACCCGAATATGCCACAAAAGACTGCTAACAATAATAATAAAGGAACCCACAAAAATTGCAGAATTCCAAATCAACATACAGAGGTTAGTTGTGTTCCTATATGCTAACAACAAACAATCAAAAAAAGGAAATTTAAAAAACAAATCTATTCACGATAACATCAAAAAGAACAAAATACTTAGGAACTCACCTGACTAAGGTAGTAAAAGACTTGGACACAGAAAAGCACAAACTATTCCTGAAAGAAAGAAGGCACAGATAAATGTTTTCATGTATTAAACATTCTGTGTCCATAAAATGGGAGACTTAGTATTTTTTAAGATTACAGTGTTATCCAAAGTGACCAATGAGTCCATGCAGTGTCTATGAAAGTCTCTCTGAATTGCTTTGTATAGATAGGAAAATACCTTAAAATTCATATGGGATTAGAAAGAATCACAAATAGCCTGAACAATCTTTAAAAAAAGAAAAACATTAGAGATCTCATACTTCTTGATGTCAAAACTACACTGGTGTAAAATAATGAGACACTACTCTGTACCTACTAGATTAGCCAAAATCCAAAACACTGACGTCAAGCGTGGCAAGGATGTGGCACAAAAGGAACTTTTATTCATTTCTGGCAGGAATGCAAAATGGCATAGCCTTTCTGGAAGATAGTTTGGCAATTTCCTGCAAAACTAAACATACTCTCACCACATAATCCATCAAGTAATTATATTCCTTAGTATTTATTCAAGTGAGCTGAAAACACACCCATGCACAACCCTGCACACGACTGTTTCAAGTAACTGTATTCACAAATGCTAAAACCTGGAAGCAGCCAAGACACGCTGCCACAGGCTGATGGATACAATGTGGAACATACAATGAAATGTCATTTAGTGATCAAGAGAAATACGCTGTCAAGCTACAAAGACATAGAGGGACTGTAAGTACACGTTACTAAGTGAAAGAAGCCTACATGATATTCTGAAAAGGTAAAACTATGAAAATAGTCTAGAAGAAGGCCAGTAAAAAGATCAGGAGATACCAGGGCTTGGCAGAGCACAAGGGATTTTCAGGGCAACGAACTCCTCGGTGAGACGCTGTAATGGCGAACTACTCAATTATACATTTCTCAAAATCCAGTCCATAGATGAAAGAGAAAAACATCAAGAGTGAGCCCTAATGTAAACGGTGGTCTTTATATGGTAATAAAGTGCTACTGTAGGTTCATCAGTTATAATAAATGTATCACTCTGATGCAGTATGGTTATGTTGGGGGAGGCTTTGAGTAGGAGAGTAGTAATAGGTATCACTGTACCTCCTGTTCAGTTTTACTCTGAACTTAAAACTGCTCTAAAATAAAACATAATGAGCCAGGCAGGTGACATGTATCTATAATCCCAGCTGGTCAAGAGGATGAAGGAGGACTGTAAGTTCAAGGCCATCCTGGGTATCCTGGCAAGACCTTGTTTCAAAATAATAACTAAGAAAGACCTGGAGATATAGCTTGCGCAAAGGCCTTTGGTTCTATCCAGAGTACAAACATAAATAAACAGCCACTGTTGTACTCTTATAAAGACAGACACATGAAATAATGGAATGGGAAACCCAGAAATAAACCCTTGTGTATACGGTCAAGTGATTTCAACAAGGATGAGACGAGAATGCAAAGGGGCGAGGGCAATCTCTTCAACAACCAGTGCTGGGAAAATCGGATAGTCACATATGAAAAAATAAATAAATTTGAAAATTTACTTTATGCCTTGCACAAAAAAATAACTCAAAATGGATCAAAGACCAAAAATGAAGCGCTAAGATCATTTCAAAACCTGTTAAAGAATTTACAGGGGAAAATTTGATAGCATGAGTTCGGCCATGATTTCTTGTGGGACACCACAAACACCAGGAACAAGAAAGAAGACAGAGGTCAATTACACATCGAAATTAAAAATTTTTTTATCAAAAAGACAACTGAATATGAACACAGAAAAAGACCCCCTATGAAATAGAAGTAAATATTTGAAAATCCTAAGAGATTAATATTCAGAATATATTTTAAAACTCCTAGAACCCAACAACTTCATTTTAAAATGGGCAAAAAACTTGACCAGTCATTTCTCCAAACATGGTATACTAATGGCTAATGAACATATAGAAAGACTGTAATCACTTAGATGAAGACTGGTAATTACTAGGAAAATCAAAACCACTAGATTCTACTTTACATCCATTAGATTGACTATCACAAACAGAAAAAAGAAGCCCACAGGAAGTAGCAAGCGTTCACAGGATACACAGAAACTGAAACCCTTGCCCTTCAGGAGGGTACAAAGACAGCTGCTGTAGAAAAGGAAATTACTGAATGGTCAGGCATTTCCACTTCTCAGTGTATACCCAAAATAATGGAACGCAGGGAATGGGACAGATATTTGTACATTAATCTTTACCACAGCAACATTCACAACAGCCAAAAGGCGAGAAGACCTAAGTCCATCAACAGACGAATAGACAAACACAATGGGGCATATACCGACCACAGAACACCGTTCCTCCTTAGAAAGGTAGGCACTCTGACACACATTTCAACATGGACAAACCTGGAAGAGATTATGCTAAGTGAAATCAGCCTGACACAAGGGGTCAAATATCGTTCAAGTCTATTTACAAGGTAACTAGAGTTGTCAGATTCGTAGAGACAGAAGGTACAGTGGCCCTTGTGGGGGCCAGGGACAAGGGAGCGGGAGTTACCGGCCAACAGATGCAGCTTCTACCGGGGAAGATGAAAAGGTCCCAGAAATGGGTGGCGATGATGACCGAGCAGTAACAGGAATGCACCACACACCACCGACAAGTGGCTACAATGATAAACTGCTATTATGTCGGTCTTACCGCACAAAAACAAAGAAAAAAACCTGCGTCCGCTCCTTGAAGCTGAAGAGCCATTTGCAGCTGTCCTCCAGCTCTGAATCTTAAAATGGTCAGACTGGCCTGGAGCGATGGCAAGCTGGCACGGGGTCCTCAGACCCACTCCCCATCCTTCTCAGGGTTGAAACGAGCCTCCCAACTACCCAGTGTGACCGTTCCTTTGCCTTCTTCACCCACCTCTGGAAAAGAACACTCGTCATTACGTAGAGGGTGTGATCAAAAATGTGCTGAATGTTCAAAAGAACTTCTTAAAAATTATCATGGGAAAAGCTACACTGCTGTTGCTCTACCCTCAGAATATTCTCTCTCTCTCTCTCTTGCTTCAAAAGTACTTCATCCATTTCAGCCAAGAAAGTTCTTGTCACTTTCTGGACGGGTCCTAGAAGTCCTGTTCCATGAACGCCTCTACCCTGTTACAGCTGCCTTCAATCTCTTGAATTTACTCAAAAGGTTTACCTTGCACAGTCAGTCTGACATTTGGGTAGAGCCAGAAGTTGCAGGTGCCAGATCCAGTGAGTAAGGGACGGGGACACATGGAAGTGGTATCAGGGGCCTGCCCTGCCACTGGAAGGCGCTCTGCTGAGGCACTTCACCAGGTTTTGATCACGTTTCATACACTCCTGAAGGAGACTTCTAAAACTGCCTCAGGATGTGGCAAAAAGGATTAGACAAGTGTGTTTGAAGCAAAGGAATAAGTATTTTGAGAGGGATTAACAACAATGATGTCTTTTACTGTAATGAATATTTTTATTTTGATCACAGCTTTCATTAATGAAATGGAGCTATTAATGTCTGAGCCTTCTCCGACTGCCTTCCGACCCCTCGGCATTTACTACGTTTGTTATTTGTCTGTGTTATTACTTAATTATTTCATGACCATGTCTTATCTCTCACATAGCACTGAATTTCTAGGGCAGGAAGCAATCAATACACTTGTCTCGGGCCTCCAGGGATGCTAACCAGCTGCCCAGTGAATTCTAGGCCTATAGAAAAGTTGGGATCCGTAACTCTGAGACTCATCCTTGATACCGCCTTTCTTGTCAATATTCAGCTGGTCAGTGAGTTCATAATTTATTTCTTACTCTCTTCCAATTCTTTCAGCTCCTCCCTTAGTTTGGGGCTCATCTCTCACCTGGTAGAGGACCGTCCCAGGCTCCTCCCTAACTCCCTCCACACAGGACCCCTTCACCCACCCGATACGCTGCAGTCAGGGAGGTTTTTTCAGCATAGCCCCAAGCAGGTCACTCTCGCTTACCCCTCCCCAGTGACTCTCCATGGACCACAGGTGAAGTTTAAACTCCATGCCTGGCCTGAGCGATGCTTCACCAACTCCCCTCTGCCCACCTCCCCATCTTCAGTTGGGCTGCTTACACCTAGCATCCAGTCACGGTTACTGCAGATGTCTTTTGATACTCTAAGGATACAGCTTCCCCATTCTAAAGGCTCGGCTTCTCCACGTTACTCCTTCCACCTAGGATCTCCTGACTCCCTGACATCCCCACAGGCCCTTCTGCAGCACACTCACCACTCACCACTGTGTGATCTCCTGGAAGGAGAGGACCATCAGGTACGTATCTCTCATACCAAATTTTCAGGACACTTTGGACTTTACTTTTATTTATTCACTCACTTATGGTACTGAGAATTAATATGATACCCAGGGCCTCTGCACTGAGAAACATCCCCAGCTCTTTTCATTTTTTATTTTGAGGCAGGTCCTTGTTCAGTCACTAAGTTTCCCAAGATGGGCTCAAACTTGCAATCCTCTTACCTCGGCCTCCAAGCGGACTAGGTTTACAGGCATACCCTACAGCGCCTAACTGGACTGTGTTTCTAACCTGCACTGGCATCATGAATCCCTTTGAGATTCTCCCAGAAAAACGCACACAGGCACAAACTTTTTCATGTGATTTTGGATTTCCCACGGCCCCTAGCTGTTCTCATACCTTTGTTAGCAACATCTGCCGTAATGTCTCGTGAGTGAATGAACTTACAAATACTTATCATTGTTGTCATTTAAGTTTGCATTTAATCAAAGTAACACTTACTCCAGTAAGAATGACTATAAGAACTCTAAAAGCAACAAATGCTGGTGAGATTACAGAGAAAAAGGAACCTTCTTATACTGCTGGTAGGACTATAAGCTAGTATAAACACTATGGAAATCAGTAACGAGATTTCTCAAAAAACTAAAAATGGAAATTCCATTTAATCCAGCCATACCTCTTTTGGGTATCTTCTGGAAACAGTCAAAAACGTCCTATTTCAATGACACATGCATAACCATGATTATAGCACATAAGTCATAATAACTAAGTCTTGGAAGCAGCCTCTATGCCCATCAACTGGTAAACGAATAAAGAAAATGTGATATGTGTATATATATGTACCCAATAGAGATTGTGGGGCCCTCCCAGGCCTCTCTCCATGTTATAGGTCAGATCTAGAATGTCCTCCAAAAGCCTTGTGAATTAGGAAGGTGACCGACTGGGGGAATTAATCGGGTCATGAGAATTAACTGATTGGCTTCATATGCTGTTCAGAGGTAGGGCACGGTCAGGAGAGGCAGGTCACTCAGGGTGTGGCCTGGAAGGATATATTCTTGCCCTGGCTTCTCCTCCATCTGCTTCCTGTTGTGATGCCATGAGCAGCTGTCCTCTGCCAGATCATTCTGCCACGCCCTTCCGCCACTGCCAGCACACCACAAATGAACTGAGGCCTCTGCACTGTGAGCCAAGTAAACCTTTCCTCCCTTAGGTTACGTATGTCAGGTACTGTGTCTCAGTAACGTGAAAGTAATTAAGACATTGCTCCTGGCTCCTGACAATTTGTCCCCACCACTACCTACCGGTGCCCCCACCAGAAACCCAAAGCAGTGAGCCTGCCCCATCTTGGACTGCAAACTCCAAAACCAAAACCATGAGTTAAATAAACCTTTCCTCTGTGTAAGTGAACTGTCTCGGGTATTTCATTATAGTAACGTGAAGCAGATCACTATATACCACTCTTCTACCTGATATTGCCATCTATTTTTAAGTCCCACACAAATTATCGTAACCAATGTGTAACCTACCTACACCCTGCCGCGTTTGTCACAATGGAAGTCCCTCCCTAGAATGTGCACCTGGGTAGATGCAAAATCTTTTTTTCTCTTTGCCCAGAGGTACTTAAAAAAAAAAAAAAAAGGCTCAAACAAGAACTAGAACCTCTCAATGTCCTTTGAGTATACTTGCGCTCAAGGGAATGATGTTCAGGTCTCTCTTCTAATGGCCCAAAGAGCAAGTTCAAACTCCACCTCCCGGGGATTTTGCAAAATGAAATTTCACAGTGAATGCTGATGAAAGGACAATTCACATTTCTGTACTCTGTGAATGATTTTCTTCATAAAACTTCTTATGAACAGAGAATCTTTCAAGTGACTGGGGATAAAAGTGGCAAATGTGCTTTCACGAGGGCCAGTGTATGAGCAACACATTGACAGGGAAAGCGATCCCAACCCACGCTTTAGAGTGAGCAGCCTACAGTCCTCAAGGGAAATGCAGTGTGGATGGTTAGCCAGTGTACCACGCTCGGGTACAGGAGACCCTGGATCAAGCCCCAATCTACAACACTCCACCAAGACCTTGGTACAGTGGCTTTGGCCCTCTACAACCAAGAAAAGCAACAGCCTAATACCTGCCTGCCTCTCGGGGCTGCTGTGTCGACTCAGGAATGCATGGCAATGTGCTTTGCCAACAATAAACTGCTCTTCTACACACAGGTTATTATTTTTAGCATCCAAGGATATCACCCCAATAAGCAACCTCAATTAAAAATGAGGCCAACCAGACACTGAGCGTCATTAGGACAGCTCTTAAGAAGGCTGCAGGCTCAGGAAACCTTGCAATGTCCTTGGGCAGAGGTAACAGATTCCTCTCCTGGGTTCCCTCTGCACTCTGGTGACAGTTAAGTACAGCCACTACCTGTAGGGTGTTTATGTTCCCACGTCTGCCACCTCCTCAAGACGGAAGGCTTCAGAGTAGAGTTCCAACTGCACACTTGTGGCCAGCAGCCTCTAAAAAGGTCTCCAGTGACCTCTGCCTTCTGGAATTCCTGCCCTCCCGTGTCCTCCCCCACACGGTCGGAGGCTCAGTTTATGTGAACAGCAGCATTCAGCAGAAAGTGATGAGGCGGCACTTCCGGCATTAGGATATCTTTACAGAAAAGACTGCTTGCTTCAATTCTGGTCTCTGTCTCTGTCTCTGTCTCTCCTTCCGTATCCCTTTCACTTCCCCCTCTCTCCCTTTCCTCTCTTTCTCCTTCTCCTTGCTCTGCCCCGTCTCCCACTAGCTTTGGCAATGCCTAGAGAGGCCCATGTGTAAGTAGAAGCTGGAGGCCTACAGCCTTGTGAATGAGCCTGGCAGTCGATCCTTAGCCTCAGTCTACTTCTTCAGAGTCTGCAGCCCTGGTGACAGCCACGTGTTGATGGCAGCCTTAAGAGATTGTCTTGATCAGAACCACCGACTAAGTCCCCTCAGATTCCTAACCCTTAGAACCTGTGTGAGACACTGAAGGCTGTTTTAGGCTGCTGAGTGCTGGGGAAATCTGTAACAAAGTACAGCAGTACATTATGAACACACTATTTCAGTTTTAGGACAAGATCATACAGGAAGAATGCATTCTGGGCATGAAGGGATCTAAAACAACATATTCTTAAAATACACAATGAATATAATAATTACTGTTTATGCACCATGTAACTATGTGGCAGGTATCTGAATGTATGCCTGCATTTTGCAGACAAAGGAAAAAAATCCTATTTCTAACAGTGGCAAACTCAGAATTTGAAACCGGTATCTCCAAATATTGTGCTTTTGATGCTAAGCTGGATGGACTGCACCAAAACAGCTTGGAAGAAAGGTAACATCTAAAGAGAAAATGTAATTAAGCTGGATGGACTGATACATGGGTGGATGGACAGACAAAGAACCCAATGGAAAACAATGAGCACATGAAGCAGACCATTGTGGTTCGCACCTCCAAGATGTTATTTCCTTAATATACTTACTATGTCTGCATTGAGCTTTCAGCCTAATGTAAGTTACTTGAAACTTAACTGCTCCCTTCCCAGGTAGTTAAAATTTAAGTAAAATTTCCCCTTGGGTAGTAGTCTGTGGTACAACTTGACTACGGCTCATTCTGTGACCTGGTTTGACACATTCACAGCAGCTGAGGATCACAAAACCTAACGATAACACAAGGATTACACAAACAAGTTCCCCTTCCGTGACTGTTATCTCGACCGTCAACCTAACTGGATGAGGACACACTTAGAAAGACGACTGGATTGTAAGGGTACTAACTCATCAATGCACAGACCCACTGAGGAGTTCACTGGGTTATTCGGAGCTGGGACCTAGTTGGAGGAGGCAGGCCACTGCGGAGTTATCTTGTGGGCTGTATCTGGTTCCTAGCTCCTCCCCCTCTCAGCTTTCCAATCTCCGCACGGTGAGCAGCCTTGGTCCACCATCTACCCTCTGCCATGATGTTCTGCTCTTACCTCAGACCCTTGGTAAGGAAACCAGCCAACCAGAGATGGAGCCAAAATAAATCTTCCTACTTCTAAGTTGACTTTCTCAGGTATTTTACCACAGCAGTGAAAATCTAACATACCTTCTCACCTGTTCTCAGCAAATTAGTCAATCTATAACCCCAAAGGAAAGCTAAAGGACAATGCCACAGATCCTAATAACAGCAGAGTTCCTCTTCCCTGCACCTCTTCTTCTCCCTACATTCTGCTTCCTTTCCTCCCCCTGCCCCATGCACTGTTCTTTATGGCCTCCAGAATTTCTGCTCCCCTAAGTGCTCTGAAATAAATTTCTCATTTCATATTTTTGGTTTCACCACCTTATTGTGCCTCTTCTGACTTACATATCCATGGGCTGGGGATCAAGCCTTTAACACATGAGCCTCTGGGGTCACTGCAGATCCAAATGGTAGTACCACCAAATCCTAAACACAGTTCTGCCTGCCAAAAGTGAGTGTATCGAGACAAAGATTCCCTTACTGCTTGGAACACAAGAGGTCAGCTCACCACTCGTGTCTCAGCTGACTACTGGCTTTGCAATCCTCCCAGACAGGCGGCAACAGTCAACCATCCAGCTGAGGGCCACAGGAAGATCCCAGGCTTCCTCCTGCCTGCGGGAAATGGGGAGAAAAGCACCCCCCATGCTGGTGGAGGACTACACAGCTTTCTGACTGCAGTATCTCTGGTGAGACTGGTGGAGAAAGCCACTCATGGAGCAAAACATTGGGAACAGTAATGCTGACTTGGTTAGGTGACTGTAAGAACAAACAGTATGTGTGAACCACTGAGCACTGCGTCCGGCCCTTGTGCACAGTAGATGTTCAAACAAGACTGGGTTCCTTCTTTCCCAGAAGTCTTTACCTTGTAATTATTGGCTTACAACAGACACTTTCTAAAAATTAACCAACTTCCCCTGTCTATCTCTCTGCTACCTAAAAGATGGAGGTGTTTCCAGGACTGGCCTAAGATTAGAGGTGCCTATGGCACATTCAGGGTGTCAAGACTAAGATGGTGCCTACTGGTCTTAGTGACAAGCTCTGGTGAGAGTCCACATGGTGCCTACCGGTCTTTGTAACAAGCTCTGGCAAGAGCCCTCACTTGCAGACAGGTTTCTTGCCTTCAGTTGAGAACCTGGATTCAAATCTCAGCCTGGCCACCTGTAGAAGGCCTTGCTCTCATCAAGACAGATCAACAGCAAAGCTTCCCTCACAGGGGATACCGCAACGAATAAAAAAGAAAAACTCACATAGGACAAAGAACATTTCTAAATAAAATGTCTGGCATATAGTAGGAGCTAAAGTAGGCCATTAGAGAACACGGAGAACAAGCCTGACAACGTCCCCAGCAGTTCCTCGGTGAGAAACGCACAGCAAGAATCCCCAGCCATTCCTGACGGCAAAGAAAGCAGAGGCTGGTGCTCCACAGACTGCCCCTGGGAAAACAGCAGTGAAGCCAACCTGGCTCCGTTCTGCCAGGGACCCGGGAGCCAAACTGAGGGCAGCTGCGGATGTGGCGGCAGCCGTGCAGACAAGTTCTGCGCAGCCAGGGGCTGAGCCCGGTGGGCAGCAATTGCTTCTGCCCAAGGAAAAGAAGGGCAATAGAAAAGGTTCCTTGAGCCGGCACAGGAGGCTGATGCCAGGACGAGACTAGCAGAGGGAGCAGCTATGGGAGGCAAGCAGGAGTCCCACGTGCCCAGAGCCCAGGGTGCCAGGGAGGCAATTCTAGGGAGGTTCACGTGGCCCTCATCAACTGTGAAGTGCTCATACGGCAAACAGGGCAGTTGAGGGAACGCCCTGGCTCCAGCTCCAGCGTGGCCAAGGCACCCGAGGGAGGAGGCAGAGTGGACGGAGCAGGACCTGAGGTCAGCAGGCCCTCGGGAAGCTGATCAGGACTGGGAGGAGAGGAGGGGACACGTATGACAGCGGCCAAGAAGTTCAGCCCTGGGAGGCGAGTGGGAAAGGCTCTGTGTAAGGACGGCTCTGCGACCGTGGCACCTTACACACGGCCCTGAGCGTTCGACCATGGGCTAGCACTTGCTTCACTTCCATCAGCCCCCTGGTCGTTAGGACCCGGGAGGAGAGGCTCCCGCAGGGCTAACCAGCGCTCTGAGGAGCCTTCCAATTTAATAAAGGCTCCGGGTGGCTGCAGTGGGTTTCCTTGGAACACAATAATTGCTCATCCTCTAATGGAGCCTATATATATATATATATATATATATATATATATATATATATATATATATATAGCAAAAGGATAAGTAATTAACAACCTTTTGCTGGAAAGTAGCGATTCTTGTGATCCATGAAGTTTCCTTTTCCTGTTCATTCCTTTGATACTGCAGATACGGCGTGACACTCGGGGCCAGCTTGCCATTTGTTGTTCACTGGGCTAATCACCAAGGCACGTCGTAGTTTTTATTAGGCTCATTAATTATCACTGACTCATATGAATCGCAGCTGGAACAGCTGCAGCAAGGCTTGTCGTCTACCTTGCTCCCCATTCTGGTCGTTAAGACCTTTAATGAGATCCAAACTATTACCAAGCAATTTAACTGTGGGGGAAACCCGTGTTAGCAAGGGGAAGATAACCTTGTCCCTTTCATAATTTCCATGAGCCGTAGCATCTCCCGCAGTTACTCACAATGCTGTCAATTCTCCCACCTGTAAAGAATCTTATTTGTAGTAATTATATTAGGCAAGAGGAAAAAAAAACTTCACAGACTTCTAAAATGATTTACCTCTTGGCTTGCAATTTTAATTAAAATTCCAGTTTATTTAGCAAATAGCTCTGGAAAGCATAGATACCAATTTAGCCCTATGTTCTTTTTCTCTTTCCAATTCATGAGGGTGACACAAACAACAAAATAACCACACTGAGCAACACTTCATCTATTCAACCATAATTCAGCCCATGGATAAGAGCTCCAATATCAATTATAAATTAACTCCATTATGCTCTGTAAAATTATCAACATAATCTCCCTGTTCACTACTCTCTCCTGGTGGTAAATTATACCAATTCGCTTCTAGGTCTCAAATTACCTAGTCTCTTCCACATCAGAACTTTAAATGTGTTTATTAGCTGTGATGGAAACAAAGCAAATAGGGTTTCCATTTCTGCAGCCCTTTCCACCCACTCCGGAAACAGCTTCATCTGAAGCTGACACCTTGGGTCCTTACGTCCCCCAGATCACCAGCAGCCCTGGTTAGTTCAGTAAGTACTTCTCCTGTAGCATCTCCCACCTCAAAGCTGCTTCAAAGGTCCCTGGCTTAGCAGGCCCTCTGGCTCGTTCCTCAACACACAGACAAGCCATGTCTTTGAGCCAGGCGGTGTCCTTAGGGAACACGGAGAGAGGTCCACACACAACTGCAGAGGGCTGGGGGTGAACACAAAGCTGGAGAGGAGAGAACTGGAGGCTGGACGAAATCCCCAGGGAACTGTTTGTGTAGCGGGTGAGTCAGTCAAATGGGTGCCTGTCGACACCATCTTATGAAACAGCTATTGCGTTCCTGCTCTTCATCCACACTGTCAAATTGCCAGTCAACAGTCAACGTGGTCATCATCTCCCCATTGCACAGGTGGGGCCGCTGAGGTGTGGAGAGGTGGAGGACGTACGAGCTGACTCTTGATGAGAAAGACAGAAATAGCCCAGAAGACTGGGGGCGGGGGGAGGGGGCAGTTCCACGGCAGGATGTGATGGGCACATCCAAAGACTAAGCAGGGAGCAGCGCAAAGTCTAGCGGACTCTTCATCTTCAGTCTGTAGCCACTAACTTTTGAGCTGCCTGGGCATTCACGGGAATTCCCCTTTCCCACTTGCCCCACGCAGGATAATCCTTACCTTGCAAATCTCCACATTCCTGCTCTTCACTTCCAGCAACTAATTTGTGCTGATCCTAGAGCAACCAGTGCTTTCAAAATAATGCCCCCAAGAGGTTTCCCAGGGAACTAACTAGGAAGGTACAGGAGCTCTGTCCCCCTACATCCACCTCTAAAACCAGCATGAATTTCCCAGAAACATACCACTGCCATGTTATACAATCAGATTTGTACTAAGAAGAATAAATATACCAAAATTTTCTGTAGTAAAAGTAGTGCTAATTATTGACTCCATATTACGTGCTAACGTACTTTACATACGCCTTCTCAGTTCATCTTTTTAAAATACTATGAAAGAGATAGATATAGTATTTCTATTTTATAGATGAAGAAAGAGAAACTTGGAGTAATTAGATAACTTAGTCTTTGGTAGTGTATCTTGTAAGAGGGATGGAATACTAGAATCCAGCCTCATTAAATCCTTAGTACCCAAAGAAGTAAGATAATCAGAAATGGGCAAAGTTCCTTGTAACAGCCATAGTATTCCAGCAATGGTGGGCTTTATACAAACTGCCCAGTTTGTGTGTGGGAACAGTACAGGAGGCACCTGAAGGGAGGGAACCGGCCCTGCCACAGTGCTGAACAGGCTTTGCCCAAGCGCTCTGACTGGGCACCTCTGCCTGGCCCAACCCTTGCCTCCAGATTTCAGTGCCCGAGAGAGTCCCTAGTGGCATGATGCGGAGGTTGGGGATGGAAATGCATTTGGAAGAGAAAGTTACTTTTAGACATGCTGTGCTTGACAACAGGACATTTGACTGGGGTTATCCTACACGGGGCTGGAAATACAGGAATGGGGGTAGAGAGAAGGCAAGTCAAGAAGCGAAAATTTGCACTTCATTGAGGAGCCTCTGAGGCAACTGAAAAGTGGGTGAAGGCATGCTTGGAGTGGTTACTGAGAAAGCAGAACCAGAGGCAGAGAGGGAAGGGGGTTCTTCCCCGGTGGCCGAGCCAGTGGGGTGTTAGGAACAAGAAACTCTCTAATCCCAGTTTTCCCTTTAAAGGTATTCAAGGAAGACTGCATTTTTATTACTTATTGATACTTAAAAATGTAAAAGTTGCACATATTAATCGGTACCATGTAATTAGCTGACCATGTAATGATCAATACATCTATGTACCATACAGTGTTTAAATCAAGTTAAACATATTTATCGGCTCAAACATTTATCATTTATGGTCAAAACTTTCAAAATCCTTTCTGCTAGCTTCCTGAAATGTACGGTACGCTTTTTCAACTGGACCATCTAGCCCACACCGGGGCTTCTTGCTCTTACCTCACTGTAACTTAGTGTCCACTGATGGGCACCTCCCCACGGCCCAACGCCCACCTTCCAACGGCCACCATTCTAAGCTCAACCTGCGTGAGGTCAACATTTTTACATTCCACATGAGTGTCAACAAAAGATACTTGATCAACCTTCTGGTTTTGACTTATTTCACTTGACATAATAATCTTCAATTCTACCATGTTATTGCAAATGGCAGAATTCGATTATTTTTATGGATGTTATTCCACTATGTATCTGTACTGTGTTTTTTATCTATTTGCTACTTTCTGAACACATAAGTCTTTTTGCCTTCCTTAGCAGTTGTGAATACTGTTACATTAATCAGAAGTTCAGATGTCCCTTCACTGTACTGATTTCACTGTCATTGGATATATACTGAGTAGTGAGGTGGCTGGATCATATTGTAGTTTTATCAATTTTTGAGGAACCTCTATATTGTTTTACATAACATCTGTACTAATTTTCATCCACATCAATAGGGTGCAGAGAGAATTGCATTTGATTGCTTGCAGCTTTGAATCTCTGGCTATGTAACCAACGCCACTCCTCAACAACCTCTCCCCAGAAAAAAAGAAGTGATAAAAAGTTTTCAAGAGAAAAGTAGAAACTGATCTGCCATAGGGTGACAAGACTGAAGTTAGGCAAGGTAATATCTACATTTACTTGAAGTAAAAATTTCTCCTTATGAACTGAGAGCTCACTTAGGAAGGTCCTGGGCTTCTCTGGGGTTTCTTCAGACAACAGAACCTCAAGTCCTATGTAAATACTCTTAATGGAATATTATAAACACATCTCTCCTTCTTTGGGTATGAGAGACATTAGAAAAGCACATTTAGTCTCTGGCTATGCTCCCACCTCCACTCTGTACCCTCTAAAGAAGAACAGGCATATGCCCTTTTATTAACCTAGTATTTCATTCAAGCAAATGTTATTATGGGTTTACTCAATGTCAGGTGGTGGGGTAATCCAATGAAGAACAATGTACAGTCCCTGTCTTTAGAATGGTGATCATATAAACAAATTACAATGCAAAGCAGCAAACATCCTAGCAGCCGAGGGTCACAGGGCTATGGAAGCATGAAGCTGAGTCTGGGTTACTCTGCTGGGGATGGGGGGAGGTGCAGTGTCATAGAAACTTGGAGGGTCATTTGGTACATACCAGGCCCAGAGGCCAGGAATGTGGTCTAGCCCTGGAGAATCCCACACATTAAGGCATGGGAGACTGAAGAAGTGTGATCATTACCTTTGTCCAAGGCAGGGACATCTTAATTATCCCTATATTGCTGGTGCCTGGCCATGCCGGGGGGGGGGGGGGGGAGGGGGGAACAGCGCATAAGCAGAAGCTAGAGGGACAAATGACACGGAACTTGGTGTGAAGGAAATCAGGCATGTCTAAGGGGCCTAGGTATCTAAGTGGACACAGAATCCTTAAGCCTTAAAATAAATCTTGGCATGAAGCTGCTTAGGAGCACAGTGGTCACAGGTGGGTTTAGCCCATCATTTTCTCTACGCGTGGATTGGTCATAACGGGCAGGATCACCTCTCTGAGGGTGAACAAGGCAGCTGTGGGAATGTGGGCCAGTGCAGGAGTGACAGACTCATTCCCCCAGGACAGAGTCCACGCTACCGTTGAGAATTCTGAAAGCAGTTAATAGTTCAATGTGATGCAAGAGACAGTTGGTATCTATGGGCATCAGAGTGTGGCGTCTCCTTTCCTCTACGATTGAACTATATTGCCAAGCTTCTAATCTGCTCAGTTTCACAGCTCAACCCTGTCAACAGCTGTGGCAGCTGTGGCCAAAACCGTGGTTGCCACTGGCTTCTTGAGATGAGGGTTTCTTTTCTTCTGCTAAGCACTTCAGCAGTAACGTCACTTTTTTAAATGAACACAGCATAGACTTAGTGACGGCCCAGCTCAGCAGGCAATGACAGGTGGCATTCCCCTCATGACCAGATAATGAGGCAACTGCATCAAGTGTGTGTCGCCCCAATCAGTGGACATGGTCTATTAAGGCAAAGCCAGGCCATGCATGGCTTTCAGCCGGCTGACAGCATGCAGCTGCTGTGAGCTCTCAGTGCTTCTGCACTGCCCTGAATTTGCTGCTTTCCTGGTCCATGCGGAAGAAACTGGGCCAGCAAAGCTACCTAGGAAGCATCTGCTTCATGTTGCAGATAATGATTAGCAGAAGCATTACAGGAGAATTAGGAGACACAGACTTTGGTCTTCATTAATGAATTCATCCACTCAACAAACACTGATTAAGTGCCCATCATGTCCTAGCTACAGAGCTCAATGCCACATTTACTGAGCGCATACCATGGGACAGGCATGGCTCTAAGTGCTGTGCCTACATAAAATCACTGCACATCCCCAAGACTCTATGGGTAAGTGCTATTAGCATATCTACTTTACAGACAAGGAAATTAAAGCACAAAAGGTGAAATAATTTGCTTCAGTATTGGCCCTCATTAAGGGGCAGAGCCAGAGCTCAAACCCAGCCAATGCGGCGCTGAAGATGAATGAGATGTAGCTCCAGCCCTAGAAAACCCTAAAGGTTTTTGGAGGAAGTACAGATACGTACACGTGAGAACTTAATAGCTCTGTGACCCAGGGAAAAATGTACAACCTCTCTGTATCAGCCTTCTATTATTGCACAGAAGATTAATAAACAGTAACTCAAGACAATACCTATTTGTTAGCTCACAGTTGACCACTGAATAACTAGGTTTTTAGTCTATGCCCAGGTTATCAGAAGGATAAAGTTAAGATGTTGGTAGGGCTGCAGTTCAAATCCGGGCTCTGGGTCATTATCTGCACTCACCAGTTGTGACAGAAATTCTTCTCCTTGCAGTTACAGGACTGAGACCCTTAGTTTCCTGATGAGGGAAACCCTCAGCTCCTGGAGACCGCCACAGCTCCTTGCCATGATGACCCCCACGGCCAGCCCACAGAGTGCGTATCTGCTGTCCTCCTCACTAGCTGGGGTGCACCCCTGGCACTTGCTCTGCAGTAACTAGCTAGAAAACAACTCTACTTTTAAGAGGTTTATCTGATTAAATCAGACTTACCCCACAAAATTTCCCTTTACCAAATAATTTAACATAGTCCCAGGAGTGATGCCTCATCATAGCCAAAGGTCCCTCCACACCCAAGGGCAGAGGACTGTATCAGAGTGAGCATCACCCAGGATGATCTAGGAGTTCTGCCACTATAGTTGCTGAGTTTTCACTTTCCCAGGGTCAGGACTAGGTTGGATGACGGTGGAGATAACTACTATTTGTACAGGGATTTACAGTCCAGCAAATGCCTTTCCACATAGCCCATCTCAGATGAATCTTACCGTCCAGAGATTTGGGCGCTCAAAGACAAAGGTGAACTTTGCTGTCCAGAAGAGGAATCTCAGGGTCAGAGAAGTTCCATGACCTGCTACCTGCCAACCTGGCTGAGTGTGAGAGAGCAAGACCTTTGACTCCGGCCTTCCGTTTCCAGATTCTGAGCTCCTTCATCTGTGCTGCTGCACATCTGAGCAACCAGACATTCTAGTGCTAGTACCACAATAAAAGTGGAAAGAATACAGGAAGCAGACAGACAGATCTTAGTTTGAGTACCAGTTCTTTCCCTTTTTGGTTCTAGTTCTGGACGTTATTGTTTCGATGTGGAACGTCCCCCAAAAGTCTCAGTATTTGGAGGGTGACTGGGCTGTGAGGACTGGTCACATTAATGCATTAACCACTGATTTTCTACGCTCTTTGAGGAGTGGGGCCTGCCCAGGAGGGGTGAATTACTGAGGCCCTGGTGGATCACTGAGGGTGTGGCCTGGAATGACACGCTGTTGCCCCAGCATCTCCCCAACTCCCCTCTCCTTCCTCTTGCGTCTTAGTTACTTTCTTGCTGCCGTGACAAAATACACAACACCGCAATTTAAGGGAGGGAAGATTTATTTAGCTCACAGTTTCAGAAGGTCTCACACATACACAGTCCACTCATGGGGCAGCCAAGAACAGTGAAGGCACATGGCAGACAGAAACCAAGCGAGGCAGAAGCAAACTAAACGCCAGAAAGCTCCCGAGGGGCTACAGCCTTTCCAGGAAGAAGCTGTAACATTGTTTCTCTTCCTTCCTTTACTTAGTTGGGCTGTTTTGTCCCTCATTTCCTGGCCCTCAAGTCAATAAGAAACCTGTGCAATCCTCAATCTCAACAATTTGACACAATCTTTCCAGGTCAAACTCCAAGCACCTGCCCCTTCCATCCAGGCCCTACCTCCCCATAACACAGTTTCAAATACATGAGGCCCAGACCACAGTAGCATCTTATGTCACTGGTAACTGTTTCCAACCAGATCCTTCTACCGACACTGCCGTTTTCAGCTGACCTGTAAAGATGTGACCTGTAAAAATGTGAGATTAGACGGTGGGTGATGGGTATTACATACAACCCAACAACAAGAAAGTGGCTAAGACAGTACATCCCTGCCTCTGACTGGGCATCTCTGACTGAAATGGTGGGGGAGAGGCTCAATTGCATGGTCTCCAGGAACTCTTTAAGCCTAAAATTCAGGCAAATCTGATTCAACTGCCATGTGCACAATTATCAGCTCCATGTTCCCATTCTCTTAGTTGAAGGAGAACCATTTCGCTATTTTCTTCCAATTCCTGGGGTCTGGGAGAAGATCTTCATTGCATTAATTTCCTGGGCTGTCATAACAAATTGCCACAAACTGGTGCCTTAAAACAAAATTTATTCTCTCACAGTCTGGAAGCCAGACATCCATAATCAAGGAGTTGGCAGATTTGATTCTTCCTGGAAGCTGTGAGAGACAATCTGAGCCATGCCTCTCTCCTAGATTCTGGCGGCTGCCAGCAACACAGGGCACTTCATGTCTTACAGATGCATCACTACAGTCTCTGCCACCACCTTCATATGACCTTCACCTCTGTTGAGTCTCTGTAGCCTCCTTTACTCCTGCTTCCAAGAACATTTGTCACTGGGTTAATGATCCACCCTACATCTCGGATCATCCTGTTCTAAGATCTTTAGTTATATTTAAGGATGTTCCAATAAGGTCATATCACAAATACAATACTTCATATTCCTTACCTCAAGATCCTTATCTTAATTATTTCTAAGTAAGTCATATTCACAAATACTAGTTAGGACTTGCACACATCTGAATTGTGTAGGGGATACAATTCAACCCCCCTACACAAGTTCTGCAAATAGAATTCCACTCCATGGAATATTGATGCTTTCCAATTTTTCATTACAAAGAGCACTGAAATAAACATTCTCACTGTATCTTTTCATGCACGTGAGCAAGAATTTCTCTAGAAATGAAATTGTTTGGGTCACAGAGTATACACATTTGCAATTTCCCCAAATACTGCTGAATATATTTGTCAATCTAGTGGATTTGAAATGATATCTCATTGTTGATACAATTTGCACTTTCACAATCGGACTAGTAGGATTCAACTGTTCTTTTCAAATGTTGATGAGACATTTGTGTTTTCTCCTTCAGTATCTTATATATTCTTTTTAAGTAGCTCTCTGTTAGGACTACCCAGGAGCTTTTGAAAAGTAACAAGATGCTGATTTAGTGAAAGTGGAATCTGAATGTTAGAATACTTCCCGGAGATTCCTAGGACAGCCCAGGTGGGGTAAGGCTACAGGGGATGACCACTGACTGTATCAAACAAAGTAACCAATCTTATTGGTAGCTTGCTTTATACCCTCAAGGTGCATTGCGGGGCTTTATCTCATACAACAGCCTAAAAATTACACTGATTAGAGATACTGTTGGGGGATGCTATCTACCACATCAGGCAGGGCCTTCTTTATGGGGACCTTCTGGGGAAATTTCTTCGCATCTCAGTGCTGGGAAAAACTAGACTACTCTTACTTTATCTTACAGGCACCATGACTTACAATCGGATGTGTCTCCATTTCTCTTTGGTAACTACAACCAAACCTGTGTTGTACCATACAAATAACGCAAGATCTTTGTTATCGTTCATTTCAAGATACTAACTTTTCTCTGAAACTATGTTTTCTTTTCTTTTTTTCCCCCTCTCAGTGCTAGGGATCACACCCAGGGCCTTACACAGACTAGTCAAGTGTTCTACCATTAAGCGACACCCCCAGCCCATGTGTCTTTTCAAAAGCCACTTTACATACTTTGTGGGAATGTAGACTGATATAAATGCATATTAAAATGACGTTCAATTGAAACTTGTAAAAATTAAATAATATACAATGTATGTGAGGTTCTTCCTTCAAAATCGACCTATCAAGATTCATAAACAACAATATCAGCTTCTTTTACTGATGTTGAAATGGAAAAAATACTTCAAAGATGAACTACTCATAATACATCAGTAAAAATAATAAATGCTAGAAAATAGGTTACATATATTGCCTAGTTGTGGCCTTTCTGGTGTAAAAATGATAGAATTTAAAACATCCCATTCATTTCTAAGTCACTGTAATTGAATTTTTAAAAAGGCACAAATAGAATTACATGTATTTATGACTACCTTATGTAGTTTAGTGGGCTTAAAAGCAAAATTAACTTTCAAAAACTATTACAGCATGTTTTAAAAGACAATTTGAAAGTCTTGTGGTTGTGTTTCTTAAAACCAGTAGAAAAAGCCAGCAAATGCTTACTTTATAGCTGCTCTGATATGTGCTATTCTATGCACTGGGTAGAACGGTAAACCATCTCATCCCAGTTTGTCAAGGACTGCTCTAGCTTCAAAATTTTTAAGTCCAGTGTACCAGGAATTCCTCAGTCCTGAGCAAATCAGGACTGTTGATCGTCCTAGTACTGGGCAGCTACCACTTGCCAAACTATAGGAGGAAGGGATCATTAATAACAAGTCATTCTCTTAAACCTTAACTCTGAATGACAGTCGAGACATCTGAAAAGGTAGTCCCAGCTGCACAAAGAAACAAAATAAAATTTTGCATTCGACCCACCTAATAAGCTTGGCTTTCACAAAGGATTAGAGGAAACCTTCACAAGTCAACGTTCTTATTCTCTTCTAAAGAATTCTAGAAAAAGAGATTTCACAGAGCTACCTCTGAAAGCCATTTTACCATCCATAATCTTTTTAAAATATTAAGTTCAATCTACAGTCATATTATTTTCATTCCCAGTGCCAAAATGAATAAAGAAGACTAAAAGCTATGCTATCCACAGGAAATCAAGTAAAATTATGGGAGACCTCAAAATGGGTAATGAGAACAAAGTTAAAAGATCATTGAAAGACTGTCTTTTAAGTTGGAAGAGGAGGAGAAGACTACATCATAAAACTTTTAAGAATATTTGAAGCTTTTCATATTTGTGGGTCAAGCTAACAGCCTTAAAGCCTTGGTTATAATCCAGTCTATAGAGCACAATAATCAGTTACCCAAAAGAAAGCAAAGACTAGCATGTATTAGGTGTCTACTGCATGTTGTTTGCACTCACGCTCACTATTTTAAACTCCCAACATCATCATTAGTTGATAACGTTCGTCCGTCCTACAGATGAGAAAAACAAGCCTCAGAGGTCAGCTCCATTATATAGTGGCAGATGCTGGGCACGCTGTAGTGCATATGGGAGGCGTGATCCCGACTTTCATGGAGTACGGAGTCTAGTGAAGAAAGATAAGACACATTAAAAACTCTCACAAAACAGAGCTGGGGAAACAGCACCGCAGTTAGAGCGCCTGCCCACCAAGCACAAGCCCTTAGTTCACAGGACCACAAAAGCTGGAGGTGGTGGCACTCGCCTGCAACCCAAGCAGCGGTGAGACTGAGGCAGCATGACCGCTGTGAGTCTGAGGTCTGACTGGACTACAGATAGAGATCCGGCTCAAAAAGAAAAGAAACAAACAAACACTGTTAACAAAATGAATGATGAGCGACCCATCTTGTGAAGAATCAGGGAATGCTTCCGGAGGAGAGAGGAAGAGGTGGTAAGAGAAAGGAGAGCAACTTCCTGTTTCTAAGCAGAGAAAATGACGTTTATGTTCAGCCACATGCCCGAGATGGGTTGGGGGTGTTCAATCCTACGCTTTCAAACTTCCGAATTCATGCTCCCTCCACTACAATGCCACAGGGACTATCTGTATTTCAAATCCAAAAAAAAAAAAAAAAAAAAAAGGTTCACAAAGCGGACCTATTCCCAGCAATGACATTCAGTGTTTCCCAAACTGATCAGAAGACTCACCTAAGGGAGCTTGTTAAAGAAAATAAAGAGTCCCCAGGTCCCAACCCCTACTGGGAAATCAGTTTAACAAATGCCCCAGATGATTCTTAGATCAAACAAGTTTGAAGCATGCCAAGTTACAGCTTCGGAAAACCTAACCCCAACACATCAGGAGTTTTCTTAACTGCAATCTCTCGGCTGTTTTGAAGAACTGAGAAGTAACTGAACCTTCCAAGAAGAAAAAGATGGGAAAAATAAAGGGCCCTTGAGAGATCAATCAACCAGCAGCTCAAGCACAAAGACTGCCTCTGCCTTCTTGCGGATTTCTATAGAGTATTATGCTCTCTAATTCTGGATTAAGACATGTCTTCTATGTTACAGGCTCTCTGACTGCTGTCAAAACAAAATCCATTCTCGCACCAGAGGGCTCAGGAACATGCTACTAATTTGGAGTGCTCACTAATTAAGGAGTTGAGAGAGTAAACGAAGCAGCAAGATAGTGAGAAACAATGAGCTTTGGCTTTTTTATCTGGGAGAGGTTATGGATTTAGATTCCAAGCAACTTGGGTTCAAATCCCAGACCTACGACTTACCAGAAGAAACACGGATAAGTTATAAACCTTTCTGAGCCCTTTCCTCCCTCTACTGCTAAGGGGCTGATCATACCTGCTTCACAGAATTATTCTTAGGAATATGTGTGGTAAAGGAGGCAGTGGACTGACATTCTCAGGCCCTTAAGAAATGTTTTTCAATAAAACAACAAGAGTGAATTGCAGTCTAGTAAGAGAGAGATTATGTGAATATAGAACAAACAGTGAATAGGTATTTCAATTTTTTAAAAAAGAGATTCACAGGCACGAGATGCTAAGCTATATTATTAAAAAAGAAAAACAAGTCCTTCCCAATGTAAACCGGATTGAATTACAATTAGGTGACTGGACATTTGTTTTAAAATGTCCAGTACAATTGGAAGGCTAAAACAGGAGGATTGCAAGTTCAAGCCCAGCCTAGGCAACTTAGCTAGACCCTGTCTCAAAGTAAAAATTTAAAAACCAACAAATAAAAAACTGGTAGGCACACAGTTCAATGTGAAGGCCCTGAGTTCAATTCTCTGTAAGGAAAAAAAAAAAATCTTTAGGGAAGGGGACTACAAGGGTGAGAGACCTTGAATGTGCTAATTTTTATTTACAGATAATAAACTTCCTGGGTGGCTAAGAATTGAATCCTGGATCCAGAAATGAGAACAGACTGCAGACTGCGGTGATAACAGCTCAAAGGCTGGAGAACTGGGGACAGTTCACAGGCACATTGCATATATGGTGCCATATAATTCAGAAAGTGCTCTAAATGGCCTTCCTTTATTAAAAGAAAGAAAATTCAGTGAGAAATCTGATGAAAGGGGAGGGTGGGGCTCCAGAGGACGTGGATCGCTGAGCAGTCAGGGTCTTACAGTCCCTGCTGGTCAGCCTGACAGAAGTATGCAGTGAGAAAACCAGTACATAGGCTCCTCACCAGGGGCTGGCTCAGAGTGGCCACCGCAGGGTCTGCTCCCTTTCCTTTACCCTTAGGAAGAGAGCAGTGCATGTGAAGAGTCTTTTTATTGTTTTATTTCCACATGGCCTGAATTTGATTTAACTCTGCATCTTCCTCCTCAATGAGGTTGAAATATATCATTGGTTGCTTAATGGCCCTTTAAGCAATGAGGCCTTTATTAAATACCAGCATGATGCCCAGGCACTGAGGATGCAGGGGAACGCAAATCTCTCCGTGCTGCGACAGCTCTCAGCTGCCCCCTGGAAGCAGACTCAGGAGCAGGGACGCGATTGATTGGAGGAGACACCAGAGGTGGCTCCCAGTGGCTGGATGCCAGGAAACGTCTCTTCTGGCCCCTCCTTTGTCAGAAAGGACAGTTAGCCCTGGGGAAAAGAGACACAGACACCCATAAGCAGATTCTCTCTCCGGCATTCCCCAGTGCATCAGGGACGGAGGGGAACGTACTTGCCTTGGCACCAACAAAGACGAGGTTCAAGTTCTGACTTTGCCACTTTTCAAATGTGTGACTGGGAACAAGTCCTTTGTTCTTTTTTTGTTACCTGGACTGAAAAGTGGTGCTGAGGACAGATGCCCTCCTTGCCTCAGGGATGCAAGGGGCTCAATGAAGTGCCCCAATGACTACTATTATTCTTCAAGGAGGACTTATGAATCCTACTCTGTTGGTCTCTGCAGACTGACTTGGTCACAGTGTCATTTCAGTGCTTGTTCTACACCAGCTACTTGTTAGATGGTAGGGATTGGGAGGTAGCAACTCTCCCCACCTTCGAGGTAGGTTTTCCCCATTTCCATCTCACCAACCAGACCCCTAAGGACACCTCCCACCCTTGCTGGAGGGGTCCTTCTAACCCACACATCTGAAGAAGGCAGTGGCCTGACATTCTCAGGCCCTTAACAAATGTTTGTCAATAAAACAACAAGAGTGACTTTGCAGTCTAATAAGAGAGAGATTATGTGAATATGGAACCAACAGCTAATAGATATTTCAATTTTTTAAAGAAGAGATTCACAGGCACAAAGTACTAATTCTAAGCTACATTGTGAAAAAAGAAAGAAAGAAAGAAAGAAAGAAAGAAAGAAAGAAAGAAAAACAAGTGCTTCCCAGTATAAACTGGATTGAATTACCATTGGGTGACTGGATATTACGTTTTAAAATGTTCGGTACAATTGGAATTGGAATGTTCACTGCTCTGTGGAGCTCTCAGTCTGCAGCTCAGTCCTTGGTGACTCGGCTCCCACATAGCTCCCAGGTCCACTCCCATCACTCTGTGGTCACATCACAGGCTCCAGGTGGAGCGAACTGCTTGGCATCCCCCATAGGCCCTGTGTTCTAGCTTGCCACCTGGCCACTGAGCCTGCTGAGCCCCTGTCTGAGTACCATATCTGTCCCCTTCCCCTGAATCCTGGCTCTCCCCTGACTCAGCTCAGAAAGGATCTCCTGGAAGAGGCTTCTCTGGGCCCTCACTCGGGGCCAGCTGCCGCTTCGGTCCTGCCTTTTCTCACTGTTCTTCCTGCTGTGTCCATGAGACGGGGAGTCCCCTGAGCGGAGGGCCCCACAGGGAGTCATGTCTTTGTTTGCCCAGTGCTTGGCAGGATCCGTGGCACAAAATAAAGGCTGAGGAAATGGTTGAGGAATGAACAAAAAATAAATTATTTCAGCCGATATTTATCAAAATCTGATTATATAATCAGTCAGGCATTGTGCACTGCAGTGTAAGGATCCAATAATAAACGGTTGTAAGCAAGACAGACGGGGCCCTTGCACCATTGAATTTAAAATCTGGTGGGGGAGAAAGTAAATTAAACAAGCAATAACAATACGGTTTATGCATGCTATGGAAGGGAAGCATCATGGAAGAGTGTCTAACTGAAAGCAGGGAAGGCTTCCTAGAGAAACTGACATTTAAGCTGATATCTGGAAACAAAGGAAGCTTTAGGCAGATGGAGAGAGGAAGGTAAATGCGATCTATCTAAAGCTAGCAACTCCTCCCCAATCTGGACTGGGGCTGTCACACTTATTTAGAAACTAGCCAGAATCCAGGAAGAAGGATGACAGGGTTCTTGATGGCCAACATTTGTTTAAAAGGCGACAGATGTGGCTCACCTGGGAGCCTCTCATCCAGGTCATCATCCTCTCTCTCCCACATCTTTTCCACACTTCTGATGTACCCCACTCAGCACCCACACTACACTCTGTGTACGCCGACGTCACCCTTACGGCTTTTTATTTAGGTCACGCTGTTCACATTTAGGCACTTTTATCATATGATTTTCTTTTTTAATTTTTTTTTTATATCGTGTTTCAAGCAATCCTCTTACCTCAGCCTCTCAAAGAGTAGGCTGTAGAGGTATGTACCCAACTTGAAATACTTTTATACTTAGATTTTTAACTCTACAAGTGGATCATTTATAACAAATGTTTGCTGTTTTGTTTGTTTACAGTACTGGGAACTTAACCCAGGGTGTTTGCACTGAATTTCATCCCCCGCTCTTTTTTAAAATTTTTATTTTGAGACAGGGTCTCATTAAACTGCTAAGTTGCCCCGGCCAAACTCAATCTTGTGATCCTCCTGCCTGGGATTACAGTAATGTGCTACCACATCTGGCCAAAATATTAGTTGCTGCATAATATTTACATACCGTCATAACAAAAAAGACTTGTTGAGTTAAACTAGGAATTGAGAAATATTTCATTCAGTAAATAATACCAGATTACTTTAGATTTGGGTGATTTTTATATTTATAATAAAAATTTTCTGGCAGACGGCAATCAAGTATCTTATTTCAGCGAACCAGGTGTATTGCTCCTCTGTGACAAATTTGACTGATAATCAAAAAACCTTATTAATCTAACAGTGGCCTGTTTCTAAGTAACGACTGCCCAGCCAGCCTGCTGCCATGCAGACCAGGCAGGTCCCAGCATCTGGACCAGGCAGGTCCTGCCCCGCTGTAGTCCCCACTCCCACGGTCCCCACCCCTGACCCCATGGCCATGTACATATTCTCACTGGTGTCCTGTGGTCCCAGGCCTGCACACAGATGAACAGACACCACGTGGCCCCATCTCATAGCACAGTGTCCCTGTGCACACACTTGCCAGCACAGTGAGGGCCCCTGAGTGCCCTGCCCACACTCCCCACGCACCATGCTGTGTGACAAAGGGACAAGGATGCCTGCACATACAACCCAGAGCAACACTGGATCAGTGGCTCAGCTGAACTCCTAAGATATCTTGATTGAAGTGTTCTCGATAGGAGGCCCCGGACAACACGATACAAGGAAGTGGAAAAAGAAATCTTCCATACAGTTAGCATAGGGAGAGTCCATTTATACTACTTGAGACACAGTCTACAACAACAGAACCGTGGGTAAATGAGGCAATACATCACCTGAAGAAAAAGTCCAATACTCCAGAAGCTGATACCATGGGTTCTGAAGCTGCAGAACCTGCAGGAAATGAAACTGAAAGAAAAGTAGACCTAATGGCCAAAAAGGTCAAGGATGACATACAAAAGATGCACAAGGAGCTCAAAATGGAAATAATCAAACAAATAAAAGATGAAAAACTATAAGGAATAAAAAGAAGAGTTAAATAAAGAAATGAAGGCAATGCAAGAAACGAAAGAAGAATTCAATAGAGATATAGAAAAAAATAAAGCCAAACTCCAGGATATGAGAAACACATATGAAAAAAAAAAAGAGAAGTCAGCTTGAACACTTCAAGGATAAATTATGGGATCTTGAATACAAGGTGGATAATGTGAATCATAAGGACAGTGAGGACAGAAAAACAAAAAGACAAGGAAGTCAGGTTGCAAGAGCCAATGGATGACTCAAACAGAAACAACCTCAGAATCATGGGAGTGAAGGAGAATATTCAAGATGGAGCAAAGGTTTAAAAAAGAACACAATGCAATTATGGAAGAAAATTTCCCAAACCTAAGAAAAGAAATGGATTTTGAGTTCCTACAGGCATACAGATCTCCAAGTAACTCTGACCAGAAGAAAACCTCTTCACGACACATCATAATTAATATCCTAGAGACTCAACACAAAAAGAGTATTAAAAGCTGGAAGAGAAAAACACAAAATCACATACAATGACAAACCAGTCAGGATTACTACAGACTTCTCAATACAGACTTTAAAGGCCAGGAAATCATGGAGCAACATTATCCAAGTGCTAAGAGAACATAAATACCAACTAACACTGCTATATCCAGCAAAACTATCCTTCAAAATAGAGGGAGAAGTTAACACTTTTCATGACAAGGAAAAGCTAAAGAAATTAATAAATAATGGACTATAATTGCAAAAAATATTTAAAGGAATTCTAGGCAAAAATAGGCAGACCAACATCACGAAAGACTCCAGAGAAAAGAAACTAATAGGAAGAAGAGAATGAATTAACAAGAGTACAAGTCAATTAATCAACACTGAAACATCAAAATGATGACAGGATGTAGCAAATACACCTCTACAGTACAATTGAATGTAAATGGTCTCAACTCATCTACCAAAAGAAATAGACTGGATGACTGGATTAGAAAACAAAAGCCCACAATTTGATGCTTGCAAGAACTACACTTCATCCATTAAAAAAATCAAACAGACTGAAAAATAAAAGGATGGAAATCAATATTCCATGCAATTAGACCCAGGAAACAAGCAGGGATAGCTGCATTAGTCTCAGACACAGATGATTTCAAGCCAAAACAGATCAAGAGAGAGAAAGGTGGACACTATATACAGTTAAAGGAACAAGCCAACAGGAAGAAATCACAATTATCAATACATAATTATCAATACATATGCATCCAACTTCAGGGCACCCAATTTTGCAAAGCAAAAATTACTGGAAATTATTGGACTTGAAAGACCATGTAGGCCCCAATACAGTTACAGTAGGAGACTTCAATATTCCATTATCACAGATAAACTGGTGAAAAAAATATCAAGAAAGAAGTATTAAACCACTCTCTGGGAAAAAAATGAATTTAATGCATATTTACAAAGTATTCCATTCAACCTCAAGAGAATACACTTTTTTCTCAGCAGCATATGGGACATTTTCTAAAATAAACCACATTATAGGCCATATGGTATGTTCAAATAAGTACAAAGGAGGTGAAATAATTTTTTGCTTACTTTCAGATCATAGTGGAACAAAAGCGGAAATTAATAGCAAAAGAATCTACAGAAACCAAATACACGGAGACTAAATTACTTACTACTGAACAAACAATGGATCACAGAAGAAGTCAGGGAAGAAACCAAAAACTTTCTAGAGCCAAATGATGAAGGAAGCACATAATACCAGAACATATGGGACACAATGAAAGCAGTTCTAAGAGAGAAATTCCTATCTATAAATGCTCACATCAAAACAAAAAACAAAAAAAGAGAAATCTCAAATAAACAATCTAATGATGCAATTTAAGGTTCTAGACAATTAAGAACAACCTAAGTCAAAAAGTAAGAGAGGAAAAGATATTATAAAGATCAGAGAAGAAATTAATGAAATTAAAAATAAAAATACAAAAAAAAATCACTGAATCAAAGAACTGGTTCTTCAAAAGAACAGACAAGATTGATAAACCTTTATATAAACTAAACAAAAGAAGGAAATAAAAATCCCATATCAATATAATTAGAAATGAAAAGAATGAAATCACAACAGACACTGCTGAAAATCAGAGAATTTTAAGAAACTATTTTGAAAACTTATATTCCAACAAATTGGAGAACTTGGGAAATCAATTTCTATAAGCATATAAAATACCAAAACCGAGCCAAGAATAGACCCATAAAAAACATGGAAATGGAAGTAGTCATAAAGTCTCTACCTGCAAAGAAAAGTCCAGGACCAGATGGCTCCACAGCAGAGTTTTACTAGTACTTCAGAGAGGAGCTAACACCAACGCTTCTCCAACTGTTCCATGAAGTTGAAAGAAAGAGAACACTACCAAACTCATTTTTGGAAGCTAGCATCACCCCCATCCCAAAACCAGAAAAAGACTTAACCAGGAATGAAAACTATAGACCAATCTCCTTAATGCACATAGAAGCAAAAATTCTCAATCAGATATGCTGGCAAATAGGATCCATCAAGTTATTAAAAAGATCATACACCATTATCAAGTTGGTTTTCTTCCTGGGATGCAAGGCTGGTTTAACATATGTAAACCAACTAATGTAATATACCACATTAATAAAAGCAAGCACAAAAATCATGTGATCATCTCAACTGATGAAGAAAAGGCTTTTGCTGAAAAGCCAGCATCCATCATGATAAAAGCCTTAAGGAAAGTAAGTATAGAAGGACTTTACCTCAAAATGACAGAAGCCAGATGTGCCAAACCTACTGTAAATATCATAGTAAATGAGAAGAAATTCAAAGCATTTCTTCTTAAATCAGGAATACAACAAGGCTGTTCTGTCTCAGCACTCCTTTTCAACATAGTTTTCAAAACTCTAGCCAAAGCAATTAGGCAAAGGGTGAAATAAAGGGAATGTGTTGGAAAGGAGGAAGTCAGATTATCCTTATTTATAGATAACATGATTCTATACATAGAAGACCCCAAAAACTCCACCACGAAGCTCTTAGAAATAATTAACAAATTCATTCAAATTGCAGGTTACAAAATTAACACAAAAAATCAATAACATTTATACAGTAATGATTTCAACAGTAATAATGAACTCAGTAAGAGCTAAGAAGAATGATACTATTCTCAATAGTCCCTCAAAAAAATACCTAGGAGTAAACCTAACTAAAGAAGTGAAGGACCTTGACAAAGAAAACAATATTATGCTGAAAACTGAAATTGAAGAGGACAATAGAGAATGGAGACACCCACTGTTCCTGGATAGGCAGAACTAACTGTCAAAATGGCTATTACGCCAACACGGATTTACAGATTCAGTACAATTCCTATCAAAATACCAACAACTTTTTTCACAAAACTTGAAGAAACAATCCTGAAATTATATAGAACCAAAATAAATCCAGAATAGACAAAGAAATCTTAAGTAACAAGACAAAAGCAGGTGGTATCATGATTTCAGACATCAAGTTATATTACAAAGCAACAGTTATAAAAACTATATGATACTAGAACAAAAACAGGCAGGTTGACCAATGAAACAGAACTGAGGATGCAGTGACAACCTTAAGTACCTTCAACTACCTGATTTTTGACAAAGGGGCCAAAAACATACACTGGAAAAGAGATAGCCTAGTCAACAAATGGTGCCGAGAGAATTGATTATCCACATGCAGAAGAATGAATCTAGATATACACCTATCACAGTATACCAAAATCAAAAAAGTAGATCAAAGACTTAGATATTAAGATGGAAACACTGAACCTTCTGAAGGATACAATAGGTAGAAATCTAGAAGATGTAGGCATGGGCAAAAACTTCCACAGAAGAACACCTGATGCAAAAGAAATAACCCCCAGAATTAACTAATGGGATTGTGACCATTGAAGGGATTATGTCAATTTAAAAGAATTAGGAAAAACCCAGGGTAGAGTTTATAGGCATGTGTGAGTGACCAGCGAATTAGACAACACCCACCCCAGAAATGGGAGGCCCAAATGGCAGCTCAAACTAAATAAAAGGAAGGAAGAAGAAAGTATTACAATTTTCCCAGGAAAGCTCTGTCATTCCTGATTATCTACAACATTGACTTGCAACATGTCACCAGTTTTCACAGATTTGCTTCAGTCTCAGGTCTTTCTCGTTTTCCTTTGCACAACCAAGTTCTGCGGCACACTGACACTGGCCGACCTGCACTTCCGGGTGGTACTCTACTTCACTGCTGAGCAACTACTGGGCTCTCCAGCTCTCGCACCTGCAGGCCACCATCTTAAACGATCTCTCTTCTCAGACTTGTAGGCCCTCTATATAAATCCCTTTTCTTTATATTCTCTGTCAATTCTGCCCCTCTTAGAACCCTAACCAATTCAGAGATTATATCAAACTAAAAAATTTCTGCACGGGAAAGGAAATTATCAACAGACTGAAGAGAGAAACGGCAGAATGGGGAAAATATTTTTCACCACCTACACCTCAGACCGGAGGTCTACCGGAGAATCTACAAAGAACTGAAGAAAAATAGATTCCTTGAAATCAAAGACCTGATTAAGAAATAGGCAACTAAAATGAACAGGCAGTTCTCAGATGAAGAAGTTCAGATGGCCAACAAATACATGAAAAGATTTTCAACATTCTTAGCCATTAGAGAAATGCAAGTCAAAACACCACTAAGAGATCATCTATCCCCAATGAGAATGGTGCACATCAAGAAGTTAGACAGCAATCAATGCTGGCAAGGTTGTGAGGGATAAAGGAACCCATTTATATTATTGACTGGATTGTAAATTGATAAAACCACTATGGAAAGCAGTATGGAATTCCTTGAAAGGCTGAAAATAAGTACTTCATTCAATCCGTGATACCTCTTCTGGGTATCTTCCCAAAAGAGTTAAAAGCAATGTATAACAGAGACACATGTATGCTCACGTTTACAGCAGCCCAATTAACGATAGCTAAACTGTGAGAGACATAGAAATATCTATCACCAGACCAATGGATACAAAAACTGTAATATAGCTGAGAAAAAAGTACAGCTATGCATGAAATTAGGGATGAATTGATAGGTAAAAGGAAAAACCAAATAAGGCAAAATGTTAATTAGTGAAATATGAGTAAACAATGTATGAAAGTCAAAATATCTGAAATAACTAAGCATAGCTATTTATCTATTGCTTTAACTGTAGTATACTTATGTGATATAGATTTAAATCCATTTTATGTAGTAAATTGATAGTCTTAAGCTTGTTGAATGAAGCAATTCACTTTTTTGAAGGTGAATGTGAGTTTATCCTCTCTGAGAGGATAAGCAGCACCAAAATAACTTCGAGGAAAGGTAACATCTAAAGAGAAAATGAAATTTTAAAAAATAGATTGGTAATTAAGTCATCTGATTGATATGCTTTTAAAACAGTACAAGTTGTTCTATAAAATCTGTGAAATCTCCCCACATCATTTCATTTGTAAATTTTAGTAGTGTGCAAAATAGAATAATTACTAATTAATAATGCAACATGGGGAATTGACATAAAATCTTTTAAGAATACGAATGCATGAATATATGGATGGATAGAGAGATAAAATTATAAACCAAATCTAGCAGAATGTTAGTAATCAGTAAAATTAAGTAAATAAGTTATGAAAGTTAAAATATTCTGAAATAACTAAATTTGCCTTCGTATCTGTTACTTTTTTTGAGACAGGGTCTCACTCTGTGGTCCAGGCTGGTCCTGAACTCACTTCGGAGCTCAGGTTGGCCTTGGACTCATGGCAATCCTCCTGTCTCAGCCTCCCAAGGGCTGGGATTACAGGCGTGCACCACCACGCCCAGCTTATGTGGTGCTGGGGAATCAAACTAGGGTAGTTAGAGCTTGCCAGGCAAGTGTTTTAACTGCTGAGCCACTGCTCTAGCCCCCATATCTGTTACTTTAAGTATATTTATGTGGTATAGATTTAAGCTCATTTAATGTAGCAATGTGATACAGTTTTAACTTTGTTTTATTGTAGCAATTCACTTATTAGGTCACTGATGAAAATTTATCCTAAGAAAACTGACTGATGTAAAGATAACCCTGTGAATGTATAAACATGTACCTTCCAGTATTCAGCTAAGGCACCTGAAATTTAACTTTTTTTTTCCTTCTTTCCCAAATTTACTAGTCTTTTGAACTACATGCTTGCAGTTATTTTCTAATGTGAACTGGTGGGTAAGGCCAGGTCTAAGAATAGCAACAAAGATATAGCAAAATATAGAAAAAATTCTGGTAAATATCCCAATAAAGGGATTGGTTGGATTCAGAGAAGAGGCATCCATATGTGACTACTGAGACCCATTCAAGGAATAGGAAGCTGAGTTAGAGTGGTGACTTATGTGAAATGATTTAGATGTGGAAGATTAATATGTTAAGTACTGTAGAGTCTCTCTCTGACTTGGAAAACCCAGAATACAGACATTCTATAGAACCACATGAAGTGATAGCTGGAGTTTGGGGAAGGGATAGGGAGGGGGTGGGAGGGTCAAAATGGGAAGGGACTGTAAAGTTGATATGATATGTATGTGCACACAATACCCAAATTCATTGTAAACACTATGTATTGCATATGTATATTAATAAAAATAGTGGGAAAAAACTGTAATATACATACATGAGAAACCCAGAACACAGGCATTTTATAGAACGAAACAGGTGTGATAGTGGGAATGGAGGGGGGATGAGAGAGGGAGTAAGGAGCAAAGGGGGGAGGGGAAGAGATTGTAATGTTAACACAGTATGTATGTGCACAAAATACTCAAACTCAATATAACCATTGTATATTACATATATATATATATATATATATATATATATATATATATGGAGAAAAAGAACAAAAAATGAGTAAGGATTGCTCTTATATCTGATAAATGACTTGGGGGGAGTTACCTCTCCCTTCATAATTAGAGGGAGTCAAGACCTAGAGTTACCTTTAAATTTTTTTAAATCTCTCTTTGGTATTAGTGTCGTAGCTAAATTTGAAGCTGCACATTGCAATTCAATCAGCTCTTTATTCACTGCTCACATTTTTGAATTCCAAGTTCAAATCAGCAAGTACTTTGTTATGATACTATGTAAATATTAAGTAACTAATTCATTTGTCAATAATAATCCATTATTATAACAAGTTTATTAATGGACAGTATAATGACTAATTTAATTTTTTCCTAAGGAGGGGGCACCTTTTTTTAACATACATAACAGAACAGTATAGACCAGCAATGGCCTTGGTTTAAGGGCAGAGGCAGCATCTGACGGTGTCTTTATACACAGTACTTGGCAGAGGACTTGGTTGAACTAGATATTCAACACATACTCACTGAAGAATAATGAGGATCTTCCAGGCCTCAGAATTTAAGTGTTATATGCATGTTTTATCTCATTATATTTTCTAGAAATACCTCTTGCCCATTCTAATGGGAAAATATTGCATAAACTCTCATAGTAACAGTCATTAGTGGCAAGTGGAAATTTATTAAACTGTCACAAAGCAAAGACCATCTGCTTCTCCCTGTGTTCCCTAGACATGCAGCACTTTTTCCAACAAGAACTCTTTAAAAGCATAAGTTTTTACAACTGTAATCTTTGTTATATGCCAAGAGAATTATAAAGTTTAGTGATTCCTGAAAAAAAGTAAAATCCAGCAAGACGGTAAAGGTTTTTGTAAGTAGTCCTAGACAGAGCCTGAGATGCCTTAAGAAAGGAACAAGTGCACAGGCTAAAGAAAGTTATATCATCATGGAAAATAAACCCAGCCAAACCTACGACTCTCAAGGATTTACAAACAGCTAGCTCTTTATTTCTGGCTTTATCTTTGCAATGCCAGAGGCAAGCATGAGGTCCCTGCCTGGAATCTCTTTATGTCACTTTCCTTTAAAAGAAAATAGTCACTTTGAAGGCAGCTCCCCCAAAACGGCACAGGAACCATCAGTGAGGCTATAGCTCAGTTTAATTAGCATCTGTGAATGCCTTCTCTGTGCCAAGCACTGGGAGACTCAAAGATGAATAAGACAAGCCTCCTGCTACTGAATATCTTACGTCCTACAGTGAAGAGACAAGCTGTCTCCATCAATAACCTTTCCCATCCATCACCATCCTGTCCTAGGCAACATCACCTTTCCCCAGAGACGTACAATAGCATTGGTGAGGGAGGGAGTGGGAGGGCAGGCTGCACTGCCTCCACTCTTAAAGCTTTCTGTAATCCATTCTCCATGGAACACCAGAGTAAAATTTTTAAAGGTCAGCATAATTATCTTGTTTTATATACATTTAGTCTATGGTTTGGCCTCTGAAGGTGGTCGGGCTCCTGAATGCCTGCTGGCAAGGTAAGAACCAGATTGGAAATTTCCATATTAAGCCTGGCCCTCTGAAAGGCCACATGCTCAGTAAGTGAATTAAAATAATAATAATAATAATAATGCTCTGTTTTGCCTTGGCTCAGGCAAGGGGAAACAAAAGGAAAAATTCTCCCTTTAGAACGTCTAACTATAATACCTTCCTTACACAAATCTTGAGCCAGACTTCACGCTGTGCCTATAATCTAAGAAGCTGAATAAAAATCAGTTCTAAGTCTTCTGGGTTAATAGGATGCTCTAAAGCATCTGCACAGGATGAAGAACCTCATTTTAGACCAGGCCTCAAAGAATTACTAGAGATTAAAGGTCCAAAGGATTTGAGTTCACAGTCAAAAAAGGTCTCACCTCGAAATCAGAATTTTAAAAATAGTGGGGTTGAGGATACTGGATGAGAGATAAGAGAGAAAACTGGTGTGATTGGTAGGATATCAAACCTCAAAAACAAGAATCCCAACACATCCTAAGAAGAATAAATAAAAAGAAATCCTCACCTAGAAGTATCTTAGTGACATTTAAGACGAAGAGAAGGTTTTTTTAAGTGGCCAAAAAGAAGACACCAAACTACTGAAAGAAAAAGACTGGCAGCTGATTTTTTAACAGCAAACATGGAAGTGAGAAAACAGTGGTATTATTTCTAACTGCTGAGACCACATAACTTAACAACATACAACCGTCTGGAATTGTATGTACCGTTTTCCAAGAAGGAAGGCAAAATAATTTTGGACAAATAAAAAAACTGATAGGAGTTCACTATAAAATAGCACCTTACTAAGGAAACTTCTAAAAGATTACTTCCAAACTAAAGAAAATGATTCTCAGAGGAAGGTCTGAGTTGTAAAATAAAATAGTGAACAAAGAAAATGGCAAATGTGGGTAAATTTTAAAGACACTAGAAGTACATAAAATAATATGTAACTTTCAAAGTTTAAAAAAGAATAACCTAAGATAGAACTAAATTATTAGCTAACAAAACCACGTAATGGTGTGGCCAAAATGAGAAAGTAGCCTAATATTCTCATATTGCTTAGAAGAGCATAGAAATACTAATTTTAGTAATAACTTTATGACATAGTTTTTTTTAGTATTTTTCTTTAGTATTATACGCATGTATTAAAGTTTCTAGGGTAAAAATTTGAAAGAAAAAAACTGAATACATAACTCCCAGAATAGTACAGAAAGAAGCGGAAATTTTTTATATTTAAAAAGATATATCCAGCAGCAAAAGTCATAATAGCTAAATCCTGGAAGCAGCCTATATGTCCATTAACAAATAAATCAATAAAGAAAACATGTTGTATGTACAGAATGCAGTACTACATAGCGATGCGCTTTAAGATCATAAACCTAAGTGAAAAAATACAAAGAAACTTAAGCACCACATGGTTTTACTTAATCAGAAATACAAAATATAAATAATTTAAGGAATGAAGTAAAAAAAAATGGATAACAGAAACAGGGAAGGAGACTTTGTAGAGATAAGAAGAGAATTTAGGGAAGGGAGAGACACGGCGGCAGGGAAGGGAAGAGATAGCAAATACGTTGAAGAGGCAACATGCACGTGTACCACCTGCCCAAGATAAAGGGTAACCATTACACATCACACACCTGTGCAACTAAAATGGCATCCACCACCACAGAGGGAAATGGAAGTCTTCAATCAATGAATAAGTCAGACAAAAATTTCAAGTGTGAATTTATATAATACATTCCACAAGTCAATCTAATATATTTAATATATGCATGTAAAATATGGCGTTCAATCTCTACAGAATGCATATTCTTCTCAAACAATCATGGGATACTTGCAAAAAGTAATCATATATTAGGTCATGAAGCAAAAATATGCAAAACAGAAGAAGGGACAAAGAAGAGAGAAAGAATAAAACATAAAATAAAGGACAAAGCGTAACAGACAGTGAGGGTGGGGATCGAGAGAGAGAGAGAGAGAGAGAGAGCACTGAAGGGGGCATAGCTCAGCAGTTAAAGTGCCTGCCTAGCAATTTCAAGGCCCTGGATTCAATTCCCGAGTACCATACAAACTGCGTGTAGTGGCGCACACCTATAATCCCAGCACTCACAAACTGAGGCAGGAGGATTGTCAAGTTTGAGGCCAGTTTACACAGTGAGTTTGGGACCAGCCTAGAGCAAAGAGTGAGATTCTGTCCCCAAAAGGGGGGGAGGGAAGAAGATAAAGGAGAGAATAAAGACCATTAACCTCAATATAATTAAGTTAAAAATTAATAACAAAAAGTAAAAATCACTTTATGTGTTCAGAAATTATTTTAACCATACAAATGAAAACCCACAGGTCAAAGAACAAATCATAAAGAGTATAGACTAAAAGATGATTTTTAAAATACTGCAAAACAAAACTCACAGCACAGCTAAAATACTACTTAAGAGTCCAGTTTGTAATCTTGAAAGCTTTTACTAGACAGGAATCCAAACACATTGTCATAAAAAGAACAACAAAAGAAGCCTCAAAAAGGTTAATTTTTAAAAACAGCAGAAATGTGTGAAATAAAAGATATGATGGTGATGATCCATATAGCCAAAAACTTCTTTGGAAAAGAACTAAACATACTGAGATGCATGTAAAATATTTTAAGTGGCCAAGGAAGGGTTCTCAGCCACACTTGGAGTGTGGGTATTAGAGACAGGGAAGACTTACAAGACAGATGAGCCATGGGCTGATTCTTGTGTATGAACTAGCCAAGGAAAGGGAGGGAACATTCTAGAAGAAGGAAAGACATGCCAATAGGGGGGCATGAAGGCTCAGGAGAGCCACACACACAGCATGATGACAAAAGTACCACATAGAGCACCAGGCAGAGGAGTAGAACAAATCAGAAATCAGTCTAGAGAAACTTAGGGCAAGACCTTAATGTGGGAGGGAGGCGGGGGGGTGTTCAATCTAAGGCCTCACAATATATCAGGCTCTGTAGGCTAAGAACTGTACATGATTTTATTTTTTTTTGTGCTGGCAGAAAACAACTCCATGAACTATGATTTTATTATGCTCATTCTATAAATAAATAAAGTGAGGTTCAGATTAAAATATGTCAAAAGTTGCACAGTGAATTGACCAAGTACAAAGCCCAGGATTTCAAGCACCGTGACACACTACATTTCGGGTCACAGAGAACTTCCTATGCAGGCTCTACAAGGAGTTTGAATTTTACTCTTTAGGCAAATATTCAAAACCCACCAAACACATACTAAAAAGTGATATGCCTTCTTCTGAAGAAAGTTCAGAGTACTTTTACCTCTGCCAATACTCTATGCCACCAAGACAGGATTCCATTAGATACAGGTGTCCAAGAAACGTGTGTACTAGGGATAGAATTGCAATATTATAACATAAATTAACAAGGGAGACTGATCCTGAGTCCCCAAAGCATATTTCCGATTACTACCAAGGAAGAGAGCACTATTATTCAATGATGAGAATTGGATGAGCAGATGACAATTTTAACAGCTGTATTGAAATGCAATTCACAGGGCTGGAGGAATAGTTCAGCAGTTGCGGCACTTACCTAGCAAGTTCAATTCCCCAGCAGCACAAAAGCTGGGCATGGTAGCACACACCTGTAATCCCAGCACTCTGTAGGCTGAGGCAGGAGTATTGTGTGAGTGCAACACCAACCTGGGCTACATAGTGAGTCCAGGGCCAGCCTGGACTGCAGAACAAGACCCTGTCGCCCCAAAAAATAAATAAAAATAGAACTCACACATCATACAATTTATCCAGGTAAGGTGTGCCATTCAGCGTTTTTAGTATATAGCTGTGTTAACAACACCACAATCAATTTTATTACATTATTATCACTCCCAAAATAAATCCTATACCCAATAGTTGCAATCCCCATTTCCCCCATCAAAATTCTCCCCTACCCATAGCTCTAGAAAACCACTCAGTTATTTCCCATCTCTATATATCTTCCTATTCTGCCCATTTCCTATAAATGAAATCACACAATGCGTGGTCTTCTGCGACTTCTTTCATATGGTATAATATTTTTTGGGTTCACCCATGTTGAAGCAGATATTAGTACTTCATTCCTTCATGGCCAATTTGTGTGTGTGTGTGTGTGTGTGTGTGTGTGTGTGTGTGTGTGTGTTACTGGGAAGTGACCTCAAAACCTTTCACCCTGAGCTATATACCTACATCCTTTTTATTGTTTACTTGAGACAGGGTCTCACTAAGTAGCTAAGTCACCCAGGCTGCGCTCAGCCTCCCAAAATTGCTAGGAATACAGACCTGTATCACTGGGCCCAGCTATGGCCAAATGATGTTTCACTGTCTGAAAACACCATGTTGTATTTATCCATCAGATGATAGAGAGCTGGTTGGTTTCCAGTGTTTGGCATGTCTGAATAATAGTACTGTGAAAATTAGTGTACTACTTTTTGTGTGCATATATGTCTTCATTTCTGTTGGGAATATAACCAGGAGTGAACTGCTAGGATGTGGAACGGGCATGATTTACATTTTGACAACCCGCCAATCTTTTTTCCAAATGGTTGCACCATTTACATTCCAACCAGGAATAGATGAGGGGGTAACAGTTTGGATCAAGAATGTCCCTCAAACCCTCATATATTGGGATGGTGTGGATCATCTATGGGTTTCTTAGGAAGGGAGGGGGGCCTGGTCAGGAGGGGTGGCTTACTGAGGCTTACATGACTGGCCATGTGGCCTGGAGGGATGTATACACCTGCCCTGGTTTCTTCCTGAGGCCCCGGCCCCAATCCTTCCTCTTGCGTTGTCATGAGCCACTCTCTCCACTATACCCTTCCTGCCATTGCGAGCAGCCCAGGCTAAGACCTCCTCATCACTGAGCCTAAGAAAAGCCTTTCTTCCCCTAAGTTTTGGATGTCAGGTATTATGTCCCAGCACCAAGAAAGTGACTAAGGCAGAGGACTCAAATTTCTTTACATACTCACCAACTCATGCTGTGTGTTACTTTTCATAGAAATCCTAGGAGGCATGAAGTCAACTTGCATTGTGGGTTCAATTTTTAATTCCCCAAAAGCTAATGAGAGTATGACACTTTAATACAAATCCTAATGTGTCTTATTTGTTACCCAGAGATATTTTTGAAAAAAAATGTCTAAACTATAACCTATTGAAACATTTAGCAATTTCATTGTCTGTTTATGATACTTTTTAAACCTTACCCTATGGGTAGAAGATCAGGGGTGAGGGAAAGAGAAGTGCAGAGAAAGTCCAGGATGGGGAGAAAGTCGAGCATGTCTACTGGATACATAATCTGAAAAATTTAAAAAGTGATCTCACATCTTGATATGGTTGGGTTTTGGCTACATAAAAAAAAAACCTGCACTAATATATCCTGCTCTGAACCATACACTAACAGTCAGAATCATGTCCTGTGTTTCTCTTTCCACTACAGTATTTGTCAGTATATTCTTCAAAAGCAAGTACTTATAGATCAGAACTCTCACACACTTGAGAATTAAGGATAAGTTGCTAAATCTCTTGGAAAGTAACTTAGCAAGACATTCCAAAGGCCTGAAATGCACATGCCGGGTGACCCAGTGATTTCACTTTGGGAAAATTCTCCTAAGAAAATAATAAGAAATACAGGAAAGAAGCGTTCCAGAGTAAGTCTACTGTAAGACTCAATCTAACCATTTACTAACAGAAAAATAAGAAATATACTTCAATGAACAACATCAATTAAAGTGACATTTACAAACAGCATGGTAAGGGAAAATGTTATAATGCAGGCATTAATGGTAACATAATTGTATCCACTTTCTAATTTTTTTCTTTTTCCTATACTGCTGGAGATCAAACATAAGGCCTTGCATACGACAGGCAGATGTTCTATACTGAGCTACAACCCCACCGTTGCCCCAAAGAAATTCTGGAAAGAAGTGCTACAAAACCCTCCACACAGCCTCTTAGTCTACTAGATGGTCCAAAGCACCTGGAGGGAGAACTGAGAGCTGCTTCTGCCCTCCTAGGGAACAAGTCAGTAATAATTAAGGACTGTTTTTAGTGAACGAAAAGGGGAAAATATAATCACAATACATAAATCATGAAAGGCAAATGATTATCTGTTAGGTTTTTAATAACCAACAGAGAAAAATACAATATATATGAGATAAAAATTAACTATCCATACCACTGACAAACCAATAAGAAAAAACATAAACATAAAAACAAGCCAGAACAGGAATGAACAAATAAAACAGTTATCTCACGGATGAAGCCACACAAATGACTAGAAAATGGATGCGAAAAGTTCAAACTAGTTACCACGCAGATAAAATAAAATTAAAAGAACACATTTTGGCGGGCTGAAGGAACAGCATGGCAGTTAGAGCACTTGGGTAGCATGTAAGCCAGGCTTGGCAGTGCACCTCAGTTATCCCAGCCCTTGGGAGGCTGAGGCAGGAGGATTGCCATTAGTTTGAGGCCAAACTGGGCTATGTAGAGAGTTCAGGACCAGCCTGGACTATAAAGCAAGACCTTGCCTCAAAAAAAATAAAAATAAAAAATAAAAAGGAACATACGTCATAGTTTTGCCTACCAGTCTGGCAGAGATATAGCAAATTAACAGTATACAGTACACATATAGGATAGGTATACAGTACACTAAGTAAAAGCTTCGTTCACCCTACAGCCAGGGCCTTACACCTGAAGTTGCTGGCAGGTGTAAGGTCACAGAGGCAATAAACTTCAACCTCAAATTCTCTTGCTGCTGCTTATATTTTAGTCCCACACGGGTCCTTCTCTGATCTAACAGTACGAGAAGACAGGCTTCTCCAGCACTGCCGGTTACAATTTGATAAAAACTATCAAAATATAAAGTGTCTATCCCTTGTGACCCACAATTCCGAGGGACATATCCTGCAGAGGTATTTGCACAAATACCCACTTACCAGTATCTGAACAATGATGCCTACACGCCACCATTCTTTGCAACGGCAAAGCAAAAATATGAAAATAGTGGCCATGAATAAATTGTGGTATATCCATAAAATGGACTATTAGGTTGCTGTTAAAATGGAACGGATCTGTGCGCATTAAGAGAAAGACATCCTACTAAAATGGCAGTTGCCAAATATTGTATACTGGTGGCATTTGAAAACTAAAAAAAAAACTGTCTCTATTAACAGGTATATGTAATTTATATCACGGATTTTTTGCATGATTAGCATAATGGTGGCCCTTAGCACAGCTCCCTGCGTAGTTTCATTTTCCTCTTGACACCCTGACTTAGAACTGCACACCTTAGGTTAGCCAGAGCCATGTAACTAACTGGCTTCGGCAAATGAAATGTGAGCAGAAGTGATGTATCACTCCTGGGGAGAGGTTTAAAAACCCACTATGCAAGTATCATGGCCCTTTCCCTCAGAGGCTCACGGGAGAAGGTGTCCAGGGGGAGCCTAGGTCTCTGAATAACCAAGACACTAAAAGACTCCTTTCCTCCGCCTCACCAAGCTTTACGGCAAGCAAGATAAAATGGTGTTGTATTATGCCACTGTGTTATGTTGTGGTTTTTGTTACTTGTCCAGAAAAATCGTCCACTGTTGCTTTTTACAATTCCCATAAGCCACAGGTCTGACATGATGAGAAATAAAATCATCAGTGAGTACAAAGAACAAAATATGGCAACTGGCCACGGTAAGACTTCTAGGCAGGCAGACCGAAAAGCTTACTTGAGACGTGAAGCTGTACCCGGGGCAGACCGCCTGGGAGATGAACGGCCTGGCTCTTCCAGCTTCATTAAGCCTGAGAGAGTTTTATTCAGAAGATAGAGAAGCAGATGGGAAAAGACAAGGAGCCGCCAGAAACACCTGCCAGGACTCACAAAACATTTATAAAAATGACTAGATAATGGTTCACAAACAGCCAGGACGACACACGAACGACAGCAGAGGCTGCGACGGAGGCGTCACTTGATGGGAGGCGGGAGGAGAGATGTGAGCCCACCTGGATCTCAGGGACTCGACTTCGCGGGGAAGGGGGTTCAACACTGCCGAAAGGAACAGCAAAGCTATCTGCCTGCTCGCATGATCAATACTTCTGTTAGAGAGTGTAATTAAGATGTTAGAAATTTATCAAAGGGAAAGCCAACACATTTTTAATCAATTATCAGAAACCTTAAAGAAATCTCAGGACAATGCATCTCTGTAGCTCTGGGATTAAACCCATGGCTTTCTACCCTCGTTCTTAGGAGATAAGGAACCTGCACCTCAGAGAGGTACAGCAGTTTGTCCAGGGTCACCCAGAGCCATCGTGTGACAGAGCCAGGACTCAAATGCGTGTCTAACTACAATTGTTTCCAAGCTCACCGAGAAGCATTAAAGAGCAAACAAAGGACCTCAGGAATCAAATCACATTGCCACTTCATGCACCACAACCCACTTCTCCCCTGTGACGTGGCCAGCTTATCTATTATATCAAGACACAGGTGACACTCAAAACAGTGAATGAATCTCCCTTGTGATACACACAATTAACATGCCAATCAAGAGACAGGCAGCAGGTCCACAGTGGAGGAGAAATCCAATTAGACTGGTGGAACTTTAAAAGTATAATTGATGTTAAAAGAAAAAAACTTTCTCAAGTTTCTTCTATTTGCTTGTATGCTTAGTGAAGTGAGTCAGAAGCAGAAGGTGAAACATCGAATGGTCTCTCCGATATGAGAGACCCAGATCACAACTCTTATGGAACTTACAACGAAAAACAAAGTGAACCAGGGGGGTAGGGGAGGGAGAGAAGGAGGGGTGGGTAGGGGGAGGGACAAAAGGAGAGTGGGAAAGTCCTTGTCACCTTGACAAGATACGTAGGTGCACAAAATGCTCAACTTCATTGTAAACCTTGAATTTTGCACTTATACATATCAATAAAATGAGGAAAAAAACTTTGTTATTTAAATTTGTTAAATCCCGGGTGACATCAACTTGATGTTCACCCAAAATGTAACTGTTCCTTTACCCACAGCAGCCATCATCAGGTGTTTTATTTTCTGCTGTGAGGCTGGAAATGTAGCTCAGTGGCAAAGCATTTTCCTAGCATTCCCAAGGCTCTGGGTTCAATCCTAGCACTGCCAAGAAAAAAAAAGTTATCTTCTGTATCCCATGAGCTCTAATCTAGCCTTGGGTCACAAAATATTTGTTAAACAAGTCAAATGAGCTAGCTGTATCTGTTCAGGTTAACAGGTAACCTGTATATGTAGGCTTCAGTCCATCATAGCCATTTCTTCCAGTTTAAAAAAATCAAATAACCAATGTCTCATTGTCCAACTGAAGGAAAAGAATTAACATGAACTGAATGCCAGCAGTGTGCAAGTAACGGGTGAAGGCAACATACATGCATCCTTCATTTTACTGCACAAACATCCTACAAACTAAACATCACTATCATTGTTACAGGTGACGGAAGTGAGGCTCGGCACCTGTGCCTGCTTAGGAACACCCAGTTTAGGAGCACAAGCACCTACTGGCAAGGATTTTAACAGCTATCAGGCCGATTCCAAAGCCTGTGCCAACTCCAGAATACAACACTTTCTTTTCAGAGCAGGCACTGAAAAATGGGCCATTACTTTTACAATATGTCCTTTTCGATGCATTGATTTAGAAGGAAAGTAAGATGTGCGAGTGAATTTTTGCTTTCAACTTAACGCTGATACAAAGCCAGCATCCAAGATGCTACCAAGATCGAGGCCTGACACACAGTATTTTATAACATGGAAAATAGCCCTAGTAATTACCACATCTGTTTAAAAAATTAATTTGTAGTAGTTACAGACCTTGAATGTGAGCCCTGGAATTTACCATCTTTTAAAGAACCATTTAAGAAGTTAGTGTAGATTTATGAAGCTATTACACATATTGTTCAAATAACAGAGGTAGTGAATTGTGATTTTTATGTTATGACAAGTTTAACTTGCAAAGAAAAGATTCTGGTGGATTAGATGTTAAAATAACATGTCTGTTGAAGGAGAACATTTGATGGAGTAGGGTATAAACCATTCTTAAATATAAGGCTCTTTTCAAAATTGGGGCATAAATTGCAAGGACTATTATTGAAACTAGACAGGGAGGCAGGGCTGAGCCTTTGAGTTTTTTCATTTACACTCTGCCTTCTTCAGAAGGAATCTAAGACAGCGATTCAAATCACAGACTCATGGGGTGGGAGGAATAGTTCAGTGGTTAAAGCACTTGCCTAGAAAATGCTAAGTACCTGAGCTCAATTCCCCAGCACCACATAGGTCAGGTGTGGTGGTGCATTCCTGTAATGCCAGCACTCAAAAGGCTGAGACAGGAGGATTGCTAGGAGTCCAAGACCAGCCTGAGCTACATAGTGAGTGAGTTCAGGACCAGTCTGGACTACAGAGCAAAACGCTATCTCAAAAAAACAAAAAACAAAAAAAAAAAAATCACACTCACATTCCACAGAGAAGTGATATAACTTGGCCTGTCAAATGGTACAGGAATGGCTTCTCTATGCAGTAGCCAGAGGGGACTTGGAAGGCTCGGGGATTGAATGCTGCCTCTGCCAGGCAGGATGCATTTCGATGTGTTTTATTTAAGTACTATGTGCAATATTGTACTCGTGGTTCTGATTCTGAGTCACTTCACTGTCATCTGAGAGATACGGCTCAGAGGAGGAACACAAGGGCTGAGAAGTGGAAAATTACAAAAACACACGCAAAAAGGGTGAGGCTGGAAACACAGCAGACTGCTGCCTGAACCCTTTCTCCCTGGCTTGCTGGGCCTGCCTCCGCTTCCGCGATTATTATCTGGGGATCACGATCACGGTCGTGATAGGACAAGTCCCGACAGGATGGCTTCAGCAATGAAGATGGCTTGGGATTGGGCACTGGCTAGAGGGTTGACTTCTGGACAGCTCTGCGACTTGGCACCTGTGTCACCTTGAGCTAGCCCTGTACCAGCCTCCCCCTCGTCTCAGTATCCTCATCTGTAAATTGGAGATAAAAGCATCTGTCTCATTGGGTGTCTGTGAGGATGAAAAAGAATAATCTTTAATAAATGCAGATCTTAATGTGTGTAAACAATACAACGCTTAGAGCACAGATTTTTTAATAAACAGTAACTAATACTATACATTGTAGCTAAGCTGAATAAAATTCAGAAAACAACAGATGATTTGGACTGTATGGCGTAGAGCTCAGGAAGGGATTTATGCAAACTGTCATCAACACAAGCCCTACTATCAACCCCTTCAGAGTGGTCGCTCATGTTAGCTGGTGCCCACGGTACCACTGCACACATACACAGCCTACAGCTCCAAGGAGGGCAGATCACAATAGTGGCATCTATTCTCTACGGCCTCTAAGATTTTCTTTAATGAGAGTAGCAAAGCTATAAAAGAATATGTAGGGAAAGGTGAGAAACTCACACGGCTGGGAGAGGACCACACAATGCGTCCATACGGGGCCTCTGCAGTGAGGCAAGAACCACCCTACCTCTTCCTTACTGCCACTTCTGTGGTGACTCTGTACACATGACTTTGCTATTTGAAAATAACTTTATTCTTATCTACAAGTTTACAGGGCTACCATCTGTGAATGTTCCCTTTGAGAAGCAAACTTAACACTGTGGGCTCCGTTGAGTCAGACCCGCCCAGAACGGATATGAGTGAAAATGAATCATTAGAGAGCTGGTGTGGGACTGAAGGATGGCGGGCAAAGGAAGCCGGGTCTACATGGCAAGCAATCTGGGAGCAAACAGTCAGAAACACAAGCCTCTTGGCAGGGTCTTCAGCGTGCTCCGTGACCTGGCTCCTTCTTCCTCTCTCCAACCTTCGTGTGCTCCCTAAGCTGCCACTCCCCCAGGCCTGACTCTAAACCCAGTCCACACTCCCTGCCTTTGTTTCCCCCATTTGGAATGTCCATTCAGCTTCCAGATGGAAAAGATGGACTGCCTGTGTGCTGGTCTGTCCCTCTGCCCTGGCAGCCCCTACAGGATAAGGAGGGTACCTTGTTCACATCTCCAGCAGTGGCCCCTTGCCTGGGTTCTGCCAGCAGGCAGGCGGTTGGGAGTAGTGGGGAGACCCCAGACCAAAAGCCTGGTTCCAATGGATCACCTATTTCAAATGCTAACTCCACCCCTACTAGCTGCAAGACCTCTGATAAGACCCGTGTATAGCAATTTTCTTGTCTGTAAAGTGGACATAATAAGGCATTTTATTGAGTTGTTGGAGAAAAAAATCAAGTAACTGTCTATATATCAAGCACTTACCACAGCACCTGACATAAGGTTCATCATTGTGATTATCCCCATATGTGCAATGGGAAAAAAAAAAAAAAAAAAAAAAAGCTGTATGCCCAGTTTCTATGCAGACTTTTGAAATAACTGGCTGGCTCAGTGGCCCCAATAAGTGGGCCAAGTCATACAGCACCCACAAAATGAGGTGGAGCTTGTCTTTGGTTGGCATTCATGACTTTATTTCTCACAGGAGTTGTGCACCCACCCACCCCGCCATAGCCAGCCAGGCAGAACTCCCAAATCCCACGGGAGCAGCATGGCAAAGGCAGACAAGCACCATGTGCCTCAACCCCTTCCCCCCAACCCCCTAGAGTAAGTTCTTGCTCCAAGAATACCAGTGCTGGAAGTTAGAGATGTTCTTACCCAACATCACTTCCAAAACACATAGGCCCTATAGATGTTGTATGTTTATACCCTGTTAGTATAGGTTCATTTGTATGTATCTTATCCTGCAGTTTACTTTGTAGAATATCATAATAATGAAGTTGGGAGGAACTTTGAAGTTTATCTAGTCTGATACTTTTCCAACTCCACATTCCAATGCATGAGGATGACACAGGAGTTCTCTTGAAAGTATTATGTCGCGCACGCATCTGATGGACACTGAATAACCACGGCGTGCTGGGTCTTAAGGACATATGTCAGACACCAACCTTGCCCTCTGGACTGCAGACTAATGGGGAACAGTGATGTTAGTAATCACACATCTAATACTACAGTCTTATCGCTGTGAGTGAATTATTTCCCAATATGGCAGACTCCACCCACGTGTGAATGCTTTCTAAGTGGAAGGAGGCAACCTGGAGGTAGAGGGGACAGAGGACAGTCACAGGTAGTCCTGAAAACTCCCACTCCACTGGGCTACCTGGTGCATTTGTCCCATGTAGGTTAACATGGCCATAATGTGACCTAAGCACTAGAAAGAGACTACTAAACTAGCTCCTCCCACCCTCATCGTATGGATAAGCAAACTGAGACCTGAACAGTTTGAACTCCCTTGCCACAGTAGCACATAGATAGATGGCCCTTAAAATTCTGCAATGGTTCCCACAGCTTTCTTCCAAACCCAGTAGTAAGGGACACAATCTGACCCCTTACTTCTGCAGCCTCATCTCCCACCATTCCACCTCCTACACTACAATCCGGCCACACTGAACTGTAATAAAGCCCCAGACTCAGATGTATCTCCACTTTTCCTATACTATTCCTTCTACCAGCGACCCAAAGTTCACAGGCCCTAAATAAATCCAGTCCGTTGCAGCTCTCAGTACTCAGCGGGGAGTTACCTCCTTCTAAAGCCCTTCTAGAGATGGCCTCCCACAGCACCAACACCTTCACACATAGAAACAATCATCACATTAAGTATTCATTCATTCAACAAATATTTATTGAGCAACGTCCATGTGCCAAGCACCTACAGGTACAGCAAGCAATGAACAAAACAAAACCCTTGCCCTCATGGAGCTTACATTCTGGTGAGGGAAACAGACAACAAACAAATAATACATAATATAATTTCAGGTCGGGTTTAGTGCTACGAAAAAATAAACATGATTAAGGGCTGCAGACTGGTAGGACATCATCTGGGAAGGCCTAAGGATGTGGTATGCAATCAGAGAAGGGGAGAAGTGGCAGAGTAAGCAGTGCAAAAGACCAGAGAACCTGTAGCATTTCAGGAAGGAACAGCAGCGGCCCTGTGAGGACTACATATGTTTTTTTTTTTCTTTTGCTTGTGTTTTATTCTCTACTGAGCTTTAAGGTCCTTTAGGGCCAGGGTTACATTCTAAGCATAAGTCCCAGGGCCCAGCACAGAACTTGGCACCACTACAGTAAACATTTACGGAATGATGAATGAACTTGGGCTGGGCTGGCTGGGCCCTTAGGATCTGGCCTAATGAATGTGATCTAGCCCACTTCATGTAATTGTGCTCCATAAAACTTCCTTGGGTTGATCCACCTACCCTGAGTCACTAGGACCATGGGACTGCCAAGTTCAGATGTACCTTTCTGGGCTTCAACTCTCTGGCTTGGACCTGGGAACTTGTCTGGAAACTCAGAAACTCTAAAAATGGAAGCTTACCCTTGCTCCCCTCAGCCTCTGAAAACATGAAAGTCCTCCCACAAATCTCACAAGTCTCACAGGGTCCCAAGGCCAAGGACCCTGACACCTACAATCAGATTCCCCCAAGAATTAACCCTTACTTATCTGGAAGTCCTCCCTGCCTGATTCTTGAATTCCCTCCACAACAAATGACTCTCCTACTGAGACATAAACACTAACCATATAAATATTTTTTGTGGTGCTCTGTCTGCAGATTCCAGCTTTATAAAACCACTGCTTAGCATCTCCCACAGCCTACTAGGTACCTGGGTCCTCACACAGCCTGCTGCAGGACCCTTTTCAACTCAGCTGACTCTCTGGGTCTAAATGTCCAGACTCAATTGTCCTAAACTCAAGTCCAGATGCTCCCTAGAGTACATTAAATAGCCTTTAGAACGCAAATAAAGTCAAACAGCTTCCTCCACTCGGGCAACAGAAAACTCTGAGAGTCATTGGTGCTGCGCCCCGGACCCCAACACGTCTAAAGTGCGCTTAATTCATATCTATTTGCCCTTTGATATACTAGTTACTGGCACTTGCTATAAGCCAAGCCCTGAAGCATAAAACACAGTACCTGAGCTGTGGTGATGTGATGGAGGAGGAGGGGGAAAGGAGAGGGTGGCTTAAAAAAAGAAATCTATCATTTTTAACTGTTTTCACTAAGTTATACTGCGACACCAGATCTTCTTTGAAACGCAGTCACTGGCCTCAGTTCTGGAGTAGATAACAGGCCAAAGAGGAGGAGCAACTTGGTCCAAGCTGCAGGGCGCAGAGCGAACCTAGGTCTGCCCGCCTGCCTTCCTCCCGAGTCCAAACTGTCACCCTGCCAAGAGTCACACAGTAAGCGCTCAACAAATATAACAGAAATGCAAGACACAGAAGAGAAGGGGCCCCAGCCTGGGGACTCGAACCAGGCCGAGAAGACAGACCCGTAAAGCGATGCCTAGCGTACGAGGAGCGCGCGCTGATGGCCGAGGACCTGTGAATTGCTGCGGGGCGGCCAGGGGAAGCGACCCGGGCTAGGCCGGGAGGGATGAGCTACCCGCAGCCGACAAGCGCACTCTGAGGCCGGCCGCGGCAGGGGCCGAGCCGGCTCCTCCGAGCGGCTGCGCGGCCCGCCCACCCCCTGCGCCCGCGGCGGGCCGGGCCTCACCTCCTTCCACTTGAGCTGGCGGATGCTGATCTTCAGGGCTTCCAGCGAGGTCCTGGCCTTGGAGCTGTCCACGGTGACGAGCCGCTGCCCGTCCGCACGGCGGGCGGAGCTCCGCTTGCAGCCTCGGCCCTTGGCCCTGGGCCTCGCGTGGGCGCAGAGGCCCCGCTCCGGGGCCGGCTTCGGCCTGCACGCGGGCGGCGGGGGCGGCGGCGCGCGGGCATCGCCCTCCTCGGCCGCGCGGGGCGGCGCCGCGGCCCTGGGCTGCCCCGGCCCCGCCGGGCGCTCGGGGCCCGCGGCCGCGACCCGCCCCGCCCCCGCCGCGCGCGCTCGGGCCTCCGCTCTGGCCGCGGCCACCGCTTCCGCCTCCCACCGGGCCGCCAGCTCCCTCTCGGAGCTGCCCCGCCGCATGGCTCTCAGGGCCTGTGCCACTGCCAATGCCGCCGCCACCGCCGCCGCCGCCGCCGCTCCGCCGCGCCGGCCCGCGACCAAACTGCCGCCGCCGCCGCGCGCTCCCCGCCCGAGCCCGTTGCCATGATCGCTCAGGCTCCGGGCGACCGAGGCAGGCCCCGCCTCCCGACCGGGCCCGAAAAGGGACAATCGCCGACCAAGCCCCAGCGACCTCATAGGCGAGAGTGCGCACGTGACCCGGTCTGTCACAGAGGCGGCGGCGGCCATCTTGGAAGAGGGCAGTGCCGTCCTGGCCCGCCCACTTGGAGAAGGGTTTCCGCTCCGAGCCCGTGACTAAAAGTAGACTAAAAGTAAAAAGTTGTCGAACACGCGTGGAAACTAAGGAAAAGAGGCGTGTGAATCAAACCAGAGTCTCAGTTCGCCCACCCCGGGCTCACTCACTGGGGAGCTCCCGGTGCCTTCACCCATCCCAGGGAAAGTCACCACTAGGCACCTGCTCGGTGTGGTGGTGATGGATGGGACAGGCTCAGGCCTGAAGGAGCAGCAAGACTTGTGTGGGAAGAAGCCCTTTTCTGATTCTGTGAGAGAAGAGGTGGGGGCCAGCTGAGGGGTGCTGCTTTCTCTGTTCACAGGGAACTCCCAGTGGCGTGCACAAAGAAGACCTATAGATTGCCGGTGAAGTTGAGGACTTCACAGCTACTTTTTCTTATGACTCTGTATACTGTAGTGAAGCATGTTTAACAACATTTGCCATACCGGTTTTAATACACAGCTCAGTGGTATTCAGTGCAAGCACAATCACCGCCTTCATCCATCTCCACAAGTTTTTTTTTCCAACACCTACACTCTGTGCCCATTATATAACCTCCATCCCTGAATCCAGCCCCAATAACTACCACTCTACTTTCTTGACGAACTTGACTGCTGTAGATACTTCCTGTGTGTAAAATGAATAGAACGCAGCAGCTATGCAGGAAAGTGACTGTTCTCTCCTTCAAAGAGTCTTGTTTCTTTGCTTTGGTTCAGAGTTTTGCTTGGTGATTAAGCCATCTTGAATTTTGTAGCCATATATTTAAAATGTCTAAGCCTCCTTGTCGCAGCACTGAACAAGAGGCTGTAGTGTTTCTTCCAGTATGTCACCTTACCGCCTGCACCAGGTGACCTAGGGTGTTTAGAACAGTGGCCACAACCTTTTGACAGGGATTGATTTAATTGAAGACCATCCCCCAGGGATGGTGAGTGATGCAGTAGATTGGAGCAGCTAAGAGAAACATGCAGACAGGAGGCGGAGCTTTTTTCTCTCTTCACAAGCTCCTAAGGCTACAGACCCACACCAGCTGGTGGCCCTGGGGGTGGGGACCCCTAACTTATTATACAGTGCAGGCTCTGAACCCCACCTCTAGAAACTTTGGTGCAGAATATCTGGGTGAGCCAGAGGAGTCTGCACGTTAAATTAATTTCTCTGCTGATTCCAAGACAGCCAAGGTCTAAAACCACTGATGGCTTCCACATCAAGCCGCTGAGATTCGTGGAGCTGTCCATGGTACCACAAAGACGACCTCCTTGCTTCCCAGTCTCCATCACCTTTTAAACCTTAAAAACCCTGCTCCTTTTCCTAGTTTCAGTGAAAGGCACTACACTTGTGTAGTCATGGCCTGAATATTCTCAAACATTAACTTACCTCTCTACCTTCTTCCTCAAGCCAGACCATCACTAAGCCTTACAGTTTTACATTGAGCCATCGCTCCCATCTCTCTTATCCTTCATCATTATCATCACAGGTGATGATAGTTCAGGCTTCTGCCCTTAGCCAGCGCCATTCCACCAGCCTCCTACGGGTCCTCCTGCACCCACCATTTCCACTTCTATTCTTCACATAACAGCCAGATCTGGTACTTGCTTGCATAGAAACCTCCTCGGTTTCCCACCATCTGTAGTGAAATTCCAAACACGCTGGCTGTGCTAAGATACCCTGAGTGATTACTATTTCTGAAATCATCCCCTTCTTTGGCCTCCATGCTTTTGCACACACTGTTCTCTCTACTTAGACTTACCCTTCCTTTGTAACTCTACCTGGGAAACTTCTACTCAGCTTGAGTGTTTTCATCTTGGATAAGCTTTTCTTGTGCTCCTGGCGAGAAGCACTTCTTGCTTCTCTTCAGTGACATAGATGAGCACCTGGTCTTTCTGTGTAGAAACTGTCTCAGCCTGTACCAGTAGTCTTCATAGGAAACAGGTCCGGTTTGGTTCATCTCTATGTACCCATCTCTGGGGACTATGACATAGTCATCCTCAGAAAGTAGCACAAATGTATCAATAGGTTCCTCTCAAGTTCACTTGGCAAATCTGGAAAGACCATCCTACATGAGGTTTTTTTTGTTTTGTTTTGTTTTGTTTTGTTTTGTTTTTACATCCTGAGTGTCATCTGGCCTCAAGGCCCTTGTATGTGTCCTTCCCTCTGCCTAGAACTCCTGCTCTAGATCTCGGCCCACTTCCTCCTTTGGTGTTCAGTGTAAGTGAAAAAAAAATGTGCTGAGATACTTCTGATCTCTCAATCTAAATCCAACTTCTTCAGATGACGTGATGCAAGTGAGGAAAACAAGGCGATGCACAAATAGAGGAAAAAGCGGTAGCTTAATATTACGTATGTGTCTCTTAATACACAGGAGATGGACTGAAGGGGAGTATTCAGGACAGAGCAAGAATCAGGTGGATTGCAAGTTGGATGGGATGACCACTGCAGAGGCTGTGACCGGACTCCTAAAATCATGCAAGGGACCTCCCGGGTGGAAGAAACCCAGGAAGCCTCACCCACTGTGGTCCTGCCCACTCACTGGAGGTGCCTTCAGCCCTGGTTCACAGGCTCCCGGGGCAGTGCAAGTCTCATATGGGATGGGGAGGTGAGGAACATGAGGATACAAGTGATTGTAAGAAGACAATTGTCAACTTCCTAGATGCCCCAGGCCTGGTTGAAACACAAACCTTGGAGGAAGAGAGAACAGGAAACAAGGTCCCTGTTGAGCTCCACTGTCCGGCTTTGGACACCACAGTAGGTGCTCTCTGAAACTGCTAAATGTGTCGGTGGAAAAATCCAACCTACGTGAGCCTCCTCCGTGAGGAGAATCAGCTGTGGCTGCCAAAGAGCAGAGACAGATCAGGATGGGGGCCTAGGATGCCTGCCGCCCAGACACAGCACGCAATAAACAGCCCTCCCCAGAGCTCTGTCTTTTTCTTCTCCAGCATTCACCACAGCTTGCAGCTGGAGTTTCACTCACTCGTTTCCTCGTCTGTCTCACCAGCCAGAGTCCAGGTGTCAGAGGGAAGCAGCGCACTGCTCTGGTGGCCCACAATATCCTGATACCTATTTAAGTGTCTGGCTGACAGCAGTACTCAGTAACCATCCCCTGAATTAACTAATGAAAATTGAAACTTCTCAGATGTTCAGCAACAAGGAAATAGTTCATTAAGCAAGTTATGGCAAAGCGGTCAATGACAGCTTTAGCCACAAAATGCGGATGATGTAACACAAGGGGAATGGGTGTAAACACTGTAATTACAATGCTAAAAAGCTGCTGTATGGAAATAGGCCTGAGAAGAATATAGCGCCAAGTGAGAGCAGCTGCAGCCCTGGAGACACGAGCTCATTCTGAGATTTTCTTCTCAACCTCGGCAAAGTTTAACAACTTTATGACTCTTCATAGCCTTGAACTCAGAAATCAATAATCCCAATTCTAAGGAGGCTGAGAATCAGAAGACAAAGCTTTGCGTGGTAATCTGTTACTGGCAAGTGACCTCTGATGGGTCCCCCATGACCCACAAATTGGTACTCATAGAGGAGTGTCACACAGCTAGTGGAGGCAAAGACATGCCTCTTACCCAGGGTGTTCTGACATTAGCATCCAGCTCCCACCCCCACACAATCTCATGCCAAGCTTTTGTCCACAGAAATATTCAACCTATGTTTAAGCATAATTGAGCTTATATACACAATCCTAAGCAATGAGAAATTGTACTCATAGAAAAATCCTGGAAACAAATATGCCCAAATATTAATAGCAATTACTCTGGGTAATAGAATTTAAGTGCCTTGTTTTATATTTTTTCTATGTTTTCTAAATTTTCTGCAGTAGGCATGCATGCTTTGATAATTGTAAAATTTTTAAATAAAAATTTACCTTGAATACTGTTATATCATTTTCCCCATTTTATTGATATGTACAAGTGCAAAAATTTAAGGTTTGCAATGGAGTTGAGCATTTTGTGCACATACATATCTTGTCAAGGTGACAAGGGCTTTCCTGCTCTCCTTTTGTCCCTCCCCCTACCCACCCCTTCTTCCCTCCGCCCCCACCCTGTCCCCCTCTTTCACTTTGTCTTTCATCTAAAGTTCCATGAGATAGTTGTGATCTGGGTCTCTCATATCAGAGAGACCATTCAATGTTTCACCTTCTGCTTCTGACTCACTTCACTAAGCATGATATTCTCAAGTTTCTTCCATTTGCCTGTAAAAGCCTCCACGCTGTTGGACTTTACAGATGCATAGTATTCCATTGTGTGTAAGTACCACAGTTTGTGTACTCACACAAACATTGTGTATGTTGATGGGTATTTTGGTGACTTCCATGTTCTAGTTATATCATTAAGAACGTCAATTTATGGAGAAAAAGACAGGAAGGGTCCTTGCGGGCAAATTTCACTCCAGACGATTGTTTCTACTTTGTTAGTATCAAGAACCGCCACCAGGTGGCGCCCGAGGCCCAATCTTTGAAGAGCTGAGGGGCGGGATGAAGGTGGGTCCCACCGTAGTTAAGTATCTGTCCTGGTTGGCTCTGTTCACAAATATACACTCTTTTACAATGCTTGGCTTTTTTTCACTGTTGTTCTTCCTGCCTGGTTCACCCTCCCTCACAACTCCACTGTGAACCCTTGTCTGCTTAGTCTATCCTTAAGGCTCAGACACAAATCTCCTTTATAGGCAGGGTACCTGACAGAAGACACTTGTCCAACACTCGGGATTGAGGCCAAGAGTTTTCTATGTACCCTGTTATAAAGGAGATTTGTATCTGAGCCTAAATTTTCAAAGATGGAGGAATAGTTCAGTGGTTAAAACACTTGCCTAGCCAGCACAAGGCCCCAGTTTCAATTTCCCAGCACCACATAAGCTGGGTGTGATGGTGCACGCCTGTAATCTCAGCATTTAAGAGGCTGAGACAGGAGAACTGCTATGTGTTCAAGGCTAGCCTGGGCTCCACAGTTCAGGACCAGTCTGGACTGCAGAGTGAGACCCTGTCTCTAAATAAATAAATTTTAATTGATTTTACATTTAAGAATCCATGCTGTCCATTATCTGCTGAGTGTGGAAAGGCATCAGAATGAGGAACATTTTCAACAAAATATGGTGGGATCCAGTGAGTAAAAGTCCACAGAGGGGGCAGGACCCTGCTTCATAGAAGGGACGTATAAATTGAAGTGTGAGGTGTGTTCTCACCCCTGTTCTCATACATACCTACTGTGAGTAGTGGAGTCAGAGAGAGAAATCCGAGAGAAAGGGACAGAGATAAGAGCAGGAACCCAGGCAGAGAGAAGTCAAAAATTCTGTGTGTTGAACCAAGAAGCAGAAGACAGTGTTGGAAGAGGGGAAGTGGGTTGCTGGCAAGATCAGTGTCAAAATGAGCCTCTTTACATAACCATCAGGGTCCCGATGAAGCTTCCAACAGAGGACTGACGGGTCAGGTTTCTATTTAAGGAAAAAAAAAATTGCTCTGGGCATGGGAAAACAAAAGTTAGCATTTATTGAGCTCTCCTCAGCACTTTATAGAGATCATCTAGTTTAGGGCTCACAAAATCCTGACAGCACTGGTTTCCCCACCTAATAGGTGAGCAAAGAGCCTAAGGCACGCACATTCCTGTGACCAAATAGCTGAAAGGGGTGGAGCCAGAATACCAGCCCTGGGCCAGAAGTGACCCTGAACTCTATTCTGCTTTAGAAGAGAGGTGGGGACAGAATCACCCTGGGACGACCAGGCAGGAGTCGTGGTTGTGTGGAGTGTTCCACAGAGGGAGCCAGGTGGAAGGGAATGGGATGGGGGAGTCCTGCTCAGGCTGCATCCAGTTTATCTTTTTTATGTTTCCTTCATCAAGGAGACAGGTTGGGGCAGTGCAGAGACCCTGAGGTCCCATGGCCCTGGCCTCTGCCCTGACACTCTGTGGAAGAGACCCTCGAAGCTCTGGAGAACCAAGACCTTCTGTTTGTCGTCCTTGGCAATTTACAGCCTCCTCCTCTTGTAGGCTTCCTCCTCCGGCTGCTTCTCTCCCAGGAGACAGGCTTGAAGCTGCCATCACTCCAAAGCTGACTCCTCTTCATTTCAGGGGGGTGAGTGGCCATTGAGACCAGCAGCAGTACCCTCCCATAGAGTCATGCCTCTGAAGGATCAGGTGGGCAGCCATCCTGCTGAGGGAGAGGTGAATACATTCCATTACAAAGCTGAGCTGCAGGAGGAGGCCTGGTCTTTTCTTCCCCAAGAACCCTAGCAGAGAAAGAGGAAAAGGAAGAGAGGAAAGCACAGGAGGAGGCAACATTTGCCTAGTACTCCAATATCCTGGCAACTGGACCTCAACACACATTCACAGCCAAGAGTACAAGGCTCTGTGGTCTAGAACAGAAGTCAGAAAACTCTTTACAAAGCCATGGAGTGAATATTGTAGATTTTGCAGGTACTGTCACAAATACCCAGCAGTCTCATTGTGAAAAAAAAAAACAGCCAGAAACAAATGTAAATGAACAAGCCAATATGGCTCTACTCCAAAATTACAAAAACAGGCAGAAAGGATACTCAAGAGTCATCAGCCATCCAGGAAATGCTAATAAAAACCACAGGAGAAACTTCCTCTGAAACACGAGAGTGATGCTACTGTAAGAATGTGCATCCCCCGAAAACCCATGTGTTAATTCCCAAATGTATATGTCCATGATATGTGGAGGGGAGTCTTTGGGAAGTGATTAGAATTAGGTGGAGTCATGAGAGTGGAGCCCCAGCATGAGATTCGTGGCTCTGTAAGAAGAGACACCTGAGTGGGTGCACTTGTTGTGTCTCACCATGTGATGCCCTCCCCAGGTGCCAGCACCAAGCTTGGACTCCCCAGCCTCGAATTCGGAGAAAGAAAACTCTGCTCATTACAAATTATCCAGTGTCATCTGTTCTGTTGCAGCAATGCAGGACAAAACTAAGACACCTGGCAAAATAGAAAAGACAGTATCTGCAAGGACACAGAAAACTCGGAGCCTCAGACAGTGCAGGTAGAAACTTATAATGTTATGACTACTTTCATTAAACTGTCTGGCAGTTCCCCCAAATAGTTAATCACAGAGTTATCAAATCATCTATCAATTCTACTCTCAAGTGGACTAACACCTGAGGAGAAGAAAAACATGTCCACACAGGAATGCTTAGTAGCACAATTTATAATTGCCCTAACGTGGAAATAACTCAGTGTACACCAGCTGATAAATGAGTAAAAACTGTGGTATGTCCATTCAATCAAATATTTTTGTCAATAAGAAAAAATGAAGTATTATGCAATATAAGAAAGTTCTCAATATATAACCACATCAATCTCCAGACTGAATAAGCCCATTGTTTATTCAGACTAATTAACAGAAAAAGTGTATACCAAGTCATGTCATTTTAAATGTTAGCATACTAGGAAAGGGAAGATCCCTAAACATTGCCAGGGAGAGAAGTGAGGCAGTGGGAGGGAGGGGGGGAGGGAGATGAAAACACACAAAACAAAATAAAAAGCAGGAAACAGAATCACATGAGATTTCTGAACAACACAGAAATATGGAAGGCAGTTCTGCCGTAGAAATTATGAATCAAAGTAATGGAGAATTCTATAAACAACCAAACTATCAGGGATGTAGCTGAATAGTTTCAGGCATTTTAGACCCCTCAAAAATTTACATTCAGGAAGTGTCCTTCACAAAGAACTAGAATGAATGCACTCTACCAAAGTAGAGGAGCAAATTAAGGAAGACCATGACAGGAGATTTAGAAATCAAGATTTGCAAAAAAAAAAAAAAAAAGAAAAAAAAGAAAATGAAAATGAAGGGAAAAAACTGAATTATTGGCAAGGGAACCTCAAGAACATTAAGTGAAAAAGGTCAGAGACATAACATGAGAATTCCATTTGTATAAAATGTCCATACTATGCAAATCCACAGAGAGAAAGTAGGCACGTGGCTTTTTAGGGTGGGGAGGCAGGAAGGGAGCGGAAGTGATGGCCAAGAGGCACCGGGTTTTTTTTTTTTTTATTTTTGAGGATGATGAAAACAGGGATACCCAACTCTAAATATATTAAAACCCAGAAAGCTGTATACTTACAAGTTGAATGATGTGTGTCGTATCTCAAAAACACACACACACACACACACACACACACACACACACACACACACACACACTTTTCTTGAGTCTTGGCCCACCTTCTATACTTTTCTAATCCCTGATGTGGAATACAGCACTCAGCTCACCTGGACTGGACTCTGTGCTCTTTTGGGAACCCTGGGCCATGAAAAGGAACCTCTGTGTCACCCACTTTCTTCATCTGAAACTGAAGGCCTTCTATGGCCCACCTCAAACCATTGTGAGTTGGAAAATGTAAAGTGCCTGTACATAAGAGTGTGTGAAGTCCTGGGGACGGCTGGGATCCCCATTTCTAAGATGAGGAAACCGCAGCTGAGATCAAGATTGGCTTTTGTCCAGTTACACAATGAGTGACAGAGTCGGAGGTCAAGCTTCATTCTGTCCGATGCCGAATCTGTACTCTATCCATCCCACCACTAAATCATGCTGCCGCCAACTGGCCATGTTCCATCTCACTGAGAGGCCCTGGCTTGGCCTTGTGCATTCTGGGATTCCACTGCCCTTTTACCAAGTGAGGGATTTGGCCCAGATGCCCTGGGGAGGTCCTTTGCCTATGGCATTTCACAAACGAAGAACCTGGTGTAGGAATGCCGGTCTGGGGCCGGGCATTCTGTTGCATCAGTCCTTGTGCTCTGAGCCTCGGGAATAGATGTTCTAACTCCTGCACTGGTCTCGCATCCCTGAACCCAAGAAAAGAGGACATCCATGATACTCCACTCAGAGGTAATAGGAAAACAGGCAGGCATGGGAAGCAGTAAGCGAGAAATAAAATAACCGACAACATGATACCACCCTGGATTCTTCAAGCACTCTGGGAAGGCAGAGAATAAACATCAAATTTCAAATTACTTTTCCAAAAAGGTCAAGAGAAATTGAAAGCCACTGCACTCTCCTAACAACTGGTTTCTCTCTTGGAGAGCTGTCAAGGTTTAAAAATATTTTACAAAGCAATCATCTGTAGGCAATCAAGAGAGATTTCTCACCCAGGTCAAGAAGCTCAGGCTGTTGAAATGTATCAGCACAGTTGTGCTAGAAGAGGAAGAAAAAAAACATTGAGCACTCTGTTTTAGCCTAAATTTGAAAAGCGAGTTTTTAAAAATAAGGAAAAATAAATCCCAAATGTTCCCAAGAGATTCAATTTGAGAATAAAGCCTTTGTTGGTTTCGAAGGGTGAACTGAACTAAAGGATTGCTTCCATTTTCGATCATCTGACCCTCTCTGCCCTCCACCTTACCATAACCAGTTGTTCACTAAAATCCGTATTAGCTTCTACTGGAATTTACCAACGAGTTTTAAGATAATTTGATTAATATCTTACCATTCTCCAGAAAGACCGATTATGAGGATCAGAGAAGTGACCCAGAAACCTGTGATCTTTTCTGTTGAACTTGAAAGCATGTGTTTGTCAGGATAGGCTAGGTGTGCCGCAGTGACCAAGATCCCAAAATCTCAATGACCTAACAGATGTCTACTTCTCTTTTTTATTTATCTTTGTCCCCATTTTACATGTACATATATGCACTACACAATAGTCACATTGAGCTTGAGTGTTCTGTGCACATATATATTGCGTCAACATTTCAGTCCCTTTCCTTCCTCCTTTTTGGCCCTCCAGAAGTCTATTTCTGAGTCATTCCACCAATAGAGCGCAGGAGGCTTGCTCATGGTCACAGTGTGACAGAGGCTCCATTTCAACATGACCACCTGGAAGAGGATCTAGAGGACACAGTGACACCAGAAGTAGCAGCAGAGAAGCCCATGGGAGTCTTACTGGGCCCAGGTGCAGAGAGAGCCTGGTTGGGAAGCAGGTCCCAAATACACCCAGTAGTGCCTCAGGTGTCAGGTGGGCCCTGCGAGTGCAGCTATGGCTGCAGGCTTGGCCATTAATGATCTACCAACACCAGCACAAAGGGGACATGGTACATCACATATTGGTTTTACTTTCTTGTTTTCAGAGCTGAGGATCAAACCCTGGGCCCTGCACATGCTGGGTCCAGGAACCAACTGTTAAAGGGGAGTTGTGTGAGACCCAGGGAACTGAACAGTATCCATGTACATCTAGTATAGGCAGGCACAGTGGCCAGTGCATACCTAGTACATGGTAGGCACAGGTGCACAGTACATAAACATACATAAACATAGCATTATAAGTTACTTGGCTGCAAATGATGAAAAATAAAGAAACACGGGGTGGGGGGGGGGGGTTGGATGTGTAGCTTAGTGGTAGAATGTGTGTTTGGCATATGCAAGGCTGTGAGCTTCATCCCCAACACAAGAAGGATGAGGAAGGAGAGAGAAGAGGAAAGAGGAGATAAAGGATATTGACAGGAATCTTGAAGGTCACTAGCCTAAGTCCCTAAATCAGAAATAGGAAAAGAGAAAGACAAATGAGGAAAGGAAAAATGGAAGAAGAGAAGCAGGACAAAAAAATTCTTCTGTCTTTGCCAAGCAACAAAGACTGATAGTTTAAGAAATCCCCTGATGTTCTCCTTCCTGGTAGAAAGCAAAGAGCACCATTCCCTCTTTGGTGACAGGCGGCCCGTGAGACAAGACTGTTCCCAAAGACCTAGCCTCACAAAGGATAAGAGTCACGTTCAACATGGAGAGGTTGGGACTAGGTACTTCCTGAAGTCCCCACCCTCGGACCCAGCCTTGGTGAACAAGACAAGGCACACAGGGATCAGGATGGATTAGAGCCCAATTCAAACTAATGTTTGCCCTTGACCTGCCATGTGCAGAGTATCAGTTGTACTTAGGACCACTTCTGATTACAATGAAGTGTGACATCTACAGTTCCCCTAACAGCCCCACGGAACCCCACCCAATTCCCAGTCACAGCCATGTGACTTGCCTTGGCCAGCCAAACATTAGTTAAATGCAACATAAGCAAACACATTAAAAGCATTCACGCAATAGGCCTACCCTTTCGGAATGTTCTTCAAGGAAGTCAGGTGCCATGTTTATAAAGTCACTTTGGCTACTGCAGCATGATGAGTAGCCACATGGGGAAAGACCCAAGAATGTGACCCTCCAACCCCAGTTGAGTCTCAGCTGAGTGCCTCCTCGGGAGTAACTTCAGCACACCATGTGGAGCAAGCAGAATTCCCCAGCAGAGTTTAGCTCTAGAGCAGGAAAAGGGAAAGACCTTAACTTTGAGCTTTTTCATCTTTGTTTTCCTCAGATACAAAATTGCTGGTCCAAAGAGTGTTACGCTGGGTGTCTCTGGTTGCCGGCTACCAGCTGTCTGGAAATACACAGACAGAGGTCAAACGGATTACACGGATCTTCATCCGTAGCCCGGGTCAGGCTGAAAAAAGGAAAAACAAAAAAGGGGCGACCGAGTATCTGGTGTGGCAGAAAAGCTATGACAGCGAGGACAACACGCAGGAGCCAGAACAGAACTTAGGAGTACATCCATGACTTCAGCCACATGGAGAAATAGTGCCAGAAAGCAGATGTCTAGGTCTACCAACACAGCTTCTCCAAGACTTCCCCAGAGGCACTAGTGATTACCAAGGAGTCTGAAAACAGTCAGCTGCTTGGGGCCAGCCAGAAGTTCAGGAAAAGCACAGCCTCCTCTCTGTCTGGCCAAAAGAACATGGTCAGGACACTTGTGCCTAGGAGTTCCATTAAGCCAGTTCCACTGGCTCGTGTTTCAGTGCCCTGAGAAACTGGGCCCCATGGAAGAGGATCCAAAGGACAAAGCAACACCAGAAGCAGGAGCAGAGAAGCCCATGGGTGTAGAGAGAGCCAAATGGGGACCAGGTCCCGAATGCGGCCACTGACGCCACCGGTGTCAAGTGTGCCCTTCTAGCACAGCCGTGGCCGCAGGCTTGGCCGGTAACGGGAAAGGTCCATCTCCATTCTTGGCTGCACTAACAGCCAGTAGAACGGCCAGCAAGCACACAGACGTCTGTTACAGGAGTGACAGCGCGAAAAGGAAACTGGCTGAGGACAGAAGAGACCAGCCTTTTGACAAGCTGCGGCATTTCACCGTGAGGCAACAGCAGTGCCTGCCGGGGCAAGATGGCTTCCCTCGCAAAATCATCAGTGACTCAGGGAACCCGGTGACGCAGTGCCAAGGGCTCCCAACACGGCCGCTGACAGCAAGCTGGCAGTCGTCCGCGTCCTCTGCGGCGGTCCGGACACGGCGTCTCACGGGGGACCGAGAAGGTGCCCGCCCCAAACGGCCGAAGCTCCACCAGAAACGTGGCGAACACGTTCAGTTTAAGAAGCCTGTTACTGTGGCAGGAAATGACCCGGCCATCGGAGCGGGAGCCTCCATGTTGCCTCCTTGTGATGTGCTTTGGGCTCACCAAAAGGCTCCTTTCCCACGCCGCGTCACCCTCGGACGGTCCGGACGGCCGGCCTGCCCTCGTATGTCCTGCGTGACAGCACAACGGGACGAGCGTCGCTCGCGGGCAGAAGCTGGCGGCCAGGGCCTGGCTTCCCCGTGTTTCCGCAAGCAGCCTTCACCCAGGAAGCCATATTGCGACCATATCGAGGAGCTCGCCTCACGTGACCCAGTGGTGCCGGAAGAGTTCAAGGCGCTGGAACATGAAGGCGGAGCTGGAGCGGGCCAGTGACAGGCTAAGGACCTGAAGGAGCAGCGTGGGGGCTTTAGATTCCGGGATGGACTACAGAAAGAAACCTTGTCTCAAATAAAGAAATGTAAATAAATAAAGAAAAAGTCTGGGGCTTGGCCCAGAGCATGACTCCATGTTAAAGCACCTACCGAGGAAAACTGTTATATTTTGATTGACAGGCCACATAGGGATGACACTGGAACTGGTCTGAGAGGGGCATCAGTGGGCTCCCAGTTGCCACAATCCATCCCTGGAGCCTAAAACATGTTCACCCGTGGCTATCTTGGAAGCAGGGCTGGAAACATCCAAACTGAGGCTTTTTTTTTTTTTTTTAAGTCCTGTGACTTTAAATAAATACCTACAAGCCTCTTTTGTCCAAACATCATTTTATACTTATATATATATTACATGCACCAAGTATAAAAGTGTAGTGGTGAGTACTAGGCTGCCCTTGGAGGCTCTTATTTTTGTTTTGTTTAACTAGTAGGGTATAAAAAAATGTTTTATTCATTTGGGGTGACAGAAAAGTCTGAAATAATGTTTGTTTTCCTCCTTTTTTTTTTCCTACTACAACACAGAATCTAAGGGAAATTTGCCAGCCTCACCTTCCCTGCCCCAGGTAGAGATATGAAGGGTCCAAGGTGTATCCTTTGCCCCAAAGGAGGGAGGTGTGGATACTTCACAGATGAGAAGCTCTAAATCCAAAGTAAAGTTTACTTTTTTAGGAAAAATATTGCTGGTAAACAGTCTCAACGAGCACTGAGGATTCATGCTGAAATGCCAATGGGTTTTCCTTTCTTAATATGCCCTGTTCTTACTCAGTAAACATGAAGAAACCACTGTCTATCTAGAAGAAAGCATGTTTTACAGTATTCATGAGTCACTGTGTAGCTCAAGTACGAATACCTAAGTTATGAGTTAGTCTTAGTGGGTTTTAAAGAGTTTTTCTGACCCTTTTGAAAAATAACTACCTAAGTGCTTCTTGTTGCTGGGTGAGAAATACTACTTCACATACAGTTCTGGTTTCATATCTGCCAATACTATTTCTGTGTTACACCAAAAAAAGTATTTTTGTATTTATGAAGTGTAATTTTTTAGGTTCACTTCAGGTATATTTTATTTATAAGTTAAAATTCTTTTGGTACACTATCAAATACAGAAAATCCTTTCAAAACAAAAAAAGAACTACCTAATATTTGATATTTAATTTCTTGGTCTCTGTTGTCATGTCTATACCATGTAGTGAGAACAGTGTGGCATCTACTCTATGAGTGACACACGTGTTCCTTCAAGCGTGGGGACTGACTCCTGACTATAGGCACCTATGACTAGTTAGGAATTAGGATTCTGGGCTTGTAGTCATATTGAGAATATGAAGAATGAAATAAAACCAAAACCTTATTTTTGTACAGTTCTGAAGTTTATTATTAGAGCTGACAACCTCCTTGGCCATATGAAGAGAGCTGTACAATGAGTACATCTACCTTGGATTGATTGGTACAGTGTTTTTGCCTCTGTGGGGCCGACATTTTCATTCAGAAGCTTGAGCTATGTATAAACTGTACAATCTGAAAAGTTTTTATAGAATAAATATTCACGTATGAAAACATTATGTAACTAATATTTCTTAACACATAAAAAAATTTCCCAGCAAAGTCCGGCTGAGCACCTAGAACCAAGAGAAACGACAAATTGCCATTGTTTTAAGTGATTAAGTTTTAGGGTTACCTGTTGTGCATCTTTACACGCCGGTATCGTGTCTTCTTTCTGTCAGAGTGAGTATACAGGCTGCATGCTTGTGTTCCTGGACGTGGCCTTCCATGTGTTGCAGGGTTATCTGCCTCTGTGCCCAGACTTATGCTGGGAGATCCACCCAAAGATAAGCAAGAAAGGAACCTGACCCTTGGAGTCATGTCAATCCACTGAGAGACCAGGCACATTCAAAAATGACAGCAGAACTTCATTGTTATACTAGAATACAAGGTGCTCATATTGGACCTGCTGGCCAAGGTGACCTTTGATGGGGCTCTGGAAGCACAGATGATTCACCCGGCAGATGGGATGATGTGGAAAGGCCTTCTGAGCAGGAGAATCAGTGTGCTCTAAGACAGAGTATAAATCAGCCCAGTGCAGTTAGCAGCCTACAAAAAACATGTTATGGCTAGAATGTTATATATAGCAGAGTGTGGAGCAAGAAGTGGGGGAGGCAGCAAGCCGAGGTTATTTGGAGCCTTGAAAACCAGAACAGAGATCCTGAGCTCAGAGGGCTTAGAACCACATCAGGACAGGCTTAGACTAAAACATTCCAGTCACTCTGGATTGGGTGGGAGGGATAAGTCACCTGAACTATGCATTCATCCACTACAGTTTTGCTGAGCCTCTGCACCAGGACAGGCTGTTCCAGGTGTTGGGCACAGTCTGGAACAGCGAGGATGGAGAGAAAGGGGTGACCTAGAAATGTCTGGAAGGAATCAGAGGTAGAAATCCAGAGTGAATCCTCTGGTGTGACCACCCCCCTAAAGGATGGATGGGAGCCTTACTTGCTAAGACGGAAGGGGGTGTGGTTCAGGTTTGGAGGGCAATGGTGAGGTCGGCAGTGGACATGTTGAATTTGAATGTCTGGAAGCCAAAGGAGACCTCTCCCAGCCTGCATTTCCATTCACATCATGGAACAATCCAGGGCCCCGGCCTTCATTTTTCTCCTGGTCTGTATTTTCTCTCCCAGTGAGCCCTTTGGCGGAAACAGTGAGCAAGAGAGACAAGCACCAGGGGGCTGGAAAACCCTGTGGGAATTTGCTCATTCTGAGGAGACAGGATGGATGAGACACAAAACCAGCGTGGCTGAGGAATCTGGAAGGAGATGGAAGGACTTGGACAGCACCCAGACCTCTAGGAAATGCCTGATGCAAGGGACAATCTATCATCTGGCCTCAGTTTCTGTCAAATGACAGTGATAAAGTTGTTCAGGATTAAACCAGACCACCCAAGTCAAAATCTTTTCAAGAGGCCAGTCCCATTACAAGCTGACACTAAGTGACCCATGTGCTCATTTTTATTAGCTTCTTAAATCCTAGTACTAGGGCCCAAGTACAGAAGTTTTGGGGTGTCTACTCAGATTCAGATCTAGGGACTCCAGAAGCGAATGGAATGGGAAGGAACCAAAGACAGGAGACAGTTCAGAGAAGAGGGATGAGGGAGAGAGGCAGCCACCAGGGAAAGGCAACAGCCTCCAGAGCTAGGCATTCCTGTGCTGTCCCCAGTCCTGACACCTGCTCAGTGCTGTCACTGCCCATATGGCCTCCTGCTCTTCCAGAGATTCCCACCAAAGCGGTATGGGTGCAGGGCACGGCAACACCAGCCGCTAGGAAGAGAAGTTACAACAGGGCATGGGTGCCACAACAAGCCCAGAGAAAGGAGGCGCAGGGAGGCAGTCAGCACTGGGACTCTAAGAGCACAAGGACAGCGTGGGCACCCTAGGCATCTACGGTCACCCAGTACGTAGTGATCATCCCGAGTCCCTGTCTTGAGGACTAGAATTCAGGGTGAAGGCCATCTCTGCATGAGAAGGAAGACTCTGATGAGGACTCTGCTTAAGGCCATGGCCAGCACATCTGGCCTTGCCCTGATCAAACCCTACCTTGGGCAGTCTGCTCCTGGGCAATAGAGAGATGGATGAACCCCTCAGCATGCCCACCTTCAAGGACACACAGCTCCAGAGCCTGTGAGGACAGACCACATCAGCAATACTCGTACCACCACCACAATTTTTTCCAAGAAAATCACTCCAAATCCAGAGTTTAGGCAGTGCTTCTGCTGGAGAGAAGAAACATTTGGTGTCCGGCTTCCTGGAGGCTTCACTTGCCAGATCCCTGAGCCCTGGCATTTGGAGGCTGGGGTTCTAACAAGTCCCCACAGGATGAACAGGACGCTCCTGCTTGGGAGATGTGAGTGACAAAGACCCCTGTGTCTCCTTCCTGTCTCCACTGCTCTACTCTGATTCCACTTCTGATTCCAGCATGAGGGACAGATCTGTTAGGAGACCAGGTTTATCCCTAGTTGAGGACTTCCTAATACCTCTTGCCTGTTTCATTCAGCAAACGTGCTAACATCAGCCCAGAGCCAGGCACTGTGCTGGGCCCTCAGAACACAGACAAGTTCTGTCATGCAAAGTGGCCCCCAGGTATCTCAGTTCAGTTCTCCAGGGAGCCTCCACTCATTCCTACCTGCAGGATCCCTACCTGTCCTGCAAGGCCAGGCTCCATGGCCACTACCTCCAGAAAGCCTAGCCTGGATCTCCTGAGCCTCTCTCCCCACACCCGTCTGAGCCAGGTGATGCTCCTTCTCAGAGCACCCACATGTCTTTTTCTGACACTGGTCTCAGTTTACCCGTGGCAGAGGCAGACACAACCTCTTCCCAGAAGCTGTAAGGTCTGAAGAGGAGAACTGCACCTGAATCACAGCAACAGGGGGTGGTGTTGAGCCTCTGGCAAGCCCGGTGCTGCACTTGGCAGGCGACCTGCTCTTCCTCACCGGGTGTACGCTCAGGCTTCTGGAATTCTCAGCCAGGGCCCGTCTGACGCTGCCTGTAAGTGGCCAAGGTGGCTGGGCCAGGCCTCACTCACCCTCGTCCACACCCGGAAACCCCTGCCCTGCAGCTACCATTTGTTTTCAGTTTCTACGTGGTTTGTGCTTTGAGAACCCTAACGTCAGTAAGGCCCAGAGGTACCCTAGGGTGACCCTCAGACCCTGGGCAGTCTGTGCCACCCTCACCCTGCCACACTCAGCCTCCTTTCCCAGCTCTTGCACCAGAAGCCAGGAGGTGTGCTGGCTTCTCATAAACACCTGCAGTTTTCTCTTCTGGGCCAAGTGTACTGACATTCTCTCCTCATGAAGGCCAGTCCTGAGCTCCAGGCTAGATCTCTCAGCACCCGTGCTCCCTCAGTGCCCTTGACATGGTAGTTTAATTTGCCCCTCCCCCATTGGTCTGAGAGCTAGCTCCTGCAAACAGAGCACTGGTTCCGTATCCTCAGAGCCCAGCACAGAGCCTGGTACATGTGAAACACACGGGAATGAGCAAAGGGACAGCATGTCCAGGACTCCAAGAGTGATGAGAAAGGTCACCCTGAGTGTAGGATGAGTCTGATGTCTGAGCTGGCACTCAGGTAGGGCAAGGTGGGGAGGTACATCTGAGCAAAGGACAAAGAGAGGCCAGGCCCGTATTGTCCCAGGGGATAGGTAAAGGACCAGAGACCTGACTGATAGTACAGATGGCTTGAGCTCGCCCATTAAGCAGCACAGCCTGAGTTCAAATTCAGTCAGCCACATCTCCCTCCATCTTCTCCGCCCTGGTCACCTCATGTGCCATCCTCTGGCTGGAGTCCACAGACTGACTCAGAGGAAAGGGCCCAAGCGTTGGGATCAGGCAGTACCCTCTGTCTTTCCTCTCCATAACCGATATCTCAGGCTGTGCTCTGTACTGCAGGTGCCAGTAAAGTAGAATGCAGGGTGAGGGAAGCCTCGGGCAGTTGGGGCTGCGGTCGAGGTCCTAGGTGAGGCCGCTCTGCACTGCCCAGGCCTGGACTTCCTGAGCGTGGCCTTTCCCCTAGATCTTAGTTCCTTCCTTGTCAAATGGGACAGCTATGCCTGCTTGAATACTTCTTATCAAATGATGAAATCAAACCAAAATACAAGGGGTCCTGCAAATGTTAATATTCTTACAGTGAATGTTAAGAATATTATTGGAAATACCTGATTATCAGTCCACATTACACTTCTGCTGTTCAGGGCATTTAAGAGTGGCCAGAGGCGCTTGGCCAGGGGCCACCTAGGGACCCACAAAAGATTAAGACTCAGACTTCCTCCCCTACTCCGGTCCTTCTGGAGTCACACCGGCATGCGCTGTTGCTTACGCTTCCTGGTCTCTAATGCTTGGCTATTCCTTCACTGGCTTGCTCAGTAACTGTGCTGCAGTTCATGCAGGGGTGAGCCTGGAGCTTATGACCACTGAGGAGACAGAAGACGTAGTCCAGGGGCTAGAGAAGCCAGATGCTCTCGCTGCACAGGAAGACCCCACAGACCCTGCCCTGGCCCAGCATGGCGAAAGCTGCTGTTTACCAGGCCTTCCTCCTCTCCCCCCACCTTGCTTCTTCCTGCTGTAAGTTGCGTTTGGGGTTCTGCAGGCTGCTCTTGGGAACCGTGCATGCCACCTGATTCTATAAATCATTAGGGGCTACAGGAGCCGCTCAGCTGTGAAGCGCTTGCCTAGCAAGCTCAAGGCTCTGAGTTTCATTCCCCAGCACCACATAAACTGGAAATGGTGGTGCATGCTTGTAATTCCTGCACTCAGGAAGCTGAGGCAGGAGGATTGTCTGAAGTTGAGGCCAACCTGGACTACACAGTGAGTTCAGGACCAGCCTGGACTACAAGAGCGAGACCCTGTCTCAATAAACAAACAAATCTTCAGCACTTTCTGTCCCTGCTCCTCCCAACAACATGCAGGCTGCTCCTTTGGGAAGCCCTCCAGGTGTTCGGTAGGAGGGAATCCCATTAGAATGGCCTTGGAGGAATTCGGTTCCCTTCATAAACGTGTATAATCGTAGATACAGTGTGTACTGCGACTTGGCAAAAGGAAAAATTTGCTTTTAGGCACAGGTGTCCTGGCAGGGGAAAATTACCACTAACCTCATTGTACAGATAAGAAACTAAGGTTTCATTAACTTGTTCATTCCCTGTCCCCAAGGGCTGGGGATGTAGTGGTAATCTTGCAGACAGGACAGCAGCTATGTAAGAGCCCAGGACCCTGAGTGAGTCATTCCCAGAGGGAGTGGGGGAGGACAAGGGATGTACATGGTGAGGAGCGTCTGTGTGGTCTTCCCACTGACAAACTGCAAGCCCACGTGGCCCTGTCCTGGGTACTAGGCAGAAGAACATGTCCACAACCTTGCACGAACCTTGCAATGGGGCAGTGGTACTAGAGCCCTGAAGAAGGGATTTGCCTTAGAGGAGTAGGACAGGCCTGGGAGGGCTTCTCAGAGGAGGTGACATGGAAAGCTGGGCTTCGAAAGACAGCGAAGAGTTTGCCAGTTGGGAGAAGACTCTCCCTGCGAAGGAATGTAGTTGCAGAGGCTGAAATGAGAATGTGACAAGAATTCAGGGTCTTAACTGTGGGAAAAAGGGAAATGAGTAGAGCCAAAGGAGGGGCGGAAGGTGGTGGCCCTGTCGGGACCTGTGGGCACAGGCAGCGGGAAGAGGAAGTAGAGCCGGGAAGGACTCTGGGAACTGGTGGGGCGGGAGGCGAGGGGAGCAGCTGCAGTAACTGAGGCGTGTGTTGGCGCCTCCATTCATCCCGGCTCGGAAGCTGATTAGCAATTGTTCTGCCAGCTTCTTAAGAGGCCAGGGGATTGCGGCGAGGGAGGGGCTGCCTGGAGGAGCTGCCAGCCTGTGGTGGCAGGATCCAGATGCAATTCCGGAGGTACAGGAGACCCTTTGGCCTCGGGTTCCTACCCCTAACCTCTTCCACTTTCTTTTTCCAGCCAAATCTGGGCCAGAACAGGGGTGCGAGGATTAAACATTGAGGGAATATAGTAAGCTCATGCTGAGGCAAAGATGCTTAAAATCACAGGGCCAGAATGGAGTGGTGGGGGAAAGACCCATAATGTGAGGGAAGACTGGACCATCAGACACACTGGAGTTGGAGTTTTATTAAGGTAAAATTACGTGACCTTTGCGAGCAGCCTGATTTCTCTGGGTCTCAGCTTCCTGGTTAATGCAGTAGGAGGCAATGTTAGCACAGAAGTTGGCAAGCAGTAGGTGCTCAATAAGTGTGTGATTGGAGACACTTGAAACCTCATGGCCACCTCGACCACCTGGCATGTCAATGAGGCTGACCTCCTCGAGTAGGAAAGCCTTGATGGGAGAGAGGTACCTAGGGAGGCTGGGGCTAGCTCTGCTGGACACAGAGAGGACAGGGCCGCCTCCCACCACCACCCCGCATACTCATGGAGGGTCGGTCTGAGTCATCTCTACCAAGTTAGCGTCCTGGACACAATAGAATCTCAGGTGGAGCTCTGACCACATCTGTTGCTGCCTGTCTCTGTGGCGGCTCCAGCCTCATCTTCCCACCTCTCTCTCTCTCTCTCTCTCTCTCTCTCTCTCTCTCTCTCTCTCTCTCTGTGTGTGTGTGTGTGTGTGTGTGTGTGTGTGACCATAAACATCTCTCTCTGTCTCCATCTTTCCACCTTCCCATCTACTGGTCTTTCTCACCGTGTTGCTCTGTGTGTCTGTCCATTTGTCTCTTCGCTCCTACCACTTTTCTCTCATTTTTTTCTCTTGTCATTTTTTTGTTTTTTTGTTTTTTTGTTTGTTTGTTTTTGTTTTCTTGTGTTCAGCCAAAAGCAGACTGCCTAGGTGGAAGAATTGAAAAGCCACCACTTTCCTCACTGTGTTCCCACCCTGGCCATGGTGGCACCTTTGCTGTTGCCCTGTGGGGGAGGACTGGTCTTGGTGAGGACAGAAAGGAGCTCTCCCTGCCACCTTCTGCATGGCTACCCTGTGCCCGAGAGAGAAGCGTCCCTCCCCAGCTCCTATGCTGTGGCGCTGGGTCATGTTGTCTGGGGGACTTGAACCCAGTAGCCTTCCCCTGCCCTTGCGCTGGGCGAGATCCAGCCTTGTAGGAATGTGCTGTCAGCCCATCCTCCCGCCTCCTCTGCTGCAGAGAGAGTTTCGCCTGCTCCTCTCAGCTCAGGAGTTGCCGATGGCCTCTACCTCCTTCTGGACTCACCCGCAACTGCTCACCGGCACCAGCAAGCCCCTTGCAGCCCCGGCCTATGTGGATGCCCACCTCTGTGCAGCCATCACGGAGTCCGCACACCCCAACACACTCCCTCTCCAATGGTTTGGTTTTGTGGGGTGGCTTTATGTTCTTTCTAGCTTACATTACTCCCTCTCCACTTCCTGCCCTCAGAGCCCAGTTCTGGAAGCCTTTCCTTAGGAAAAATGGGTCATTCTCAGCTCCGTGCTCCCCCAAACCTGCCTTCCTTCTGCTGAGCTACAGTCCTTCTGGCTCGTTTCCTGGTCTGACTCCCTATCGTACCATAAGCTCTCCGTCACACCATAAGCTCCCTGTCTGGGGCTGCACAGAGGGACTCAGTGCCCCGTGGAGGTCCATCTGCAACCTCTCCCACCAGCCAGCCTGTGCTGGGACACTTTTTCTCTACCAGCAACCTCTGAACCCTGGGGCTCTGACAACAAGACATCTTCCTGGCAACTCTCCAGCCAGGGACCCTGGAGCTCCCGCATGGCCCATGGCAATGCCACTCTCTCACCCACATTCTTCATAGAGGACCCTGCACCTGGAGCCTGAGGGAGGGGGGAATAAATGCCACTTTTATTGCAGGAATCAACTCCATTGCATGATCAGGCTTGAGGTGGAGGGTGGAGGGATAGGGTTGGCTGGGAATGGGGGACACAGTGTACCCTAGGAGACTTTGCTCTCTGCCTGCCAGTCCTCACAGGGAGGATATGGGCAGTGGGGAGTGGCTGGAGCAGGGAAGCTCCAATACTGAGGTCCAGATGTGGCTCAGCTCCAGACCTGGGACAGTAGGCCTTTCTTTTCTTTTCTCCTTTCTTTTCTTTTCTTTTTCTTTTTCTTTTTCTTTTTCTTTCTTTCTTTCTTTCTTTTTTTTTTTTGAAGTTCATTTCTCTATTGTCCCAAGAGAGGCTGGGATCTGACAGCCTCTGAGCTGCAGGCCATGATCCCAAGGCTCCTGAAGTCTGCCCTTTGGTTAGCCTAAACCCTAAGTCATCACTTCCTGCTTCATCAAAGCCCAGGTGTGTAGGAGTAAGCCATGCCAGTCTCCCCTGGGACTCTCTAGAGGGGGCTCAGAAGGGCAGAAGGACACAACCAGCTCGGCCATGAACTGGGAGCCACCATCTGGGGCCCAACCCTGATTCCAAGTCCACCTTTCTGCTGAGTTACTCAGACCAGGGCCTTTCACCCTCAGCACTCATGATGCCCAGGTAGGATCATTCTGAGTCATCAGAGGTACGCTGCGTATTGCGGAGTGTTGGCAGCACCTCTGGAGAGTGACCACTACCATCTTCCAGAACTGACAAATGTCCCAGGAATCAAACCACCCCTGGCTGAGAACCACAGCCTTAGGCAAGACATTCAGTTTTCTTTGTCCTGATTCTCCATCAATAAAATAGGAACTTATAGTGATCAAGTGTATCCCAGTGGTAGGAAGCATTGTTAGCACGCATGAGGTCCCAGGCTCTATCCCTAAGACACACACACACACACACACACACAGAGTGATGGGAAACCACTAATCGGTATAAATGTTTACCAATTGTGGAAAATCTCTTCTGAGTGTTTTGGGGTTTTATGTTTTAATTTATTGAATTCTTACCAATCTAAAAATGGGTGTTATTTTTCACATTTCGAGTATCCCTCCAAAGGTAGTAGAGCTAAGAAACAGCGGATTTCAGCAAGGCTGCCTTGAACTCAAGGATGGCAAAATTTATGCCTGCCTTGCAGGGTACTTTAAGGATCAGATGAGGCAACATATGAAGCCCTCAGTTCAATCCCCAGCACTACAAACACTAAGAAATAAACAAAAATAAATAAGGGCTAGGGAGATATCTCTGTAGTTAGAGCACTTGCCTAGCATGTACAAGGCCCCTGGGTTTGACCCTCGGAAATCACATAAAAATTAGCTGGGCTTGGTGGTGCACACCTATAATTACAGCACTAGGAAGGCTGAGGCAGGAGGATTGCCATGAGTTCGATGCCAGCATGGGCTACGTAGTAAGTTTAGGACCAGCCTGGAGCACAGAGTGAGATGACAGAGAGAGAGAGAGAGAGAGAGAGAGAGAGAGAGCCCAGCCACTTCCAACCAAACATGGCCCCCCTCTGTCTTCCCACTGCTTCAGAGGAGGCAGCCAATAGCTATTGAGGAACCACTCTGGGTCCTGTTGGCTCATTTAGCCTGTGAGTCAGCTCCTGCTCCAGCCTGCAGGGGAAGAAATGGAGAGCTAGAGAGAAAGGGACTAGTCCAGAATCTCCCCACTAGGCACAGGCTACCAGAGGTGGGAGGGCCACGTGTTGAAGCCTGGCCCTTGGCTAGACCAGTGCCTAATGACAAGCTCTTTCTGCCTCTGCAAGAAATATCAGGAGGCCAAGTGTGGTAGCACACACCTGTAATCTCAGCACTCGGGAAGCAGAGGCAGGCGGATCATCGGGAGTGTGAGCCAGCCCAGGCCACCCAATGAGTCCAGGGTCCAGCTGAATTACATAATGAGACCGGGTGAACAAGAGGTATTGGCGGACAGATTGGCAAAGGTAAGTGTCCCCTCCTTTTGTATTAAGCCAGACTTCTAGGCTCAGGGCTTGCAGCTTGCACAGTGTTGAAAACAACTGTGATTAGCTGATAATACTTGGAAACATTTAAAACTGTGAGATTTCCCTTTGAAGTCTGTAATTCTGCTGTCCTTTAAATATCAGGAAGAGGGAGTACACCAGTATAGGCAGATCAAAGAGAGACTCTGAGGGCAGACTCATTCTGCCACAAGCTTGTTGCATCTCTTTGATTGAGTTACTTAACCTCTCTCTACCCTGGTTTCTTCATCTGCACAATGGGAATATGAGTACTTCAGGATCAGAACGCACCTACAAAGATTTCCTCAGATCAGGGCTGGGCACAAAGCACTCAGAACATTAGCTGTGGTTGTACTTATCACTACTCACGAGAGTTGGCGTGAGTGGGTACCCACCCCGCATTCCCTTCCCTGGTAAACACACTTTCAGCTGAGTATTGACCTTGCTTGGGTGTGAATTCCTCTATTGTCCCCAGTCCCCAGCTCCAAAGACCAAACTGAGATCCTTCAAAGGACAATGCCATGTAGAGGTCTGACTCACAGTGGCTGTGTGACTTTGGACAGTCACTCCATCTGTCTGGATCAGGTTTGCTCATTTACAAACTGAAAACACAGAACCTTAGAAACATATTCTCTGTGAAAGAAGGCAGACGTAGAAAGCCACGTATTGTATAATTATATTCATGCGAAGTGCCCAGAGTAGGCAAATCCACACCAACAGAGAATTCATTAGAGTAGTTGCAGGGGCTGGGGGAACAGGGAGTGATGCTCATGGTGGAGGGCTCTTTTGGAGTGCGGACAATGTTTTGGGGACTAGGTAGTGGGAATGATTGCACAAGCTTGGGAATACACTAAAAACCACTTGAGTGTGTATTTTAGAATGGCAAGCTATCGATACATGGTGGGTGAATTGTATCTCAATTGTTCACATTCTAAAAGGGGAGTGCCAGTGCCTGCCTGCCATAGGGTACGATGCAAACCAGATGAGCAACGGGCTGTGCCTGCCAGGCCCGAAGTGAGCATTCAGGAAGGCACCGCCAAGCCATCCTGGCCGCAGCTAACTTGGCCTCCTCTGAATTAGTGGTTTCCTGGCCCATTGTCTATCCTAGGTCTCTCTCTCCCCCCCTCTGTCTGTCTGTCTGTCTGTCTGTCTCTCTCTCTCTCTCTCTCTCTCTCTCTGGCTGAAGTCCCTGTACCTTTGAAGGCCAAGACCACATCCAGCTCTGGCTGTTATCAGAAACTCTCTGCAGGGGAAGGCAGGGCTGAATGGCTTCCCTGCAGATAACGGCAGGCCCAGTGTCCCAGGGAGATTCCCGTGGTTTCACTCTGCTGCTCCTGTCCTGGGTCTGTGCACTTTATCCACAGGGTGCTCGGCACAGGGGTAGCCCTTCTCATCTCCCGTTACAGGCAAAGCTGTTGTGGGGTGAGGACTCAGCCCCAGTGCTGCACCCCCCACCCCTTTCCATATGGATCTGGAGGTCACTTTGTTGCCAGCCTCAGCTCCTGGGCACCTGACCTGTTCATCCTAAGTTCCCACTGGTGCTGATGGGTTGCCTGGAGTAGATCTTCCACCTGCTCCTTGAGAATCTTCTCTTTGTGCCACAATTCCAGTGAAGGTATTTGGGTACATCCCCCAAGACTGTGCCCAAGACATTTCTATTGCTATGGGTCCAAGAAAGAAGAAGATCTCTTCTCCAGCCCCACTAGGAGCAGGGCATGTGTATCCACCAGCCCCAAGGCAGGACCTGCCCTGGACATTTGGGAGGCCTCGAGGAGTGACCTGAAGGAACCATCTATACCTGGGAGACACTGAAGAACCTCCCTCCCCCTCACCAAGCACCCTGGGCTCTGGCTCCAACAGCCACAGATGCAGGAGGCCAAGACTGAGATGGGAGTGGGTAATGGGCAGGGGAACTGGTGGGAGGGTCTCCAGATCGTTCCTTTCCATCACAGCTGGCCAGAATGCTCCGGTTCTCCCTGGGAAGCCCAGTCAAGCACCAAGTTGGTGGCTTGCAAGGAGGCCCACACCCGGCAGCTCCATGCACCAGCCACAGGCTCCTGCGGCACCTGGCACTGGAGATCCTGCAGAGCCAAGTTCAGAGTCCCCAGGAAAGACGGAGACTGAGAACCAACTCAGCCCTACACCTGGGAGGAAGTAGTGCTGATGTGAGTGGACAATTCTGAATGTCCTGCCCAAGGTGAGAAGATGAGCACACGGCTGCTCAGAGAGGAAGAGACCCACATGGGTGACCTGTCCAGGGAATAGCCACGCTCCTGTGGCTACAGAGTCCTGTGATCACCCAAAATGTTCATACCAGAACCCTATTAAGTCAGATCATCCTCAGCTCTCCTGGTTCCCCAGTGGATTCCAAGAGGCCAAACATCTAGGCTTTCCTGGGCAAAGGAGTTGCCTTTCTTTGTACCAATATCAAGCCTGCCCTGCACCTTTAAGATGCTGCTAGCTTCTCTGAAGATACAATCCCGTCACCAACTCTCCTGACCCTCGGCACTGCCACTCCCTCAACCAGCACAAGAGGGTCAGGACCCATTGGACAGCTCTAGGTGGTCTGCAAGGATAGGTAAGGATGCCCTGGAACTGGCAGCAGAGTTGCTGAAGAAAAGTTCATGCCCTTTTTCCTACTATTGTTCTGATGGACCCCAAGGTGCAGAGAGGGAACGGATATGAGTGCATCACACAGAGCGTTGACAGTGGATACCTCCCATAAGGGGACACCAGAGCGCCCCCCCCTTCAGAGACTGTAACTACAGGTAGGTTTAACCCAAACCTGTGGGACAATCCACACCTCACTTTCCAACTTGGCACACACCCATCTGGCCATGCTCACCTTCTTGGTCTGTGTCCTTGGTTGTGGGGCTGTCTCACTGGGCTAGATGGAGATGGGAACACAAGTCCCCAGTAGGGCCTTGTAGGGAAAGAAACGGAGGCTCGGGAGCTCAAGGACATGCTGCAGATGAAAACAGGAACCCCCGCCCCCAGCACAATCCTCCGAGGCTGAGGCCTCGGCCAAGGCAGGCCCTGTTCTTCCTCTGCCCCCTTGTGGTCAGAGGAGAAAAGGCCACCCGGCAGCCTTGCAGCTCCCCGGATGAGAGGTTCCCAACTTTTTTGGTGTTACAGTTTTAACTCCAACGGAAGGGTAGGTGTCTCTAGCCTCACTGCCTCAGCACCACCTCAGATGATCAGACATTAGTTTCTCATCGAGAGTGTGCAACCCAGACCCCTTGCAATCATGTCACCAACTGTCCCTAGTAGGATTGGTGCTTCCATGAGAACCTAATGCTACCACGGATCTAACAGGAGGCAAAAGTAATGTGAGCACTGAGAGCAGCTGTAAATACAGATGAAGCTTGGCACAATGGCCAGCCACTCATCTCCTGTCGTGCAGCCCAGATTCTAGCACACTATGGACCGGTAACTGTCCCCAGGTGAGAGGGACACCTGCCTTAGATCATGTACTGCTGCATTTTTTCCCTCCCAAGACAGCTTGATTCAGTCCTGCCCAGGGCCCTAATCTTTCCTGTATTTCAATCTGAATGATCCTCAAGGGCAAAGGACACCTGAGTGTCCCCACCCAAGGCTGGCCCCATGGGACAAGGACTCCTGGAAAGCCAACCAGCTGTGCTGCCAAGTGACCACTGATCCCAGAGCCCATCTGGTGGCCCTGCCGCCAGAGCTACGCATCCTCCACAGTCCTCTTCTCCTTTCTCTCTCTGGTTTTCAATCACAGCCTCTTTCTTAAAACTCTCCCCTCTCCGTGGCTCCAGTGCCACTGTGCCCCCCAGATTCCCCTCTTGCTGCAACAGCTGGTCCTCCTCTGACTCCTGTGGGCTTCTCGCCCTTCTGACCCTAGCTGTTCGTGTTTCCTGAGGGTCTGGTCTCCCGATCTCATCTGCATTTGGGGGTGGGTCACCGAGAAGGCAGATGACATCATCGAACTAAGAACAACAAAATAGGAAGATGGGGGATGGTGGGATTTCCCCTCATGATCCTATCCATTTGGTAGTGTTGGAACTTCTGTAGTGTCTGTGCTGTTTTACGACTCAGTCTCTTCTTTGACACATGGGGGCAGAGCTTCATGGTCTTCCGTGCTCAGGATTCCGGGCCCTGTCTGGGCGACCTCATCTACTTGCTGTCTCCAACCACCTGTCAGTAACGATCCCACCCATACATGGCTGTCTCCTGGCCCGATTTCAACTGCCTCCCAGACACCAGCACTGGTTGTCCCCTGACTCAGACTGGCAGCCAAATCAGGCTCATTGACCCTCCCTAACACGTCCCCACTGTCATGTTCCCCTCCCCCAGCAGCCTGCCCTCCATGGCCAATCAATCCCTCACTAAGGCCTGGTGAGCCAACTTCCTCAACAGCTCCAGAATCAGCACCCACCTGGCCTCCCAATCCTGCTCCTGCCTGGTCCAGCGGCTGCTGCCCCTCGCTGCTGGCCTCCTGCCCTAGCCTCTTCTTAACCAGGTCCCACACGCCCATTCGCTGTGGCGTGCTTTGTCCGTCTGAGGCTGTCTCCAGATCTCTGTTACACCCACAGTAAACTCCACGCTCCCGTGCCTGGTTCGAAGGCCTGCCCCAGAAGTGCCACCCTATGCCATCTTATTTACCACCAGCAGGGTCTTACACCAGTAGTGTAGGTACTGAGCAGCTCTTTCAGCTTGACGTGATGAATAATCTGAAAAGTGGTGGGCTAGGGCAGTGGTAGGAGGCTGGGCCTGCTTTCCTTCTCGGCACTATTAAAGCTGTGACACCCTCTGAGGTTGCCCTCCGTGCCGTGAAGGAGTACCAGGCTGCAGGGGGTCCTCCCCCAGCTTGCACACCTCCCATGCTGGGCAGCTCCCCCATCTCACCGTCACTGGTCAGGCCCTGACGTAAGCAAGCTCTGTGCCCGAAGTACCTGGGTATAGGGGAAGGAAAACGGAACTAGAGAGACCGCACCCTCTGGGACACTCAGACTCCTTACTTACTCTGAAACTCTGTTCCTGGGAGCTACAGTTCTCTGGGTCTGGGCCATCCCCATTGTGGCTCCGCTGTGGCTCCGGAAAACTAGTCTGCGCCTGGCGGATCCTACAACATCCACCAGAGGGCAGTGCTGTCCCACACAAGGTCCCTAGGATGGCCTGTCTTTGTGTCTTGACTCCTCGAATCTTCCAAGGAGAGAATCTGCGAGACTGTCTGTAAGAGATCATGTGACTGTATTATTTCATGTGTCTCCTGGTGGGGGTGTTTGTCTAAGTCAGTATCTTTGTTCAATAACTGGGTCCCTGGATTCCCACCCTAGGAGAGCGATTCCCTGATCCCTGTCTGGGAGGATGGGAAGGAACGCAGCCTCACCCTTGCAAGACTCCACCATCAAAACCCTCCTTATGAGCCTCAGTGGTCACACCCAGGCAACCAGAGCAGTGACCCAGGGAGAAAGATCAGCTGACCTTGTCACTGGCTAGAATCTAGGACAGCTGCTGGACTTGGGGGTCCCTTGGGATGAAAGCCCTAGGCCCCCATCCCAGCCTCACCTCCATCCCACCTGCTAATGCCCGCCCACGGTGATGGGATGAACACTTCTCACATCACATTTATCAGTCCTGAGCCTGACACCAGCACGCCAAGTACGGGCCTCACAGGTCAGACAGGGAGAAGGGCATGCTTCTGTGCCGGCTGCTACAGCTGGCCACATCTGGAAACGGTGAGCAGGGGCCTGAGGCTCTGCGGGAGACTCCTGGAGGACACAGTGTACCTGCGGGCCTACGGCTAGGGGGTGTGAGGGCACCTGGGCCAGCGGGGAGCTGGTGACGGCAGAAGGGAGGCTGGAGAGGGGGCGAAGGGAGGAACCTTTGGGGACCAGCACGGAACCACCTCCATCCTCACAGGCAAGGCAAGAATCCCGGACCCGCCTCCTGCCACGGTTCTGAAGAAACAGAAGTCCCGCGAGCTGTCCGTACCGCGCCCAGCGATCCAGGAGCCGCGGGAATTTCTCTAGCTGGAGCGGAAAGAAGCGCGATTGAAACTGGTCCTGCGTTCCGCATTCTGTTTACTCCTGCTGCGGGGAATGGAACCCCGGCCTTGCATACCCCGCCACCGAGCCGTCCCCGGGCCCCTGCTCCACATTCTAGACCCAAGAGAAGGACACACCGAGTTAAGATCTAGAGAGTCCACGGGGCCCTTGTCAGGCACAGAGAGAACAGGAAAAAGATACTGGGAGAGAAACCAAGGGGCTTGGGGAGGAGACGCCGGCGACCGGGAAGGGGGTCGAGGCGGAGGGGGCAGGGAGAACTTTCCTGGCCTCCTTCCCCGCGCCCTCCCGGGCAATCAGGACGGCGGGAGGCAGGTGGTCCGGGCAGACAATGGCGCGGAGGAGTGCGGAACCTGGGACTAAATTTGGCGTTGCCTTTGCAGGGCGCGGGGCCGCCCGTTCATCTCCATGCAAAGGAGAGACGAAATGAATATGCAGCGCGGGCTGTAATTGGGCCTTCGCGGCCGCCGCCGCCGCCGCCGCACTATAATTTTCCAAACAGGATCTTGCAATCAGGGCCTTATTCATTAGCGCATAAACAATTTTGTTTCTCGGCACTCGAGCCTGTCAATCACGCCGAGAGGGAACATCTTGGCCGGAGGCACGGGCCGCCGCACGCGAGCGCGCGCCGCCGCGAGCGCCATCAAGTGGCCTCGTGCCGGGGAGCCTTGGCGTGCTAGGGTGGAGGGGGACCAGAACGCGCCCAGGGGATCCCCAGCGCGGCAACTGGGCAGTGGGTGGCGTGGCGCGGGGAGAGCGTCGGTTTGGGGAACCTGCTGCTGTGACTTCGAATCCTGCCTCTGGACAAGTCCTTCCCGGCCTCAGTTTACCCCTCCATACGCTGTGCCAACTACGCTCCTCTTGCAGGAGCAGAGGGCCATCCAGTGGGATAAGGGGTGGCTAGAGCTTTGGTTGCTGAGGCCAGGGGTGCCAGGATATTGAGGGAGAGAGCCATATAGCTCCTTCCAGTAAAGGATAGTCAGGGGCCCACGGACCGGACAACTCCTCTTCCCAAGGCCTCACACAGGGCAGATTCATGGGACACTGTGTATCTATGAGGATTCAAAGCCGTGCCAGCCCAGCCCTGGGCTCACCCACAACGGAGCAATGCCGGCTGGAGGGCTGTGCGCCCCGGGGAGCTTACGACCCTACACATGAGTGCAGTGACCCTCTGAGGGCTTTGTGCCTGTGCGTGGAATGTCAGGGAGTGTGTACACAAGTCAGTCTGCAGGTGTGTCTGCATGGGCGGGGCTAGAGTGTGTGGGCAGTCCCTCGGCCCCTGTCACACCCAGGAGTTGAATGTGACTACCTGTTGACAGCTGTGGCTCAATTGTGTGAGCAGGCCTGTGGGTTGTGTGTGTGTGGTGGTAAGGACCATGCGAGCTGGCAGGACCCAGTACAGAGGTGGTTTAAGGAGGGGCTCTATCTTTCAGGACAGATAACGGCTCCGATCGTCCCACTTCCTAGCCACTGACTGCCCCGTACCATCATTAGTTTGCCCAGGTTGGGCAGAGGAGCAGCCCACCTTTGCCCTCCTGGAGTTTGCCTCCGTGGGGAGAAATCACCTTCCCACCTTCTCTTGTTACCCCTGGACCCTCCGAGTCTCCCTCGGACAATTCTGAAGCACAGCCTCTCTATTCTCTCATCTGAAGACTCCCCCACCAAGTTCTCTGGAAATTCAGGGCCAACTGTCCCATCAGCTTTCTATACATCACGTCATGTCAGAACCAGGCAGACGCACTGCAAGGATGGAGAAGCAGATGCCCAGGACAGAAACTGGGAAAGAGAGCTGCCTGAAGTCTCCCAGCAAGTGCGAGCCAACACAGGCTTGAACTCCTGTTTGTCTGGCCTCAAAGCTGGGGGCCAAGGGACCTGACTTCTCCAAATACATGCGCGTGCACACACACACACACACACACACACACACACACAAACACACACACCAGACCAGAGATGGGTCAGTCAAGAAGGTAGCAGTCTCCTTGGAAGTGTCTCCCAATCCCCAGTCTCCATTTCTGCCTCCCCCTGCTGTCACCATCTTTTGCTCTGTCCCCACCCCCACCTCCTACACAGTCCCCACTTGCAAAGACAAAGAATTTGAGGATGTATCAGCAGCCAGCTGACAGGCCATCAGTCTCTGCCCAGACACCCTCTTCACAGCTCTAGCTCCAGCCCGGATGTCACCCCACCCGATGGTCACCCCCAGCACCGGGCCAGGAAGGGAGGTGTCCCGTGGAAGGGGCCACGAGAGGATGGGGGGAAGGCACGAAGTCCGGAAGCCCAGAGGAACAGTCTTCAACCTGTGAATCCGGCCATGCCTGGCCCTGTGGCCTCCCTGCTCCTTCATGTCTTGAGGCGCGGGCGATCCCCGGCCTGGGAGGGACAGGCTGTGTGTGAGGCAGCTGATGTGACTCCTGGGGAACAATGCATCAGCACCTCTGTGTGCTGGTCTGGGGCCAGAGACAATGGCCCTGGACAAGGCAGCCAAGGTTTAAAACCCAATGCGGCCGATTTCTGACTGGGTGACCTCAGTCGGTTCACCAAACTTTCCTGTGCCTCAGTTTCCTCATCTATAAAGAAAAACTATTTAACTTACTCCACACCCATTTGGCACTTAGTAAATAATCAGATAAAGAACTCAAAAGAAGAGACCTCTGGTGCCAAATTTAGCAGCGCAGAGTTGAGACCCCGGACACATGTTCCAGGGTTTTCACTCATGGGAACTCTGCCAGCCCACCCACTCCTTAGTTAGACACAGTTGAGTCAGGGTTTCTGCACAAAACTCAAATGAGTTTGTGTTTCTCCTCAAACAGCCTCTTTCTGAACCCTGTGCTTTCCTCCTTGTGCACTGTGCACTTTCAAGGCCACTGGTCCTCACATGGCCCCATTTTGACAGAGTGGCAGCTCCACCCATTTTTATGAAGGCAAAACTGAAATCCTAAGGTGGAAGCTTCTTCCCCAAGGTCACCAGCTGGAAGGGAAAAGGAGTCTGGACTTGGGCCTATGCCTTCCAGCACTGAGAACAGCACCCCCCAACCCCACCCCATCCCTGCTCCCAGCACTCTGTTGCCTTGCTGGGGTGAGTCTTCTGAGCGCAATCCAGCCTTCAGAGTTGCCAGGTCAGCAGTGGTAATGGAGTCCCCGGCTTGAGTAGAATCCAGAGAGAAGATGGTCTAAACTCAGCTTCATCAGGAATTACTGGTCCCAGGTCCTGAGCTTCAAAGCTCAGGCTGCTAGGGGAGTAGGGACTAAGGGGAAGGAGAGGAGCCATGTCTCCGAGCAGGTGTGGAGACCTTGAGGCATAGGCTTCCTTGGGAAAGTCCATTCGTAGATCCTGCCAGGTCCCCAGGCTCCTCTTTCTTGGTTACTCATACAACATGGGGCAGGAGAAAGAACTCAGAAGGTTGCTAGCTGTGTGACCTTCAGGAAGTCACCCAACTTTTCTGAACATTAGCTTCCCTATCTTTGAGCTGGGAATAGTATCCTCGTAAGAACTATTACTCCAATACAACCAAAATATGCATGTATGAAAATGTCACATTGCAATTCAATATTTATAAAGTTAATAGGTCCTAATAAAAATGTATTTTAAAAATACACTTTTCAATACACTAATGCTCAGTGCACTATACCTACCACACATAGTGTTCAATAAAAGTTTGTTGAGCCAGGAGGATTGTAAGTTTGAGTCCAGCCTGGGCAACTTAGTAACTCAGTGATATCCTTTCTCAAAAATAAATAAATAAATAGAGAGGGTCGGAGGTATAGCTCAAAGCAAAAGTCTAGGTGAAAAAAAAAAGTCTGTCAAGTCTGTTGAGCAAGGGAGCAAGTGAAAGGAAAGAGTGAACCAAAACCAAGCAGAGGAAAAAAAGGACTTTCTTCTACTTATGATACCACTTTCTGACCTCACTTACCCTTGGTTTCACTCAGCTGGTGTCCCCCAGTAACACCGAGGTACGTGTACCCTGCCCATCCCTCAGTACAGACGAGGGGTAGAGGCTTCAGAGCAGTGGCACTGACCACTGTTACTGCTGAGCACTTGACCATGACCATGACTAGTCCAAACTGAGATATCCTGTACATGTGGAATATATAGGGGTTTTTTGAAGACTTTGTATCCCAGAATTGCATCAATAATGTTTATATTGATTATATTGATATTGAAATGACAATATCATGAACATATGAGGTTAGGTAAAATATGTTATTAAAACAAACTTCACCTGCCTCTATATTTTTCTAATTAGTAGAAGGTATAAAATGACATGCGGCTTGCCTTTGTGGCCTTGCTATATGTGTATCAGACAGTATAGTGCTAGTGGGTGCTGCAGCCCACCATTGCAGAGGGGCCAGGTGAAAACGTTGGACATGGAGTTAAGTGTGATCCCAACCCCTCCCCCCCAATGCACTCAGGTCCAGCACACAGCATATGGCATTGACCTCAGTTTCCCCCCAGCCAGCCCTCCCTGGGTCTCTGGTTCCAGCATCCTGCATCTCACCTAGATCCACACCTGAGCTAGAATGGTACCAGCACAGGCCCCCAAGGCCTCAGCCATGCATACATCTACCATCGGACCACTTGACTTTTATCCAACAGCCGTTTTACCTTTTCATCTTTCTCCGTGCTTCTGCACGCCTCCCCCTTCCCCTTTGCTACTTCTCGAATCCAGGCCTCATTCATTCACTCTGCAGAAACGGACCGAGCACCCAGCTCCAGGCTGTCTTCTGGAACTCCATATACAACAGCGGAAGGAGCAATCAAACCCTCTGCTCCCAGAAGCTGACATCCTAGGGAAGACTACAGACAATAAACAAGCATTAAGACCTGTCAGCTGGGCCTCGTTCAAGGCCAATCTCAAAATAAACAAAAAGGGCTGGAGTTACAGTTCAGTGGGAATGTGCTGAGCCCAGCCCCTGTATGATGCCACCCCCGCTAAAAATAAATAAATAAATAAATAAAATAAATAAAAATCACCTTGTGTGTTAGGAGCTATGGAAACAGAGCCGGAGAGGGGAAGGCACCATCCACACTGGTCTGTCTGCCCTACCTCACCCTTCTGACCCATCCTCCAGAGCTGCTGGAGGGATCTCAGGTCCAACCATGGTAAGTTTCTGCTTCACAGCCTTCATTGGCTCCCTAGTACCTCCGGGTAAAGGTACTAGGTACCGGTTCCTCTATTGGTGATCATGGTTTGCACCCAGCCACATGGAGCTCTGCAACCCCAGTCCTGTGGGGATTCCTCCTGCGACCCCACACTCCACTCCCCACACCCACTTGCTGCACCACGGCTCATGTGTACATGTGGCTTCTTTCATTTCCATGTGTCCTACCCTTCCAGAGGCCCAGCCAGGCACCGGGGCTGCCCAGGTACCCCTCCAACTTCCCCAAGCCTCCGCTGGAACAGGCTCTGTGATTCAGGAAGTTTCCATGGCAACCACCAGGCCCTCTTGCCATCTACTGGCAATCAGTGCTGGGACCTGGCTACCCGCTGGGCTTCCTGGAGATGTGTTTCCCATGGTGGGGGTTGGAAGAAGGGTGGGGGTTACCTCTTAGCGCTCCCCCTTTTCTTGTACACTGTCCTCCCTCTCCTCATCCAGCGTGGCAGGGCTCCAGGCTGGGATAGTGTGGCAATTTGGGAGCCTGAAAGCAGGAACTAAAAATTCGAATCCTAAATAAGCCACTGACATTCTTGGGTAGATCCCTTCCTCTCTGTGTACCTCTGCCTCCCTTACGTGTCTCTGTGAGGTCTAGGGCAATGACATGGCATGTATTAAGTGCTCAACTAATGTTGGCATGGAGACAAAAGGACTCAAGCCTTTCCAGGGCTTCGAGGCCCCTTCCCATTTTCCAGTCTAATGTCAGTTTCACAGCAGAGGAGCCTGAGGTCTGAGAGGTAGAAGGATGAAGGTCACCAGCCCTAAGTAGTCAGGAGTCAGGCACCCTGGGAACACCCAGGAGAAGAGTTGTCTGGGAGAGACAGCATTGAGACCATCCTTTCTGTGTCAGGTCAGACAGGTGACCTGGTCTCCCTTCCACGTCTTGGCTACTTGTCTGCATTAGAACCATGGAGTGTAGAAGACTCTCAAATCCAGCCCCCACCCCCACCTAGGACGTGTGACATCTGGCAGTGTGACCTGCTCAAGGGGGTCACCTGCACCATCTACCTGGTGCTCTGGATTAGAATGTAAGTCAGATGACCCCAAGCGGTCTCATTTGCACGTGCTATTGTTTCTTCTCCAGATCCAGAGAAGTTCACAGGCGGTCACTACCCTGGGCAATGGTGCTCTGTGTGTCACACACAGACTTCTGCCACCCACCTGATGGGCTGCTGCTTTCACGCTCATGGTCACTCGGGAAACGATGCAGCACCTTCATTCCCAGCTCTGCCAGTCTTGAGTTTCTTAATCACGATGTCCCAATGTTTATTTCTCCATCTCCCTCCAACTCTTGCCAGAAAGTCACCAGAGTGAGGGGAAAAGGGGCTGTGTCACCTGCCTCATGCCCCCTCATGCCCATGGCCCACAAAGTCCCCAAGGCCACCTGCAAAGTAGGTCTTGTGACAGGGCGCTAAAAACCCAACATCAGGGATGCTTTTGTAATTTTGTAACTTTCTGTAACCGAGCTGTGAAATGATGTAACTCAGACTGCCAGTATTGTAAAGTAACTGCATTTTGTGGTGATCATGCTATTCAGGTCATGTGTTTGCTGTGTGAATTAGAGTTTACTGGGTAAGTTAAAATTTCTAAGTCAGTCTGCGGTGAGTTCATCTTGTGAGGCCGCCTGCCTCGCCTTGGAGCCTGGCTTGTGCACTTGTCATAATGTCTCTGGAATCTGGTGATAAGGACAGAGGCTCAATCTCTATCTGCTCCCTTGCCTCCATGGCAGGCTGCTCAGAGTCACATACCTCATGAGAAGCACATATTTTGCGAGTGTCACATCAGGTGATGATTGGTCACTATGTACGATGTGTGTAATGATGTAAAATCCTCTATATATAATCTTTGCATAAAACTTACTTGGAGCTGCTCTCTGGAGACTCACCCAGAGTCCAAGAGACAGTCTGGCTGTCATCTTGGCCATTAAATAAAGATCCTTACCTTGCCTTAATTGATGTATGGTGGGCTTTTGAATTGGCATTTGGTGGTCTCTAAATTCTGACCTACAACAGGTCTTACTGCCTGCATCTTACTGCCTGAGGAACCGAAGGCTCAGAGAAGTAAAGTGACTTGCTGAAGGCCACACAGCTAATAAAAGGCAGAGCTGGGATTTGAACCTGGGCCTCTCTGATCCAAGACCCTAGTAGAAAGATCATCCTTGAATTCTGCTTTACTAGTTGCCCTGTCTCAGCTTCCTCGATGGACTAGCCCCATCCCTCCCCAGTGCTGAGACCTGGCCAGGCCATCCTTTACACTTATCTCTTCCAGTCTGATGTCTCCTTTCACCAGACAGCTGTGTTTCTGCAGACAGAAAACTTCTCTTTTCTACAGCCTAGGGCCTCATTTAGACAAGAAAGACGCTTAGCCATAGAAATGCAGAGGTGAAAGGTCCCTTCAGAAGACCCTAGACCATCCCCACCTGAGCAGTTCTGCCTCCACTGGAGATGAAGGAACCAAGTCCTAGGCAGCCCTGGGGCATTGTGGAAGGTAAGTTCATCCAACAGAACCCAAGGTTTTCAGACTCTCAGAAAGGGCAGGGGTGCAGCTCTGGCGATGCTTCCAGGGCAGGAAGGCCGGTGGGTCAGGACTTGAATGATTTGAAATAGCTGGCAGGGAGAAGAGGGAGTATGCCAGGCCCTGGGTGGGGGTCGAGTGGCCTGCCTGAGCAGAGGGTCAGCAGCCTTGGCCAGGCTCCCAAGTCCAGCCCCAAGGAGAGTGCATGAGGTGGAGCTGAAACATTCAAGCAGCTTCCTCTCCTTTGTTGGGAGTGATGTCGCCCATTTCCTGGATGTCCAAGAACCGGCTTCAAACAATAGCGCTGTCAGGAAGCCAGGAAGGGGCTGCTGCCCTGCGCTGGTCCAGCCCCATCCCTCCCCACGGCTGAGACCTGGCCAGGCCATCCTTTATGCTTATCTCTTCCAGTCTGATGTCTTCTTTCGCCAGCCAGCTGTGTTTCTGCAGACAGGTCACCTACCTTCTTCGCTGGGCCTCAGCAACCCATCAGAAACGTTGAGGACATAACCTTACCTAGCAGAACCGACAGGCTGGTGGAAGGCAGTAACGGCAGCAGCAGCAGGTCTAGCAGTAGAGCTAACACCATACACAGATCATGTGTGTGCAAATGCTTGGCTTTGGGTGGGTGTTTGGAAAATGTGAGTTGGCTCTCAGCAATGGAAATTATCAACTCACGATTTCACGCCTACTAAGTATCCAACACTTCCCAACACACTGTCTACGTTTGGTGTATTAGCGCCGGTCACGGCTTACAGTGTGAGCGTCAAAAATAATTTGGGATTTAAATCCCATTTCTGTCACTTACGACAGCTGTGTGACCTGAGACAATAACATAGCCTTTCTAACCATCAGTTTCTCCATCTGTAAGATGGGAATCACAAAATACCTCTGTCAGGTATCATTGTGAGGAAGACATGGGCCCATACGTGTAAGCTACTTGGCGTGACACCTGGCAATGGGTGGTAGTGGTTACCGTCCCCAGGGTGGGCCTCTACAGCCCACTCCCATCTCTGCACAGCTGTGCCCATGTCCAAGCCTTGCCTCTCAACTGTCCTTACGCCAGCTCTGCACAACCTTACAATATGTTGTCCAGAGTGGGGGAGTCAGAAGTCCAAGTTCAGTCCTGAACTTACTATATCTGAAGCGTTTCCATCCCTGGGCCTCTGTCTCCCCATCTTTGAAATAAAGGAAATGTCTTAGTATCAAAGGGTCTCCACATCCTGCTGCTCCATGACTTAGTTTCACCCCTGAATTCATGATGTGGGACTCGCCTGCCACTTACCAGTCAGAGCCCACACCCAGCATGACAGGGCATCTGTGTCCCCAGTTCACCATCAGACTGGAATCCTCCCCCAAGGAGCCGAGCTGTACAACTGGTTTAAGCTGCCTCCAGGCTTGGGAATAGGGTGGGTGCTTTTGTCAAGAAACATGGCCTTTTCATTAAGGCCATTGTCTGTCTATTAGCCAATGCTGACTCACAAGGAACACAGAGCTGGGGCTGCTGTTGCAGCTGGCTGTGGTGGGAGCACTTTGTTCTATCAGCCCTGCTCCCCTTTCCCTGGAAAGCTCAGGGGCCGCCTGTGCTGCTTGTCCCTTAACAGCCCTGCTGGATGCACCTGTCACCTTGCTGAGGTTGTGCTGGTTGCATATCTCCTTGAGACTAGGCAATGTACAAGCACCTTGTTTTGGAATCAACAAAACCACCCCAAAAGGGGAGCACTGTTGTTATCTACATTTCTGAGAGGAGGAAACAAAACCCAGAGAAGTGCAGTATGTTTCTCAGGTCTCACAGAGGTCGAAATCATCTCCTATACAGCCACCACCTGAACTGAGTTTACACGAGAAGCTCTGGGCTTCCCTCTCCACTTTCCCTCCGGTCCCTCCCCACACCGCCACCTCTAGGCATCCAATTCACCAACTCCAAACTGACAACTCAGTGGCACACTGAGCAATTCCCTCCCTTGAAAAGCCCAACTCAAGAAAGGAGGTAAAAGCGAGGCCTAGTGGCACGGTCCTGTGGTTCTAGCACTCTGACGAGCTGAGACAGGAGGATCACAAGTTCAAGCAGAAAACTCAGTGAGACTCTCAAAATTAAAAATGAACAATGGTCTGGGTGCGTAGCTCAGTGTGAAGGCCTTGGCGATGGGGAAGTGGGGAATGGGCTGGAATGCAGCTCAGTGTGAAGGCCCTATGCTCAGTCCCCATTACTGAGGGAAAAAACAGGACAGGACAAATAATCACCACGGCATTTCACATTCATGGGAGTCGTATCTCAGAGAAATTTTCCATGACAATGTAGACAGAGGCACTTTAGTTCTTTTTAATAGCTGCTCAGGATTGCACTGTATGGCACTATTTCTCTCTCTCTCTCTCTCTCTCTCTCTCTCTCTCTCTCTCGACAAGCAATGCCTCAATGAAATCCCTTGTACACATCTTAATGTACTCAAATCAGTAGCGCTTCTGCAGTACGAATTTGTACAGGTGTGGAATGGAATACACACTTCATATCTTGATACAAGAGGCAGCAAATTGCCTTCCAAACATAATACATCAATAGATCCATTTATGCTTCTACCAGCAGGAAAATACCCATTCCTCCACATCTGTTTCAATACTTGACATTATCAAGTTTTCACCTTTTTTTTTCTTACTGCATGAATAAAATGACATCTCATTGTGGTTTTAATGTCCAGTTTCCTGATTGCTAGTGTGCTTGGACATCTTTCACGTGTTTATTGTTCCCTCCTGCAAGGTGCCTGTTGATAGAACTTGTAGATATGTCTATCAGTGTGTTTATCTTTGAGCCACCTTCTGGTCCTTTTTTTCTCAAGTTTTTGGTCCCACTCCTTTCCTTTCAACTTTGGATCCTCAGATTTCCTCTGATATCCCACCTGCAGCTCCTTAATTCTATAGACTGGTCTTCCCAATCTAGACCTCCATGTAGCAGCAGCTTCCAATTTCAGCCAATCTAAATGCCAGAGGGTAAAGGGATGCAGGCTGAACTCGGCAGAGAAGCAAGCAGCTGAAGTAGGGAACGGCTCCCAAAATGTTACTCTGTTAAGTTTTAAGGCTTTATCACAACTCTCAAAACCAATTCAACCTCAAACAACAATAAAGTTACATGAAATAATTTCTAATGAGGGAAACAGATGAAGAAATCTCATGATCCTCTTCTATATCTTGTTCTTCTAAATGTCAGGGTGGGTAATATATTTGAAGCAGAGGCCTAGTATGCTTTTTCTTGTTACAAGGAAATTTCTAGAATGAACTGCCCGGGCAATTACATCTATTTCAAGAAAATACCAAAATTCCACTGTTTCCTTGGCTAACAGAGAAACAATGTTTCATATAATTCTTGATATGGAAAAGAAACTGATGTCATGTTGGTCTAATCCTTTATTTTACAGCTTAATAATAAACTAGCTCAGCAGAAAAGGCGACTTGTCGAGTGGCAAGTCAGAGACGGAGCTGGGCATAGCATCCCAGCCTTCTCTTCTGCTTTGACTGGCTGCCCATCACACTGACACAGGAGAAGAGACGCTGAAGAATTTTTCCACAAGTTGTTGGGTTTGAGTTCACCCTCCAGGGTCCTCAAACCATTGAAAACCATCATAGCAACACAAGGTGCTGCCTGTTCAACAATCAGATAAATAACTCATTATCACTTCTCATATACCTTAGCTTCAGATGGCAAGTGAAAGGAATATTATCTTTTTTTTTTTTTCTACATCAACTCTTCTTCCACTAGAGCCGCAGAATTGATTAAAATAAGGCTTCCAGAAAGGGCATGCCTGCTTAATTTACATTCCACCCTCAAATTAAAGGAATACCAGCATGCAATTATATTACTTATTACCATAGCCTAATTTGACCTTTCACGCAACCTCCCTTCAGTTCACAGACAGCATATTTTATTGAAGCTGTAGAGGAGATTTCTGAGTCTTTATTTTATTTTTTAAACAAAATGTCTGAGGGTTCCTTTTTTCCCAGTTGTCTTGATCGTTAAGCTAGAATTCTGAGCCTATTTACCACCCCCCTCTTGAACAGAAAGTATCCTTGTGTTTATTCTGCAAAGAATGATACACATTTCGTGATTAGCTAGGCTAACGCTTCTGGAGAGGTGATGGCAGTGTAGCATTCATTCGTCAAACAGCCCGAGTGGGAGAGACCTTTCGGGCAGAGAATACAGCAGGAAGAAAGGCTAATGGATGGACTGCAAGGGAACTATGGTGGGAAACGAAGCTGGAGAGCTCAGAGTCAGACCCGGGGCGACTGCCTGTCACGTGGAGTCTGACTGTGTCCAACAGACTGTGGAGACACCTGCGGCAGAAATGTCCTTTAAAGGAAGCGGAGGATAAGCTGCTGCTGTATTGGGTTCTCATAGCCGACAGTCCTCCAGCCCGAGTTTTCTCTCTGTTCCCCCCTCAAGGGTTTTGCTCCTGTTGGTCCCTGAGACTAAGACACTGCTCCACCAACTCCTTCTCAAACACCACTCCCTGTGAGAACCATCCCATGGCCTCTCTTCCTAAACACTGTCCCCTCTCCAGCTACTCAGTCATGTCAACCTCATTTAGCTCCATCTCCCAACTTATCACAACTCCCAATTTTTTTTTTTTTTTGAGATAGTTTCACTGAATTGTTAAGTTGCCCATACTGGGCTCAAACTTGTGATCTTCCTGCCTCCGTCTCCCAGGGTACCGGGAGGCCTGTGCTACCAGGCCCAGCTCATCTTGTTTCCATATTTGCTGTCTATCACCTCCACCTCAAGAATGGAAGGTCTCTGAGAACAGGGCCCCTGTCTTATCTTGATCATTACCGAGACTTAGACAGCAACTACCACAAGCAAGTTGCAAACTGAGTAGATTAATTAATTGGATTTCTACACTCCCTTTTATCCCACTGGACAAATCATACATGAATGTAAATGTTCAAAAGTGGTACTGTTTCTTACAAAATCTGTGATGTCCCAGCTACTCCCCAGACCAACTGAATCAGAATTTCTTGGGCCGAGATCCAGACACAATAAGGTACAGAATGACTAAGTAACTTGCCTGAGGTCATGCAGCTGTTAAATGGCAGGAGGTGGATTCAAATGCACAGACATCAGTATTTCAAGGTCCTCAGGTGCCTTCAAAGTTCATGGTAGTTCACGGTAGACTAAGAACCTGGTGATGCTGAAGGACGAGAGTGTGGCCATTGGAACCAGACAATTGACATTCCCCGGCTCCACCACTTCTCACATGGGACACAAACTTCAGTATTTCATTGAAACAAATTTCCTGTGACACATCACAAATGACCAAGACCCATGGTCCAAACCGAAACTCCCTGTTTGGTAGAAGCAACTTTTTAAAGCCCAAGAGCACCACGATCCATTTCAGAGTATAAAAATATACACTGGCGGAGTGCAGTGGCACACCAGGAAGCCCAGCTATGCCAGAGGCTAAGGCAGGAGGATCATAAGTTCAAAGGCAGCCCAGGTAATCTGGTTGAGCCCTGTCCCAAAAAGGGAGGTGCTGGGGTGTACTCTGAGCTCAATTCCCACCACTGTTAACCAAAATATCAGTTCTTATATACTCAAAGCATTTAAGCTGGTATGATGTCAGAAAGGTGGCAATTTAACCTAAAAAGAAAAAGTCATTCGTATTGCTACATAGAAGTAACTTGTGATTTTTGTAGCAAGGAGAGGGGGTTGGGAGTTTTTAAATCTGGTAGACACATAATCATTTCCTAGATGTCTGTCACATAGCAAGCACTGGGATACAAAACGTAAAATAAGATAAAGTCCAGCTCTTGCAGCACTGATAGCAGAAGAGCTAAGTCCTACCCAGGGCTATGACATTGGTGTCATGCACTCAGCGTTAGCAACGCTGCCATTTAGCAACACTGTAGCACGCATTTTAAGGTAGGTATTATTGTTGCGCTTCCCCCTCTCTTTTTTTGCAGATGAGGAAAATAAGGTACAGAAAGACTAAGTAACTTGCCTGAGGTCATGCAGCTTTTAAATGGCAGGAGCTGGATTCAAATGCACACAGCCCAACTTCATCTCCCCTGTGCCTCCTACCATCACGCTATATTGTATCATGGGAACAGGGCAGGAAAGGGCACTCCTGGCTGTAGGAAGGGGGTGTTTCCTGGGGAAGACGGCCCTAGTGTTTGCCTTGAGAGTGAGGCAGAGGTTCATGAGGCAGCGATGGGGAAAGGATTGTTCCCTGGCAGCGGATAGCAGCAGTATGGATTGAGAAGTTGGAAAGCAATCAAGGAATGGTGTTTTGTGAAGTGTACATAAAAAAAAAAGTAAAGCAACGTGGAAGGAAATGGGCCATGTTGGAGCCAGACTGTGGGGTGTCAGGATACCAGCATGGATTTGGGCTTTCGTTGGTGGGCATTTGAGAGCCACTGAAGGTTTCTGAGCAGCAGAAGCCTGTGCAGCCAACTGGAGGAGGGCCTGGAGGGGAAGATGGCAATAGGACACCAGTGAGGAAGCGGTTGTCATGATCCAGGGGAGGGAACACCGACAGCCTAGGACAGTGACCGCGAGATAAAACAGGAAGTAGCCTGTGAGCAATTACAGAAGGAACTCAACAGGATTTGGCGTTGGATTGGAAGTTGGAGAGGAGTAAGCGGAAGGAGCCAAAGATGCATCTCGTGTTTTGACAGTGGGAGGATGGAGACGCTGTGAATCCAGATAGTGAAAAAAGAAACGGGCTTGGCAGAGGAAGAGGGGGTAGATAAATTTCCTTTGGGAATGTAAGGAATTAGGCTCATGATTGTCAAGCTAAGCCAGTGGGAAGACTTTCTATTACTTGAAGCCCTGCTCAGGGATCCTTCACACTAACTGCTTTCAAACTGTTCTGTGGCCTTTTGTCTACGAAACTGAGACATGCACTTGTTGCAGGAGATTTTTAAAAAATCATTATCTTTAATTACATAGACCCTTCTGTCCTAGAAGGCCGTGATGCCGTGTAATTCCCTCAAGAGGGCAGGAAAGCCAAAAGTTAGTTTCTTTGTTCAAGGAATTCAAAGCAAAGTCTGGGGATGTTTCCCCAAACAAGAACTGCTGTCCAACTTGGGCAAAAGTTTAAACATCCTAGAATTGAATTTGAAGCCATTAACAGTTCAGGATGTGTTGCTCTGTTTAGAACGAGGTGAGGAGAGACTGCTAGATTCTGCAGCAGGTAGACTAGTCAGATTTCTGAGCTCAGAAAGACAGTGTAGCTCATTCCCTTGTTACCAACGTGTATTTGATGGACTAGCAGCATTAGGGTCAACAAGCTTATTAGAAACCTCAGGCTTACTGGATCTGAATCTCCATTTTAATAAGATCTCTAAGTGACTCACACTCACCAGCTTCTATTAAGAATATAGGCTTTGGTGTTAGATGTAACTAGAGTTTACCTCTCAGTTCAGCCACTTACTGACTAGCCAGTAACCTCTTCACCAGCTTCTTCACATACAAAATCAGTCTCTAGCACTGGTTTTACTTTAGAACAGCCAAGGGAACTCTGTGTCCAGGACATGCCATAATATCTATGGGTGGGATCCAGACATTCAGAGGTTCCCAGGTAACTCTAATGTGCATCCAAGGTCGATGATCAGAGTGATTTGAAGAGTGTGGCCACTGGAGTCAAACTTCATTTGTATCCTCTACCATTTCTCCCACATATTCATATGTAAGATTGACTAGGGTTTTTTTTTTTTTCCTTGAGCACTAAGTACTGAATCTAATTACATCCCAGAACCCTTTTTTTTCTTTTTTACTTTATTTTGAGATAAGGTCTCACTAAGTTGTTAGGTTGCCCAGGCTGGTCTTGAATCTGAGATCCTCCTGCCTCAGACTCTCGGAGTGCTGGCAGGAGAATACCACCATACCTAGCTTGAGCTTGTGCCTTCTTAACCTTTTCCTAAGCTTTAGTTGCTTCATCTGTGAGATGAGTTTGACATACACGTGTCTGAGAGTTCCGAGCATGACGCATATAAAGCACTTGGCACAATGCAATGCTTAGTGAGCATTTGTTATGCTAGACTCTTTATGCTAGACCCAGCTTCATTGGAGAAGGACTTTAGAAAGTGGCATGAGGCTTGAAGTCTCATAAATGCCTATCCAGGGCCATGCTCACATTTTTCTTACAATAGCTGACTCCCACAGGTGGCTGCCAGATTTATGGACCTTGCCTCAGCTAGTTTAAGCAAGTGCCAGTTATGGTGACACACACCTGAGACCAGCACTTGGAAAGCTCAGGCAGGACAGCAAGGTGCAGCCCAGCCTAGGCAACTTAGCAAGACCTTGTCTCAAGATTTTAAAAAGGGGTCTGGGGATGCGGCTCAAGGCAAAAGCCTTGGGTTCAATCTCCAGTACTGAGACCATAAAAGAATTAAAGAGGACTGGAGGAGTAGCAGTGGTTAGAGCACTTGCCTAGCAAGCCTAAAGCCCTGAGTTTGATTCCCATACAAACCAGATGTGATGGTGCACGTCTATAATCCCAGCACTCCAGAGGCTGAGGCAGGAGATTACTGTGAGTTTAAGGCCAGCCTGGGCTACATAGTGAGTTCATGATCAGCCTGGACTGCATAGCAGTGAGACTCTGCCTCAAAAAAAAAAAAAAAAAAAAAAAAAAAAAAAAAAAAAAAAAAAAAAAAAAAAAAAAAAAAAAAAAAAAAAAAAAAAGGAAAAGAAAAGAAAAAAGAAAAAGAAAAAGAAATGCAAAAAGTTACTTTTTCCTAAGTTGGAAAATGTAAGGAAACGGTGCTGGCAAGGAAATGTTCATAACAGGTAGGAGCTGCAACCAAACTGCTACTGTGTAGTCAGCATCAAGTGGAGAGTGGATGGCAGGTCACAGTATGTCTTTCTCCAACTTTAGGCAGCAGCACCTGTACCGCACCCTGTCTCCTTCCTCAACAGTAATCCCCACCACCACCACCACCACCACCACCACCAAAGGGAATCCAGAATTCCAGAGAATTTCTTGAGAGTCTCAAGAAAGACACTTGTCCAACTGCTTTACTGTCTACACTTCTACAAAGGAGAAACTAAGACCCAGGGAACTGATGACTCATAGAGACCTATGCAATTTAAAGCCACAACCACAAGGTATAGACAGACACAGTCAGATGTAGAAGAGGCAGCCTAATAATGAAAAGGAATTGGGGGAGGGGAGAATAGTGCTTTGAAGCAAAGGGTTTTATAAACACTGTGGCTCTAACCTGCAGAGGAGGTAGATAAGCATGTACCCTTTAGTTTGTCCTTAAACTCAACCTCTTACAAAAGGTTAAGGAACACACCCAAGGTTGGAATTGACACTCAGACCTCTCAACTTCCTGGCTTTGCAGCCAGGAGCTAAGCCTCCACCTCCCTTGTCTATCAGGAAAAACATCTGGGTTATAATGCTTGAGGATGGGCTATCAAGGGGGAAATGGTGGAAGTTAGGTTCTTTAAGAAACGTTGAGCAAGACCGTCTAAGACGCAGCCAGGAGCCCCTCCCATGCCCTGAGTCACAAGGTTCAAAAAATTTCTTTGCGTCCATCCTGGATACTTCCCTGGAATGACCTTTATGAAAACCCATTTGCTGAGATGCTGGATGTGAAAAGAGCGCTGAGAATCCAAAGTGCGCGAACACAGAAAGGGCCCAACACGCTCTGTCTGGTAACCAAGTCCTGCCGCATGCTTCATGCTCCATGGCGGCTCCCCAGCCACACGGGTGAGGGCCCACTTAAAGCAAAGCTAGAGGAAGGCAGGACTACATGAAGAAAAAGCAAGGGGAAGTCATCTTTAAGGGCCAAAAGGTTACATAAAACATAATAAAATACAACTGTTTCCTTTAAAAATTTTAATGGACAGGAAATGGTATAGAATAACTGCCAAGTCACATAAATTAACTTTTTGTTAATGTTTGTGATCCAGGAAAGAACGCATTATCAGCCGATGCAAACTACATGGGCGTTTTTGCCAGTTGTTGTCTGGGCGCGTGACTGAGGGCAGGCCATGGACCCATCTTTACATGGTCCAGAAAAAGAGGCGGCTGCCGTATTTGGCAGGCTTCAGGTCTCCTTCTATCTCCGGGTTGGGCTCCGGTCTTGCTCTTGAGTGATAGGGATTCTCTGGTAAAGGTCGATCTGTTTTCACTTTGGTGACCTGGGAAGGGTGAAGACGGAAGAGGCAAAGTTGAAAGGAAGGTTGCAGCAGCCTGACACCATCAACGAGCTCTCTGGGATCTTCTCTCTGCTCCTGCTGTTCCTGCTGCTCCCCAACCTTAAATCCCCACCAAAGCAAGTTCAAAGACAGACACTCATGAAAGCCAACTTTACATCATTCCACATGGTAGAAGTGTAGGATACAGAAGGGAACCTGGTATACACTGTCCTCAAGGGACTCACTGTCTAGTGAGGGGCACAAATGAGACTGTCAATCAGGACTTCTCGATGACCACATTACCTAATGGCAACATTGGAGACCTACAGTGTGTGGGATGGCCGAAGAGCTCTGCACATCTCGCCACACTGAAGCTACAGGTCTGGACTGTTTCTGAGGAGGTAACAGTTTAATTCTGAAGAATGAGCAGGAATCAGGCAGGAAGACAATGGAGGAAGACACTGCAAGTGAGAAGAGCACCTACACCGACAGAGGTATGTCTTCAGAATGGACCAAGCAAAGGCTGCAGCAAGAGTGGTGGGAGTTCAAGCTCTTAATGTTGTTAGAACGATGCTGAGCACATCACTCCACTTCATTCTCACACTCCTATGAGGTCACTCAGCAGAGGTTCACCAAGGTCTCCTGACTGACAGAGAAAGAGCCAGGATATAAAGATCTGTTTACTCTAAAGCCTATCCTTTTTTTTTTTTTAATGTTACTGGGGATTGAAGTAGGGCCTTACACATGACAAGCAAGCACTCTAACACTCAGCTACATCTCTAATCCTTTTTATTTTCTTTTTATGACAGGATCTTACTAAGTTGCCCATGCTGACCTCAAATCTGCAATCTTCCCGCCTCAACTTCTTGAGTAGCTGGAGTTTCAGCTAGCTTCTGTGCATCTAGCTTCAAGCATATACTTTTAAATATCAGGTAACACTGGTAGACATGGCTGAATGATGAAGGTATTGAATAGTACTCAGAGATACTTGGATTTTAACCTGTTGGTGAAGCAGGAAAGTAACCAGCTACATTTGTAGGTTGGGAAATATGGAAATGCAACTGGAAAGAGGCAATAACATAACTGGGGAAGTAAGTCAACAGGCCAAGTGAGATGATGAGGTAGTGAACTGCAGCAGGGAGAGAGAGGGAAGATATCTACACCCATACTATACCCTAAGAGTCACCAAATCCTCAACTTGAAAATCAGAAAAAAATTGTAAAGATAAGGAAATACGCCCAGAAAAGTAGATCAAAGTTATAAGAGTCTTCTGATTATTACTTTAGTGGTAAGAACTCTAAAAGCTACTCCACTTATTTGTAAATTCAGAAACCATTTTTCGAACAAAATTACCATTACAGGTGAGGACCAGGGGGACTGATCTGAGGTAAAGGCACACAGTCATGTCAGAACTGGAGCTGGAACCTAAGTCTCCCAAGTCAAGAGTAGTTTGGTGATGTCTGCTTGCTTTGTTTCTGCCCTAACTGTGGCTCTCTAGCAGATCCTTGTCACTTCCCAGAGTAATTTCACAGAGTAATTCCAAATGCCTCTAGCTAGTACTAAAGCCTTTTCTAGGAATTTAAGGCATTTAATATAAAATTGATCTAGAAAAATGTCTTTCAAACCTAAAGTCATCAAGGACCCCTTGAAAGAATAAATTATTGTGGAAAAAACAATTTTCTCTTCTACAGCATCCCCAAAAAAATAAAGGGGCAGAAGATGCATGTGGTCAAACCAATTATCAAGTAAATGACTTTGGACAGCTTGCTTTAACCCCATCTATAAAGTGGGGTTACAAGTATCTCACAGGTTATTAGAAGATAAAATGAGAAAGCATGCATACAGTATCTGCTATTCAGCAGGTACTCCACTAAATTATTTTCAGCATTACCGTGATGACTGGATTATAAGTAGGAAAAGGAGGTCAGAAACTTCACAGAAGGGGCTATTCCTTCACCGAGGAACAGCACAACAGTTTGTGCTTGCTTAGCAAGAACGAGGCCTTGAGTTCAATTCCCCAGCACCACATAAGCCAGGTGCAGTAGTGCAAGCCTGCAAACCCAACACCGGGAAGGCTGAGGCAGGAGGATTGCCATGAGTTTGAGGCCCACCTGGGCTACACAGTGAGTTCAGGACCAGCTTGGACTATACAGTAATACCCTGTCTCAAAACAAAACAAAACAACCTTCACAGAAGGACATGACATCTAAGCTGAGGCTACACCAGTAAGCAGGAATTCACCAGCAGAACACAGGCAAGGAGAACAAGGGGACAGAACAGAACGAAGAAGTGACTACAGAAGTACGTGAGAATGCAAAAGTAAACAGGAAGTGAAAAGCTACGATGCACACTTTATGCAGTTGATTATCACTTCTCTACCAAGACACTGGATACTGAACTGAAGTATAAAACTCACAGTCCATGTAAGGAAATACATTTTTGAAAGAGTTATGACAATACTTTATCATTTCCCAGGAGTATCTTTTAAATGTTATTATAAAGATTCAGGAATAAATACGTTGAGACTGGGTCTTGCTCTGTAGCACAGGCTGGTCCTGAACTCACTTTGTAGCCCAGGGTGGCCTTGGACTCACAACAATCCTCAGCCTCTAAAATGCTGGGATTATAGGCATGTGCCACCACGCCCGGCTTTATGTGGTGCTGGGGCCTTGCAAGCACTTGAACTGCTGTGCCATTCCTTCAGCTCTAGTTTTATTTCTTAAATGTGTTTTACCACTTTCCTACTGAGAGTCATCATTATTTAAAATAACTTTTTCAATGCAGTAAAAAATACATAAAGAAATTATGCCACATACAAAAAAAAAAAAAAAAAGAGGCAAAGGCATCCCTCTAGTTTTAGCACCAAATTTTTGATCCAACTAGTCATAGATGCTATATGCAAAGGAAAGAGAACTAAAGGTTAATTGGTGATCTATGTGCCCAAGTACTATATAGAGCTCTGTAGAGGTTCTCTAGCATGACTCCCACCATAGCAGAACAGAATCTTGGCCCCACTTGGTAGGATAGAAAACACTATACAATTTGCTCAAGATTCCACAACAGTTCAGTAGTGGAACTGATATTCAAATCTACTATCTGTCTCCCTTCAAGCCTTACTGTTCCCAAAAAAGCCTTGTTACCTGTGCTGCCCCAGAAATACCAGAGGACATGTGAACTGGAAGGGTCTTATTTGCTAGGACATAGAAAGGATGCTATACTTTATCTTACAAACAATGAAAACAGTTTTATACCCAAATTCTTCAGTTTTAGAAGATGAACTGTTTTCCCAAGCCCACAGGGATGTATCTTCTCTTCCTAGAACTAACTGCATGTAGGTTAAAAATTCATCTCCAGGAAGAGAACTGCACTGGGGCCAGCGAAAGGATCAAAAAATGTTCCAGGAGAGACTAATCCAATAATGGTCACGTGGAATAAGAAAGGAGGAGTGAAGAATAAGACATTGTGGCTTCTACCTCTAATGTGTCTACTGACAGTGGCATCACAACTAAGATAGGGAATATGGGTGGAAAGAGAAGGAAAACACATTTTGTAATAAGCATGTACTCTTTTATTCACAGGTGCATTCCTGGAAGATCTAATACCAGCCTAATCCTATTTCCCCAATGAGTTCTATGATAACCTCGAAATTTTTCAACTGACAGTGTTTCACTAAAATTTTGATTATTCTCCTCTACTTTCTCCTCTTCTTCCATTAACTACTTAACCAAAAACAAATCTTCACATGCTGGAAAGGAATATTCTATTAAAAATGGTCCCTTCTGGGTTGTATATGACCACTCTCTAATTGACCTGTGTGGTAAACGTGGACTTCTCCCACTTTGTCTGTACTCACATAGGTCCTTCTCTAACTACCTCGTCTTCCCCCACCTCTGGGCAAGAGTGAGACCTAGCAGCTCTTTTACCTTTGACAGTTCTCCTAGGTCAGGCCGCACCCAGCCCAGTTTATCCAGCACGCACTCGTCAAACTTTGCTTGTTGTTTGCGACAGTAACGAAATGTCTGCAGTCCAGAATAGTCAAGGCAAGTCCAATATTCTGTAAAAGGCTCTGCACAATGACGCTTTATCTGCCTGGAAAGGAGGAATAGGTTAGGGGCAGTTCTTTGGAAAACAATGAAACAGAAAAGTGGGAATGAAAACAGGTACAGACCTCACACACAGAGCCTTGCTTTTTGAAAAATGTGTAACAGTAAACACGTCACAACTTCAGGACCCTTGAGCTGAGAATCAGTAAGCACATAAGAAAAAATCTGAGGAATAAAACCTACTTATGCAGGAAAAAAGAAAAGATTGTGGTATAAGAGACAAGTATGTCACCCCAGAGGAAAACTTGTCTGAGACTTTTTCCCTCAAGTCCAATTCTAAAGAGTACCAGCTTAGCCAATTTAGACGAGGAAGCACAGCCAGAGATGACAGAAAATACAGAGGAGGAGACAGAATTTCAAAAAGCAAATACAAAACCTAAGAAGCAGAAGATCCTGTGGTCACTCATTGTAGAGGCAAGCTGCCCTCCACTTCTCAAATGCCCCAGGTCCTCATTCTACAAATGTACCAAACAAAATAGAAACAATCCTTGTTATAAAGAAGAAAGTCAAACTGGGCGTGGTGGTGCACAACTCTAATTCCAGCTCATTGAGAGGCTGAGGCAGGAATCTATCAAGCTCAAGCCCAGTCTGGTTAAATGTCTTAAGTGGGACTCTATCTCAAAATAAAAGGGACTGGGAATGTAGCTCAGTGCAAAGGCTGTGGGTTCAATCCCTAGTACCAGGGTAAACAAACAAACAAAAGGAAAATTAAATTATACTTTGGCCTCTGGTTAAGATGGAAGAGAACATACAAGTCGTTCTGTGGCTATCAAAAATGGCTGGAGAAAATGTAACTTGTGAATAAAAGCGATAAGCCTCAGTTGTTCTGTAAAACTTCTCTTATCACTCAATCCTGATAGTAATCAAATAAATGCAAATTAAAGCAAGAATAACACCATTATTTCACATATAAATCATATTTGAGGTAGTAGGATAAATTTCCTTTCCCTAAATAAATTAATAATCATGAAGTGTTTGCCTTCCCTACTTCAGAGATCTTGCTACACTCTGAACACACAGATCTTGTTTAAACATCTCAGTTGCCCTCCAGGGATTCTACTAATATGACCAGTTTCCTAGGTACTGTAGGCATAACCCGCACCTACTCATATGTTTTTTTTTTTTTTTTTTTTGAGACAGAGTCTTGTTCTGAGGTCTGCCCTGGCCCTGAACTCATGTGTAACCTAGCTTGGCCTCCAACTCTTTAGCAATCCTCCACTTCAGCCTCCCAAGTGCTGGGATTACAGGCATGCACCATCATAAATAATCAGCTTTACCCTCTTTTTGCGAACCAATCACTTGAGCAGAAAGATACTGTTTCAAGGGAAGTTCTATATTCCTCCAAAATGCTGTGGCAAAGAGAAGCCAACCGGAGCTCTGGTAGTATGGTCTTAGTTACCTGTCCTCAGGAGACCATGGTCTAGTAATGCTACCCCTATCAACTGCAACAGAAAAAAATTCCTCTCAAGGAGACAATTAAGACACTGTGGGAAGCTGTGACATCCAAACAATCTACCTACTAACTCTGAGTCTCAGGAAAACCATTTTTCCAAAGTTCTCTTAGAAAGAAAAGTTTAAACACAAATATTGAAACTTACTAGCAATCAAAGTACTGTCAACTTAAGTATAATGAAATATCATTCCCTACCCAAAAATATTTAAATATGCATACCAAGAGGCAGTTTGGAAGACTGCATAAACTTAAAATAATTCAATAAAATTCAAGAGCAATATTGTTCAGACCCTTTTACAGAACAACCTCATTTACACCAAGGAATTAAAATTAAAAAGATAAAATGCTACATAAAATGGAAGTCACTATAGTATCATCCAAAACAATCCAAAGCTGAAATAATTAGTAATGTTTAATACCCAGAATTGCTCAAGGGCATTATGGCTGACTTATCTACTGATGGAGTATTATACAGTTGTTAAGTGAAGCATTAATTCTTAAAGCACCACAAAGTATGATTATAACCACAAAAATACTTTTGCATGGGGACAAAGACAGCAAAAGCAAAAGATGGAAAGGAATTATTGTGCTATGGTTATTTAAAATTTCCCTTTAATGTCACTGTAGTAGACATCTGTGGGGTTTTGCTATTCAGCAGTTAGTCCTCATTCTTCTGTATTCTGTCTGTCATCTTCCTTTAGGGGAAGAAACCCTCTTAATCTGTCAGCAACGGGGTGTGAATGAAGGTTAGATTACTCCTCACTGACCAATCAGCGCACTTTATCTCCTGAGGCACAAGTGGTTCCACAACTTTCTTAAGGAGTCGGCCAGCCAGGACCAGCAGGCTCAGGGCAGAGACTCTGCTCAGACCACTGGAGAATGACAAAGTCCAGGTTTGCTAATAAAAAAACTTGCAGGGGCTGGTGACTATTTCTGTTATCACAAGGAGAAAGCTCCTTTGAAAATAAGGTCAACATAGAACAGTACACCTAAGAGCTTATGGGGAGAAAAGAGTACACAAAATGACATCAAGTAGCTTGGAAATCATTCGAGCTTTTAGATACAGACCTGCTTGATTCTAGGCCTATTTCTGGACTTCACAGTTGTAAGAGCCAATCCACTGAGTAGAGCTCCTGTCCCTTCAACAGAGCTCTGCCTAATATGGTTGTCATCACGTTTTTTTATAACTATACACCTTGAATTTCCGTACTTAAGAATGAAGCACAATGGCCTACCTCAATATCTGACTCAACATTCTTTTCTTTCCATAACTGTCCACTCTGTTGTAATGATAAGAACTTAGTGAATGCCTGCTAACAAGCACTGTGCTAGGCTATTGTTATGTACCTTTTCAGATTTTCACAGCAATATTTTATACATTAAGTCTATCATTTTACAGTTTGGAAACAGACTCATGGAGATTAAAGAACTTACCACATAAAAACAAAACAAAAATACCTATCATTTACTGAGTGTTTTCCTTGGTCTATTTAATTCCAAAGCCTATGAACTTCCTAGTAAAATTATTCTTCCATTTAATTAGCTGGATATTTCCTTATTCAAGAATACCTTGTTTCAATGGGATTACATGAAATTAGAAAGCTTCTGCACAGCAAAGAAAACGATCAACAGAGTAAAAAGAGCACTCAAGGAATGGGAAAAAATATTTGCCAGCTACTCCTCAGACAGAGGATTATTCTCAAGAATATATAAAGAAGGGACTGGAGGAATGGCTGAGCAGTTAAAGCGCTTGAGCAGGCGCTAAGCCAAGTACTAAGTACCCAAGTTCGATTCCCCAGTACCACATAAGCTGGGTGTGGTGGCGCACGCCTGTAATCCCAGCACTCGGGAGGCTGAGACAGGAGGACTGTCATGAGTCCAAGGCCAGCCTGGACTCTGAAGTGAATTCAAGACCAGCCTGGACCACAGAGCAAGACTCTGTCTCAAAAAAAAATATATATATATATATACATATATATATATAAATAACTGAAAAAAATTAGGCCCTCTGAAATAAAGGAGCCAATCAAAGAATGGGAATCTGAAATGAACAAATAAGAAGTCCAAGTGGCCAATATATATATGAAAAAAAATGTTTAACATCTTTAGACATATGATAAATGCAAATCAAAAAAACAATGAGGTTCCATCTAACACCAGTTAAGAATGGCCAGTATTAAGAACCCAAAAAACAACAAATGCCAGCAAGGCTGTGAGGAAATAAATGAAACCTTCTACATTGTGGATGGGACTGTAAACTGGTACAACCACTATGGAGATTCCTCAAAAAACTGAAAATAGATATTCCATTTGACCCAGTTTACCTCTTCTGGGTATCTTGCCAAAAGAGTTAAAGTCATTATACAATAGTGACACATGCATTCCCATGTTTGTAGCAGCACAATTTATAATAGCCAAATCCTGGAAGAAGCCAGTTTGACCAACTATATAGATGACTGGAAAAGAAGATATTACACACACACACACACACACACACACACACACACACACACACACACACACACAATGGAGTACTACTCTGCCATAAAGAATGACAAATTTGAGTCATTTGTAGGAAAACAGATGAATCTTGAGACCATTATGCTCACGGAAATGAATCAGATTCAGAAAGGTAAATATCATATGGTTTCTCTAGTACAAAAAAAAAAAACAACCGTTAGAAAAATGTAAGCGATATGGTGGAACGTAAGAAAATGGACTTGGTGGAGAGGGAAAGGGGGAAGTAGGGAAGGTGAGTGGGTGGGATGGAGAAAGGGTCTATAAATTTTTTTAGAAGTTGGGGGGAAGAACACCTTGTTTCAACTACACAGGTGTTAATACCGTAAGATTTTTACCTAAAGAAGTCCAGAGCACATTTGTTGACCATTCTGCCTTCCTCTAAACACCGCCTGGGATCCTTCTCTTCCCACCGGCACAGCATGAACTCCTTGTTGGGCTTGTCACACTGAGCCCCATAGTGATGGGCCGCAGCTTTAAGCACAGCAGAGCTGACTTTCACCTAAGAAACAAAGGAACATGGGAGAAAATATAAGACTTACCACAGACTGAACCAAAGACCCACTTCCTCAATGTTATCTAATGTTGGTCAGAGCAGAGAAACACAGAGCAGCACTGCTCTACCTACCAGAAAATGAAGCCGGCCCTGGTAGCACAGGTCTATCATCCCAGCACTCTGGGGGACCGGGGCAGGATGATCACAAGTTTGCACCCAGGAAGAGTTACCATGACAACCTCACCTTTTCTTTCTCTCTTTGGTACTAGGATTCAAGCCCAGGGTTTCACGCTCTACATCCTTCCCCAGTCCACTTTTTATTTTTGATTTTGAGACAGGGTCCTGCTAGGCCACTAAGTTGCTGTGGGCTGGACTCAGGCATGTGATCTGGGGCTGGAAGAATGGCTCAGTGGTTAAAGCAACTGCCTAGCAAGCACTAAGTCAAGAGCTAAGTACCCAAGTTCGACTCCCCAGCACCACATAGGTGGGGCGTGGTGGCGCACACCCATAATCCCAGCACTCAGGAGGCCAAAATGGAAGTATTACCCTGAGTGCAAGGCCAGCCTGGGCTCCATAGTGAGTTCAGGAGAAGCCTGGGCTACAGAGTGAGACCCTGTCTCTAAATAAATAAATAAATAAATAAGACAAAAATAAAAATTAGAAAAAAATTGTGATCTTCCTGCCACAGCTTCCCACAGTGCTGGAATTATAGGCTAGGCTGTCATGGTAATTCTTTAGGATCAACAATGTATTCAGGATCACAAAGCTCTTTCATATATATTATTTATTCACCTTTACAATAATCTCACTAAATTGATATTATTGTGCTCATTTAGAGATAAAGACATGGCAACTCTAACAGACTCTTGCTTCAAAGGAGAATGGAGACATGTGGGATTTAGGGGGTGAATCAACTCTGGGTTTTACTCAATGTCCACTCTAGGAACAGAATTGATAAGGATGTATGGACTGGGAAATTACAGAGGAAAAGAGATAGGAAGGGTTCACAAAGACCACCTCGTAAGAAACTAGAAGGGATCAGAAAGACTATCTAGTTCAGCTATAACTGGTGAACTTTTAAAAATAAATTTTTTTTGAGGCAGGGTCTCGCTCTGTATTCCAGGTTGATCCTGAACTCACTATGGAGCCCAGGCTATTGCAATCTTCTTGCCTACCGAATGCTGGATTACAGGCACGTGCCACCATGCCAGTTTATGTGGTGCTAGGGAATAGAAGCCAGGGTCTTAAGGTTGCTAGGCAGGCACTTTAACACTGAGCTATTCCTCTAGCCCCAAACTTTCAAAAATTATTAACTTTGAACAAACCCAGGGTTTCTCTCCTTATAATGATGCCTGTCTTCATTTGCATTCCAGTACTTTTTTTTTATTTTATTTTAAAGAAACCAGTGTGGTCACAGACCTCTCCCAGGGAGCTGCAAACAGTACAGGCCCTATACAACAGCTCTACCAATAAGATCCTGCTGGCCTCTTTGTACTATCTTTTCCCATATCACAAAGTTTAACTACTGTAACTTAGCAGTATTTTGTTATCTAGGAGAACTCTCTCTAGTTCTTCCTCTTCAAAATAATTTTGGCTAGTTCTTGGAAAAATACCCCTCCAACAATTTGTATTTGGGTTGCACTAAACTTAGCTACATACTAAATTAAAGAGCAATGGGCACTTTTATTAAACAGGATGAAGACCTCATCTGAAATGCCTGGGACAAGGAGGATTTCAGATTTTTGAAATATTTGCAAACCTGAAGACTGGGACCCAACTCTGTCTAAATCTGATATTTACTTTACACACACTGCTGGAGGTACTTTCATAAAATATTTTTAGTGCACCTGTGTTTTGACTGCAACTTGTCATGATATCAGGTATGGAAACACTTGTGGTATGACATCAGAACTCAAAAAGTTTCGTATTTCCAAGGATGCTCAAGCTGTGCTGTCTTTGTTCAATTTTTTAGGTCCTCTGACAGCCTTTCCCTAGTTATCTTATACAAGCTAATAACAGTAGTCACACATGTGGTCTATATGTGACTGCTAGAACTTAGTAAGCCCCAAGAGGGTAGAGATTTTGTTTTGAAGAGACCCAACACCGTGAAAATAGCAATTTTCTCTAAATATAGTAATAAAGTTTACTAAATACAAAGATGTCTCGGAAATTAATTTTTCCTACATATGGCTATACTTGGGGCACCTTGTAGCATCTAGCACAAGCAGCACTTGAGCACACACCCATTGTCAGGCAATGAGGAATTCAACAGTTAACAAAGGATGTAAGGATGCCTTTTTATCCAGAACGTAATATTTCTTTCCACTTATCCATATGCAGGCCATTCTTGCCCTTTGGTTACAACTAGTTTCCTTCCTACAGGCACTTTGCACATTTCTCATTATTCCTATTTTAGTACTTTTCACACTACCTCAATGGGATATTTTTCCTTTTGAATGTTCAAATTGTTTGTTTATACATTGTACATTCCCTATAGCCATATAAAAATTTATTTGGCTATATTTATTCTAAGTCAAATGTCTTAAAATATCCTAAATGACTGCTTTAATTACTCAATGCCCCTGGTGATCATGACCAAAAAAAGCCTCCAAGATTTTTACTTTGCTTCCCTACAAATGTGGAGTTCTCATCAAAAGGAAGGCATATCTGTGCTACTGGGCATATAAAACACCATCCCTGTCGCACACAAATTAAGGACAAGAACTACTCACTGAATCCATTTCCTAACTGATGAACAAGAGCGATGTGCTTGTGATGACAAGCAGGTCAGTGGCAACTTCAGAACTGGAACCAAAGATTGTGAGCCCTAGCCTGGCCTCTTCCTAGGACACTCCCATCATCGCTGGAGCAGCAAAGAACTTCAGATGTCACCATGTCCCCTCACCTGCTTCTTGACTAAGACCGACGAGTTCCAACAGCTACAGTATCCTCTCACAGCTGCTTACCACGGAGACCCTCTCAACTTCATTCCATTTCCTTTGTCTCAAGAACACAAAATTCAACATCCATCCACATTTATCCACACAAAGCCACCCTGTGTGGTAGAACTAAATAGCCTGCAGCCTGGAAAGTGAGGCAGAGAGAGTCCCAATCTACTGGCTATCAACCTTCCAGTCCTGCTCTTTGCTCCCTTAAATCACATCTTCACCTCTTTTTGTAGAACTTAATTTATAGCAGGTCTTATATTTTCTTTAATTGAGGTAAAATAGAGCATAATACTACTTATATCATAGGAACATTACCAGATCAATTAATACATATAACAATACTACACTCTAGGAAGCTGAGGCAGGAGGATCATTGAGTCTGAGCCTGGTGTGGGCAACTGAGAAACTTAGCCACTTAGCAAGACCCTGTCTCAAAATCAAATTTTTAAAAATGGGCTAAGAATGTAGCTCAGTGTGAAGGCCCTGGGTTCAATCACCACAATAAATAAATAATACATACATACTGAGAGCAGCACCTGAAATATAGAAATTACATCAATATTAACTAAGATTTTTACTCAAAATTGTCAATGGGTTCAAGGATATTTTCCAAAGCTTCTCACTACTTTTTCTTTGTATTTTTCACAACTTTAGTCAATGAGGTCCAAAATGAAATTAACCCGCTCCCCATTTTCCCAAATGTTTTCTTCCCCAGCTACCTAAGCTCTATTGTTAGGCTGTAAATCTGACATTGAATCCTCAACCTTTTCTTTGCTACGTCAGACCAATCATAGGTACATGGACAGATCTTTCCTCTCTCTAAGCACAGTCACCAATTAAATTCATTGATATCTTAGCAAATTATTTTAACAACCACTGAGACCAGTATTCCTGTTTTTCTTTTCCTCTCTTCAATCCAGTCCCATAAAACCATGATCTTCCTGACAATTCTTATTTCACTCTTCTCAAAAGTTTCAGCCTTAACAGCAGAACAAGCCCAAAGTTCTTAGTAAGTAGTCAAAGCTCTAGACCCAGACTATCTTTTTAGTTTTCTCATCCATAACATTTCAAAAGGGGACTATTTGTTCTTCTCTCAGAATAACAAATTCACTGTTCCCAAAGTCCATTTTGGGTTTCCTGCATTTTCCCATCTTCTTACCTTTGCTCAGATGCTACCCTCCCTTGAAGTTATTCTTTCATCTCTGTCCATAAAAATGCCAATCTTCAAATGCCATTATGCTCAAGAAGTGCCTTTTGTATTTCCTTGCCTTACAGAATTGTATAGCTGGAATCATCTCATCTTACAAACAAAACACCAACATCTACAAATTCCAAAAGCAACTAATCAAGTGACTGCGCAGTTAGGCCTATAAGTAAGATTTAACATTAAAAACCTACTCTTTCCTTAAACCATGCCTCCCTCTTTCATAGTATCTACACTTGTACTCTGCCTTATATTTGTTATTCCTGTAATTATCTGTCTCAATTCAATTGTGTGAACCTCAAAGGCAAACTGATTTCAGGAAGAGAACAACTGCATGACATAGAACCTCAGATGTTTGTTGAACCAAATTAAAAGTCCAAACAGAGACACAGTGACTCAAGTTTAACTTAGATTTATGGTGGGGCAAGAAAAAAAAAAAAACACTGACTGGCTCCACGGCAGAAATCCTCCTGCCACCACTTGGCAAATTTCACTTTATTATAAAGTCCTTGAACACACCTAGTAACTTCTTCACCTGAGGAAAATACTAGTTGCCATTCTTACAGACATGTGAGAAGACTAAATGAAATAATGTGAGAAAAAACTTAACATGAGTGTTAATCTTACCTTCTTCTCCTTTAACACTGCCTGATCTTTCCACTACCCAGTCCTGCCATGACAGTATTCTGCCTTAAAACCTTTTGCCTCTTCCCACTGGCTTACCAACAGAATAAAATCCTAACTAACTAGGATGATCTTGTGAAATTACTACCAAGTCCTGTCTCAGCCACATGGACCTCTGTAGGTTCAGCACTTGCCACTTCTCACCAACAGGGTCACCTCAGACAGCATTTAGCTCTTTAAACACACAATATTCTGCTGAGTAAGCCCTCTCATTCTGTTGAGGTTTTGTCCATATTATAAAAGCATGGGTTTCAAACCAGACCCGGATTCATGTTCCAACTCTATATGACACCGAGCAAATCACTTCTCTTCTCAGGGCTTATTATTTACCTAGAATACGAAAAGACCAATAAGACTCTACCTTACAGAGCTGCTGGATTTAGTTTTTTAAAAATGCATTTAAAATAATTATTAGCATCCTGCTTGGCTCTTAGAAATGGCTTGATAAGGCCAGCCCAGTGGCACAGGCCTGTAATCCTGGCACTCAAGAGGCTGAGTTAGGATTCCAGTGGCGCAGGCCTATAATGTCAGCACTGAGAAGGCGGAGGTAGGAGAATTGTAAGGTCCAGCTCAGCCTGTCTTAGTGACTTAAGGAAACCCTGTCTCAAAATCAAAAATGGGCTGAAGATACACAGCTCAGTGTGAAGACCTTGTACTAAGAAAATGAAAGAAGAAAAGCCTCAGCACGAGAAAGAGCACAAGAGCTTGATCTGTTAGCTATTATATATATATATATATATATATGTACTGGGATTACGTGTGTGTGCCACCATGCCCAGGTGTATATGGTGCTGGAGAATGGAACGCAGGGCCTTGAACTTGAAAGGCAAGCATTTTATTAACTGCTGTGCCATTCCTCCAGGCACAAGGATAGGGACTTTCTACTTCACTTCCAACAGCACTAAATACGCTGTACTGCAACCACTCTTTGCCTAGGTCTCCCTATGACAGTACAAACTCTGAAAAGGGACTGTACCTCTTCTATCTGGTGTATGTGCACACGGTCATTGCCCAAATGAATGCTTTAATGATGTCCTGTCACCCAACATCGTCCCACAGCCATCAGCCTGCTCTCCACCACCAGCACCTGCCAGCGGCTCCCTAGCTCCACTCTTTGAAGAGCTCTGCGCTGAACGTACGGCGTCCACGGGACTGTTTGCACTCCTTGTACGGAAGCACGTGGGGCGATATACTCACAAGGAGGTATGAGGGACATAGGGTGGTCATGGTTGATGGCAAGCTTAAAAAGAATCATTATTCACGGAAGCAGGTTACCGTGAGGGGACGCGGGGAACCTGGAACCACAGCCTGATGCCGTGCGGTGGGTCGGGGCGATTTCCCGAGCCGCGCAGGGCCCACTCAGGAGTCGACCTCCGTGCTGCTGCGCGCCTGGGGTCCGCCGCCCAGAGTCAGCGGGGATGAAACACGGCTAGGCCCGGGTTTGGGAGGCTGCAGCCCTCTGCCCCTCCTGCCCGTCCTCCAAACAAGCCTCACCTCCTCGACTTTCAGCTCCTCGAGCGTGGGCAGCTCCACTATCCCCGGCATAGCGGCGGTATCCCGGACTCCCGACGAGGAGCCCTCAGCCGCTCTGCCCCCGTCTCCTTGAATTCCCCTTCCGAACTCCGAGTAGGCCCTCACAGCGCCTGCGCATGCGCGGCCGAGAGCACGCAGGCGCACTGCTCTGCCCAACCACGAGCGACGGAGCATGCGCAATGCCCGGAAGTTCAGGGCTTCCACTGGACGGGGTTTTTCTTAGCACCGCCCATCTCTCCTGGTTACCATGGTGAGGTGAGATGCTCAGAGGACTCTTGGACCCAAAGGCTGGAAGCTAGAAGCAGTCTTCATGGAGTACACCGGAAGCAAGTTTATCGGGGAATACGTAGATGGGAGGTAAGTGCTCCTGTTGATCACTATGTTTTGGATATCTGGGATCAAGAAAAAAAGGCTGTTTAACTCTGTGAAGGACGTTTTTCTAGGCACTTTTACAAACTTGTTCGAGTAACTTGGCACAAATCTAATCAGCACTGGAGCTGAGATTCAGTCACTCCATGTCTAAGGGTGTGTGTGTGTGTGTGTGTGTGTGTGTGTGTGTGTGTGTCCTGTCTGCGAGCTTCAGGTGTGGGATCAGAATAAAATGACAAGCTGTTTGCTCTCATGGAGTTTATAGTCTACTTAGGGATGCATTGTCAATAAATAAAATTGAGAAGATCATGTTAGCTAGTGATAAATGCTCTGAAAACACACATGGAGACTGATGAAGAGGGACTGGCCACTCTTGTGTCCAGTATAGTTATTCCTTAGCATCCGCGGGGAAGTGGTTTCCGGACTCCACGTGGATTTCCTTCCATAGCAGCACTTTCACAGATGAAAAATATTTTGGGGAAAATTGCTTCTGTACACAGACTTTTTATGCTTTTCTTTATTCGCTAAACATTATGGTAATAACAACTATTTGCATAGCATTTATTTTCTGTTAGGTATACAAATAATCTGAATTATACAGGATGATGTATGCAATTTTATATAGACTATTTGGGCATGCATAAATCTGAGAGCCCGAAAACCATTATACTCTGCCTTTACCAAGAGACTTTTTTTTTTTTCAGTCCATGGTTGGTTGAATTCACAAATGCAGAACTCACAGATACATGTTGTCTTTCAAGGTGTTCAGCATCAGAGAATTATTTAAATTATGTATATAAATAATGCTAATGGATTAATAGTAATAGTTATTCAGTTCAACAAATGTTGATTGTGCTCCAAGTACTAGGTCCTGGACTTGGCCTTGGTCATAATTTCTGACCTCAAAAATCTCTTTCAAATACAGTGGGACAAGTTAGCATAACATAGATAACCTCAAATGAGTGTGGCCAGTGCTGTGGTAGACCGAAGCAGAGGACACACAGGCGGCTACTCTTCCTTCTCAGCAACCCTGAATTAGGGAGGTGGAGTCTTTGTTTCATAATTAGAGAAGCTGATGCTGGGTAAGGGGAAGCAGACTGTCAAATGAGTGCTAGTTGTTGGGGTGTGAAGTGAACCTATGGAGATGGAGAAGAGATAAAGGGCAAGATTTGGGTGGGAGCCATGCTCTGTATTCACAGATAGGTGGAATTCTGGAATGTTCCAGGGCTCAAAGGCAGGAGGGATATGTGATCTGGCCAAGGATAGGGGATAGATTCCTAAAGAAAGTGGCAGCATATGGGATGTTATCTCTAAGCCTTTGTCAACCTCACAAGAGAAATGTTACCATCTTCCACTTTAGAAATAAGGAAAGTTAAAGAGCATGAAATCCTGATCCAACTCAGCAGGTAAGTGGTAGAGATGTCTCAGTGGGCATTCCTTATTACAACACCATGAAGTAGTTCAGGCCGGTCTCGCCAATAAAGGAACTGGGGTTAAAAGAAGAGAAATGACCTGCCTACCATTATTGGTACAGAGCTAAGAGGTGATGAAGTCTGAGTTTGAATCCTGTTCTGTATCCAAGTCATATTATTTATGCTCACAAGGCCCTGCTACAGGGAAGTAGTAGAGGTTAGGCACATAGAGATAAGGGTTTGGGCATCAGTGGCACAGAAGTTGAGAACCTACACTTTTTTCCAGTGGGCAGTGTATCGCAGCAGCCACGTTGATGCTTTCGTCCTTGCAATCTTTGTTTTGCTTGAGTTTTTGGGTACCAATGTAACCATGAGAGGGGTTCCTGGACCTGAAGAGGCTTTCTCAGTTTTCCATATTTGGCAAGAAGCCAGCAGTTGTTGTGACTGTTATATTTCTTTTCATAATTTTGTTGTGTATTCTGTATTTATTTTTTAAAAATTAGTACTAGGGTTGTATTTGGGACCTCTCAAATTTCACAGTGTGATGACAGACATCATAGTAGAGGTAAAAAGGATTCAGTGGAGAAAGACCTGTTCTCAAATCTACCACTTACTAGTTGTACCCTTAATTGACATCCGTGCCTCAGTTTCCTCATGTAAAGGGGAAAATAACACACATCTAGTAGGGATGTTCCAAGGGATATCTAATGGAGCATACAAGGTATGGATTGAAAAATACACTGAATGTTTAAATAACAAATTATTACAGTAAAAAACACATTGCCATTAACTCCCCTCAAAATACTCACTGTTGCCTCAAACACATTTATCCCATTATTCTTTCAATTGTGTGCAGTAGTTCTGGAATTCCTCTTGCTTGAGTGTATTTAGTTGAGCTGTCATGGCTGCCTCCAAGTCCTGCATCATTTTACCATATTTATCTTTCATGGTCATTTTGACTTTACAGAGGAGCCAGAAGTAGTAGATTTAGTGAATAAGGTGGCTGAAGATATACAGCAATGTTTTTTATAATATGAGCCTGTCTCTCTGAGATGGCACTTGGCAACAGCATTCATTGCATTTTTGATTGCCCTTATAAAGACACTTATGAGAGAAGGCTTTCATAACTGTTTCAGAAAGTGGCAAAAACTATGAGATAAGTGTGTTCAAGTGAGAGAGAATATTTTGAGGGAGTTTAATGACAGCATCTTTTCCTGTAATACATTTTTAATTTAAACATTCACTGTGTAGCTTGATCACTCCTCATATATGGATTTTATTTTCATGGTAATCAATGGGCTTTCTTCCTTTTCTTTTTTTTTTTTTTTTTTTTGAGAGAGAGAAGATAATTTCCTCTTAGAGTTTTAATTGTTTGTTCCTACCTTGCCCAGGCTGGCCTCAAACTTGCAATCCTCCTGCCTCAGCCTCCCAAGTAGAATTTTCTTTTTGAGTTTAAAGGAAGACAGTAACTTCTCTATAGTAAGAAGTTGGTATTTAACACTTGCTGTATATGGCCTGCCCACTACTAGTAGAACTGTAAAATGGAGGGGATGGATTTGTAATTTTGCCATGATATTTATATATACAAAATACTCAAGATCAATGTTAACATTATGTGTAGCATCTATACATATCGTAAAATGGGGAACAAAACAAATATCAAGAAATGTAAAATGGTACAATTGCTTTGGAAAAGTTTTGGCAGCTTTTTTTTTCCTTTTGTTTGTTTGTTTGAGCGTTTTTTGGGCAATTTCTTAAAAGGTGAAATTGTTTTTCTACTCCCAAACATTTACCGCATGGAAATAAAAGTATATTTTCACACAAAGTCACCTATATAAGTATCTATGGCATCTTTAGTTGTAATATGCAAAAACTGAAAGTAGCTCAGAGTGTCCCATCAGTGAGTAAATGAATAAATTGTAGTATATCTATTTATTGAAATACTATACAGCAATGAAAAGGAGTAGACTTTTGGTACATAAAACAACAACATGAATGAATCACAAATTGTATTGGATAAAAGAACACAGAACCAAAAGAGGATATACACAAGCCTGGGGATAGAGCACATGGTAGAATATACAAACTTCTAGGTTCAATCTTCAACACACACAGCCACAAAACAGAGTGCATATTATATGATGGCAATTATCTAAAATTCTATAAAATGTGAGCTAATCTATCATGACACAAAGCAGACCAGTGATTGTCTGAACACGAAGGCTATGAGGTGGAGGCAAGTAGGCCATGAAGAAACTTTGGGGCGTAACAAATATATTAACTATCTTGATTGTAATGATGGTTTCCCAAGTGTTGGCCAAAACAATATCAAATTATACACTTTAAATATATGTATTTTGTCGTTTGTCAGTTATACTTTAATAAAACTGTTTTCTAAAAAACATTGAGCCATGATTTCCCTGTACCATGTAAGAATATAAGAAAAGGATCAGTCAGATCTCAAGACCATGATGTCCCAGAATAACTTCTAACTTAGTTACTTTTTCGTTGCTTTGATAGAAACCCAACATAGACAAATTAGGGAAGGAAACATGGTTCGTGGGCGGCCGGCAACAATGAAAGCCCATGGCGTAGGTGGTTCCTCGCTGCATTGCAAGAAGTGAGGGAAGACGGGTGGGAGTAGCATACACTCTTCCGGTGCTGTCCTGGTGATCCACCCTTTCTGGATCAAGCCACAGTGTTCCACCCCTTCTGGCCTAAGCTCCCAGGCATCTACCTGTTCCAGCCAGGCCCCTCCCACCAAAAGCACATGGCTCCATAGGTATCCCAGAAAATCCAAACACAACAGGCTTTATGAGAAGACTCCAGATCCAAGCCACAACAGTTGCACAACTGAGTTCTAGATAACTCTCCTGCAAAGCACCACAAGGAAAGCGCCAAAGGAAATGTGGAGACCCAGGGGACAAAGGGAGAACAATAATGTTTACATAGCAACTGCTGTACTGCAGGTAATTTTGCCTGCATCTGCCCCTGATAGAAATTCTAGATGACAGGTATCATTATCTTGTTGTAAAGATAGGAAAAGTAAGGTTCAGAGTAATTGCATAACTTGTCCAAAGTCAGCTGGTTAATAATAATTTGCAGGACAAGGACTGAAACTGAATTCTATGTGACTTGAAAGCCCAGATGCTTTTGGCCATAGAGCCCTGCTGCAGGGCTCCTACCCAGGAGGCATCCAGCTGGGGCAGTTCCCAAAGGCTTCATGGAGAAGATAATATTAGAAGGGAGGTAGGATTTGGTGGGTGGGAAAGCTGGATGAGGAGTGTTTCTTGACTCAGGGAACAGGATGGTAATAGCCCAGAAAAGAGGCACAAGCAGCTCACTGAGCTGAGAGAAGGGTGGACCTAAGGGCTGGGAGGGGAGCTGGAGGATGGGCTGTGACCTGGCCAAGAGATGTCAATACTGTGCACAATTCTGGTGATTGTGGAGGCACTGAAAGAGCCTCTGCCAGGCCAAGCATTCGGCAATGTAATTTATTTCAACTCTGCTTCCTTCTTCATAGTGTAGGCCTATGACAGTAAATTTTGGCTTAAGGAATTAATAAGAGAATAAATGGTAAATATTTGAGATATGGTAATAATATCATCACCATGGATTGACCTGAGGAGAAATTTCAGTCCCATGTGGCATTGCCAGAATCCAAGCTGACCACAGCTTTAGGGCAATGATGATTGTGGGCTCAGGTGTTCTCAGTCTTGAAGGAGGATAAGATAGGGTACCTAGATTTAGGGTTAACAGGCCAGTCACTTCTTAAGTGAGTAACATGGCTGTGTGCAGAGTTGAGAATTTGATCAAGAGGTTTACAAAATGAAGATCAGTCCTTGTTCTACTTTTAGTTGCCAATTGAGCATCTGTAAGCCCAAGTGAAGAGTCACAGGGTTCTTTTCTTTTAGCAAACACCATTTTAAAGCTGCTGTCTGCCTCAGAAGGAAACACAAATCACGCTTTTGATTCGGACCCAGGAATTTGTCTGTCCCCAGACCCTATAGTGGCCTCTGACTATGTCACAGCTACAGCAAGGAGAAAAATGGATAAGATATTCGGAAATGTCATTTCAAGAGCCTGGCAGCTGATTCGCATCTGTCCCATTTAGAGACAGTTTTCATCCTAGCCCAGAATCCAGCTCAAGGCTTTGAACCAGGTGGGTTTGGATGCCTGTCACAGAGATGACAAATTCTCAGGAAGACCTGCTTCAGAGGAAGAGAAGGTGAGCTCTGCTCCAAGTGAGCTAGAGATGGAGATGTCTGAACAGTGGGGCCCAGGTACTAATAAAGGAAGGCGTGGAGGCTGATCTGAGAATGCTCTGGACCATTACTGTGGTGACGGGATTCTCAAGCTAAGAGAAGAGGGAAGGAGAAAAGCTTGTTTTCACACATGAGAAACTCAGTCTTAGAGAAGTGAAGGAACTGGCCAAGGTTGGGGAGGCACCTAGCAGTGGGGCTAGTTGTAACCCAGATCCACACAGCCCAGAAACTACACCCTCACTTCCGGTCAAGAGGGTGGTGGAGTAGAAGAGCTGCACAATGCCTCCTTGTGGAACCACTTTAAAAGTTGAGAATATACTCAAAACTGCTTGTTCAATGTATCTAGGACAGGGAGGACTGCCCCAACAATTGAAAGGAGGCCAGGGGAAGATCAGAAACACAAAGGAACATTTGAAGTGGGGGTGGGGGGAACAGCAGCCTAGGAAGCCATCCCAGGCTGACGCAAACAGCTGGGAACTTCCAGCATCTGCAGACAGAGGAAAGTTGGATTGGAGTCCAGAACCCTCTGACCAAGCTAGGAGAGGAAGGAGCCCCCCAACAACTGAAGGAAGGCCACAGGAAAGTCAGAAGTCCTGAAGACATATTGAAAGTGGGTGAAAACAGCAGCTGACTGAGTGCAACCCTGAGCTGCCAGCATCCAAGATGAAGGTAAGTGTGAAGACTGGAACCTCAGACCAAAGTAAGCATCAATCCAGGAGAAGGGGAAACTGACAGCAGCTGGTGCCCCCGCCTCTGAAAACAAGCCTGTGGATAGTGCATACTACAAATGCACTGTGAGCTTCCCCTAGAAAAGGCCTCCCTGAGCCTAGATCAGAAGCAGCACTCAGCAGCCATAACAGGTAATGACATAAGCAGGAGCCATTTTAAATAAAGAGCCTGGGACTGAACTGATTGGAGTAAAAGAAAGATCAGAATAGTGTGCATCAGGGTTTTGGGGTCACTCTTAAACAGTGCCTAGGAAAAAGCTGGCACAAGGGACAGTTGTGGAGAGGAGAGAAAGGCTGTGGGCCTCCTGAATGGCTGAGTGTAGTGGGAGCACTTCAGGGGGCGGAGAGCCTCACTCTAGGAGAGGGAAGCCAGAAGAGCTTTGCTGAGGGGGCTGGGGATGATCATGACACCTCAGAGGCCATCAGACCATTAGGTCCTTCCTCACTGCCCATTCCCAACATAGAACATCAAAGAATTTAAGCTCCCTGCCCCCATACTCATTCAAAGAAACCTCTCAGGTAGGTCTTTAAAGTGAAGTCCTTCAACAACAGAAATACGGGAAGAAGACAAGGCAACAGGACACCCAGAGACATGCCTGAGACCCCAGAAACTAATGCCATGGGCCCTGAAATAGTGGAACTCACAGGGAAGGAAGTCAAAAAGCAAATACATGTGTTGAACAACCAGTTCAAACAAGATATTCTCAAAGAAATGCAAGCATTGATCAGTGGGCTTAAAGAGGAACTTACTAAATAAATAGTGGTTCTAATGGAAACAAAGCTTACTGAGCATATAGAAGCCACAAATAAAAAGCTAGTTGAAGTAAACAAGGAAATGCAGCATATAAAAGAACATTTTAAGAGAGAAGTGGAAATTCTGAAAAGAAATCTAGATGAAATTCAGGATATGAAAAACTTATTTGAAAGCAGAAGTCAACTTGAACTTTGTCGAGACAGAATTTCAGACCCTGAATACAAGGCTGAGGAAACAAATGCTATAATCAGGCAGGACTCCAAAATTAGATATGAGCAAAGTAGCTGGGTACAACAGTTGATGGATGATTTAAAGAGAACCATTCTCAGAATTATGGGTGTGGGAGAAAGAGCAAATGACAGCACCAAAGGTATAAAGAATTTACTCACTAAAATCATGCAAGAAAATTCCTCAAATCTAGAAAAAGATTAAATTTCAGGTACAAGGAGCTTATAGAACATCAAATAACCTAGCTAGCATTAAAACTCACCACAACATATCATAATCAAAATCTCAGAAATACAACACGAAGAGAAAATACTAAAAGTAGTAAGAGAAAAACAGGCACAATTCTACCAAAGCAAACCCATTTGAATCACTGCAGATTTCTCAATGCAAACTTTAAAGGCCTAGAAAGCCTGGAACAAAACATTTCAAGCTTTAAAAGATAGCTAATGTCAACTCAGGTTGTTGTATCTGGAAAAAGTATCCCTGAAAATTGAAGGAGAAGTAAATATTTTTCATGACCAAGAATCCCTAAAGAAATTTACAACCATTAGCCCAGCATTGCAGAAAATACTTGAAGGAATCTTTGAGAGAGGCAGAGAGACAAGCAGCACCAAAAAACATGGAGGAAAGGAAACATCTAAAGAGAAAATGTAACAAAAATACAGACTGGTGTTTGAATCATTTGATTGGTATACTTCTAAAACAGTACCATCTGTCTTATAAAATCTGTGAACTTTCCCCCATATAATTATCATTTTAATAGTATATTAGTTTGCAAGACATAATAATTATATTCAATGGGGGAACTGGTATAAAATCTTTTAAAATTATGTGTCATGAATTTATGGATGGATAGATAGATAAAATGATGAACCAAATCTGGCAAAATGTTAGTAATTAGTGAAATTTGAGTAAATAACTTAGGAAAGTTAAAAATTCTGAAATAACTAAATATGCCATTATATCTGTTGCCTTAAGTATAATATGCTTATGTGATATAGATTTAAGTTCATTTAATGTAGCAATTTGATAAAGACTTAAGTTCCTTTATTGTAACAACTCACTTACTCAGTCTTTGATGCAAGTTTATCCTAAGAAAACTGATTGATGTAATGACAACCTGAACATATTTTGAATGTACATTTACCTTTCAGTACTCAGCTAAGGCATTTACAATTTAGCTGCCTTTTCTTTCTCACATTTTCTAGCCTTATGAATTACACTGTTATTTTTCTTTTCTCATGTGGACTGGTGGGTGAGACCATGTAATTTCAACAAAGATGTAGTAAGATATAGAAAAAAAGAACGTATGGCAAATATCCCAGTAAAGGACTTTGCTGGACTCAGAAAAGAGGTATCACGATATGGCCACTGCAGCCCATTCTAGTGGTGGGAAGCTGAGCTGAAGAGTGGTAATTTGAGTGGTGAAGTGAGTCAGACACAGAAAATTAAATATGTCAAATACTACATGGTTTCTCTGATTTGGGAAACCCAGAACACAGGCATTGTACAGAGCCACATGGGTATGATCGTGGGAGTGGGGGGTGGGGGTGAGGAGGGTGTTGGAGGGCCAAAAATGGGAAAGGATTGTAGAGTTGGATGTGATATTCATTTCATTGTAAACACTATGTATCATATACATATTAATAAAAATGGTGGGGAAGAAAAGAAACTACACTTTCACCACAGTGCACTTGTGCTTGGGCCCTGTGCCAGAGCACCTTCTGTCATCTCAGGGAACCTGTTTCAGGAGAAAATGCGAGATGGGTACTGTGTCACACACCTATAATCCCAACACTCTGGAAGGCTGAGGCGACAGATTGCAAGTTTGAGCCTGGACGACTTAGTGACTTAGCGAGATCCTATCTCAGAATATAATATTTAAAAAATAAGGTTGGGGACGTAGCTCAGTATAAAAACCCTGTGTTCAAGTCTCAGTATAGCAGCAAAAAAAAAAAAAAAAAAAAAAAAAAAAAAAAAAAAAAAAAAAAAAAAAAAAAAAAAAAAAAAAAAAAAAGCAAAAAACAGTGGTCCTAAGCTCTGAGGAGACCCAGGTGTTCCTCTGGGGAAGTCCTGACTCGATACAAAAGATGAGATTTACAATCCTCGTGGAGGACAGAAAGTGTTGACCCTCCCGCAGTGGTCCTAGCAGAGGTTTGGAGAAGGACAGAGTTAGAAGTGGTGACTTCAGTCAGTAGAGAAGAAGGGAGGCATGAACAAAAGCATGATTCTTAAGCACTCACCATGTCAGCCCTTACTCAGCAACCATGATCTATGAGCTCGGTTAGTTTCAGCATTTGTCTCAGACATGCACCCAGAGGAACCAGCCCATTGGTCCAGTTGGAATTCTGGCTCTGTGTTTCTATACAGGCCCTTCTTCCCTGGTCCAGGGCCTTTACCATACACTGTACAATTTCTTGCGTGTGTCCCCCACGAATGTGAGCTCCCTGTGAACAGAGACTGTCTGCAGCCGCATCACTGTTGTATCTGTATTACATACACCAATCCCAGCTCTCAACACTGGCCCTAGTTATAGCGGGTGCTCTGGACATATCTACTGGGAGCAAGGAAGTAAGACAGGGAAGAAGAAAGCCACTCAGAAGCTGGAGAAATGTCTGAGATTATGCGTCTTGAGAGTAGTGGGATAGGGCTCAAACGCATATCGCCTGTCTTGAAATTCCCTACTTCTTCAAAGAAATATGCGGTTTAGTGGGCAGGGGTTCATCTGTCACAAGAGGCAAGGAAGACACAGGATCAGTTGCGTGAGCCCTGTCTCCACTTGGGTTTCTCCTTTGAGAGCCTCCCTACCCTCTCTGGGCCTAGCAAGGAGTTGTTTCAGTGGACAGCAGGAATTCCGGGACAGCCTGTAGATGAGGGAAGGTTGTGCAGGCCAAACTGTACCTCCATCTTTGAACAACGTTGTTGAACTTTTGAGGGAAACAAAACAAAATCGGTTTGGACAGAATGTTGCTGGGACAATAATGTCTGAGGATGCTGAAAGTGAGGTCTCCACCTTCCCTCCGCGAGTCGTCACAGAGGACTCAGTAACTTCCCCGTGTCCTTACAGGATGGAAGGCAAAGCCGAGTACATCCTCCCTACTGAAACGAGATATGTTGGGGAGATGAAGGACGGCATGTTTCACGGAGAAGGAACTCTGTACTTCCCGAATGGGAGCCGATACGATGCCACCTGGGAGAAGGGAAAGGTCGTAAAGGTGATCAGCTGGGGACTGCAGAGGGAAGGCTGCCCCGTCTGCCTGGGGCCCACCTCCTTCTGTTCTCTTTTCTCCATGCTTCTTGACCTCCCACAGCTCTAGAATCTTTTTCCTCTGGATTTGGACAGGCCCCCAGAGACGTCATGATAAGTTTCAATCCTAGTATGCCAGTTACTGTGTGATCCAGGGCCCAAGACCTTATCTCTCTGAGACTCAGGGTCAGAGGTCTCGTCTTCAGCTTCTAGATGCAGTCAGCATTTCTTGGCCCATGACCACGTTATCCCTCTGACCTCTACTTCTGGCATCACACCGCCTGCCCTCCCTCTGTTTTTGTCCTCATCTTTTCTTGTCTCACCCAGGCCTTCCTATTTCCCTCTTCTAAGGACCCTTGTGGTTACATTGGGCACAACTGGATAAGCCAGGAGGATCTGCCCACTCTAAGATCCTTAACTGAATTGCACCTACAAAATCCCATGTAAGATAGCATATTCACAAGCTCCAGCAGACATGGACATCTTTGGGATACTGTTATTCAGACTACCATAATAATAATAGGCATGTCCTAGGAGAGTTGTGGGAGTAAATCAGGCAAAATATGTGAGCACCTGGCCAAGTTCCTGACATGTAGTAGATAATAAGTGTTAATTTTTACTACTGCCACTTCTGCTACTATCACAAATTAGCTAATCCAAGGGTTCCAAACCTAGGGTTTGTGGACCATGAATAGATTTCAAGGAATAATGAAACCTGATTTTTATATAAAAGTTTCTCTGTATATGAGACTGGTTTTGCTCTGAGCAAATGATACTATAATTTTCATCATTCTCACTAAGACTGTGTTGGGGCCTGACTCATGATCCAAAAAAAGGTTAAAAAACACTTCTTGTTTTAGAACTTGGAGAATCTAAGCCCCAGGAAGGGGATATGACTTACCCAAGGTCACACCGTGAACTAATAGTATTGTGGGAATTTCCACTTATGTTTCCTGATGCCTAGGCCAACACAGTTTCTGCATCCTGAGGCTCACGTTAGCTTTAGACAACAAAAGCAGAATGTATGTGTTTGGACAAAAGGCCATGGCTGATGGCTCTGACCTTTCTAGCTATAATAATAATAATAAAAGAAGAAGAACATTATGAGTGTTTATTATATGTCTGGTACTAGAGGTTTCCAGAGAAAGAGAATTGACAATTATATATATATGGCTGATAAAACCATTATTTCTGATATATATATATATATATATATATACACAATCATATTCTCTCTCAAGAGATTATGGAGATTATGAATGCTGTCCTCTGCAAGTTGGAGGCCCAGGAAAGCCAAGCATGTAGTTCTAGTCCAAACTTGAAGACTGAGAACCAGGAGAGTCAGTACTGTAAGTCCCAGTCAGAGCCCAAAGACCTGAGGGCTGGAAGCCCCGATGTCCAAAGGAGAAAATGGATGTCCGTGCTCAAGCAGAGTAAATTGGCCCTCCCTCTGCCTTTTTGGTCTATTCAGTCCTCAAATCATTGAATGAGGCATGTTCTTTACTCAGCCTACTGATTCAAATGATAATTTCTTCTAGAAACACCTTCACAGACACCTCAGAAATAATGTTTTATCAGCTATCTGGGCATCCTTTAGCCCAGTCAAGCTGACACATAAAATCAACCATCACAGTCAAAAACTATGCTAAATGCTTTACATATACCATCTCTGAATTCTCAGTCACCTCTATTAACTCTGTACCACCACTATCCTACTTTTACAAATGTGGAAGCCGAGAGAGTAGGTCGTATGCCTACGTTCATGCAGAGTTAACCTCACTTTGAGTGGCAGGCACAGAGCTTAGTACTTTATATCCATTTCCTCTGATCCTCAGAACCATAATAACTACGATAGTCATTACCTCTTTTCTGTGCCAATGAGAAGTCATCTCTCCCCTTGACATTGACCTTGACAAGAAAAGATTTTGGGGCTGGCTCCAAATGGCTCAGTGGTTAAAGTACTTGCCTAGCAAACGCTGAGTACCCGAGTTTGATTCCCAGGCACCACATAAGCTGGGCGTGGTGGTGCACGCCTGTAATCCCAGCACTTGGGAGGCTGAGACAGGAGGATTGCTGTGAGTTCAAGGCCAGCCTGGACTCCATAATGAGTTCAGGACCAGCCTGGGCTGCAGAGTGAGACCCTATCTCAAAAAAAAAAAAGAAAAAGAAAAAGAAAAGATTTTGGCTCCTTAATGCATGCCTGCTTCTTATTTTCCAGGGCACTTACACCTTTGAAGATGGGCTGCAGTATGAAGCGAAGCACTGGCATTACTGTGACACCTATGACCGGAGGTTTTACACTGAAATCTGCAATGGCTTGAAACCTGCAGGTATCCAGGCCTCCCCCTCCAGCCTTTGCCTTCAGGCCCAAACTGAGAGGGAAACCAAAGGCAGCTTTAAATATGTGCCCATGGGGCTGGGGTCATGGCTCAGCTGTAAGAGCGCTTGCCAAGGACGCAGAAATCCCTGGGTTTGGTTCCCCAGCACCACATGGTGGCACATGCCTGTAGTCTCGGCACTCAGAGTAAGGGCCGAGGCAAGAGGATTGCAGTGAGTGCAAAGCCAGCCTGGGTTTCATAGTGAATTCAGGACCAGCCTGGATGTTAGAGCAAGACATTGTCTCCCAAAAGTGCCTGTAGCCCAGTGAAGTGCCTTAGAGGAGAAACCGCATCAAAACCAAAAACAGCCTGGAACTAAAAAGGCCAATCCTCAAATCTCAACCCCACTGGACCAGCTAGGGAACTATGAGCAAAGGACTTTACTCCTCTGAACCTCAAAATCGGGTTGGTAGCATCTTCTACCTCACAAGATTGCTATCAATAAGATAGCTCATACAGAGCACTTAGAACATTGACTTGCAGGCGGAGGAGGAGCAAGGCACTTGGCACGTGTTCTTATTTGTGGTAATCCTCTAACCATAAAACAGAAGGGCCAAGAGCAGTACTGACAGAGCCTGAGCTCTGTGGGTAAGTGCTGGCCAAGGTTTTCTGTAATCCCTGTCTCCTTGAGTCTTCAGAGAATCCTGCTCATCAGCCTTCCCATCCCAGAACAGAGAACATTCAGACTGTGTGGTCCAAGCATGTTTTCCAGTGGCAAAGCTCACCTAAGGCCCCACTCTTCTTCTCTGAGACCCCCTGTATCATACTACCTCCCCGTAGAAGCCATGTTCCACTCTTGAGGGCTATATTTGGGCCAAGAACCTTACTTCAGAGAATAGCAGCCTAATAGGCCCCTGCATTTCTAAGTACAGTACCAGTCCAACATCTGGTGAACCTTGAGAACAGCATAGTTTGTGGCACAGAAGAGAAAATGACAGATGGTGAAATTTCTTTGTAAACTGTAGAACAATCCCAACTTAGGTAATGAGAGATAATGTGGTGTAGTTGATGGAACATGGAGCCAAAGGTCTGGATTTGAGTCCCAGCACTCCCCCTCAATAGCTGGGTGAACAAGTCCAGTTTAATTAAGGTAGGAACTTCCAGAAAGCATCCAGGCATTGGAGTCAGACAGGCTTGAGTCCAAACCCTGGCTCCTTCACTTCTTGGCTTTGTGACCTTGGACCTTGGATCCCCTGGTTGACCCAGCGACCCACCTTTTCTCTCTTTCCTTTGCCAACACTGCCTGCTTCGTTCTTGTGCTGACATCTCCTCCTCCCCTTACCCCCTCACAGCTATTAATGCGGGGATTCCCAGGGTCATCTCTGGCCCAGGGTCATCCCTTTTCTATTATTCTGTACTCTCTCCCTGAACAAGTTCATTTACTTCTAAGCTTTCAGTTGCCGTTAGCTTCCAAAGTGAAATCAGAATCCCAGAGCCTCAGATTCTGTATCTAGCTTCCCCAGTACCTGTATGGGTAACCCCTCATCCTGTCTGCACTGAATTCATTATTATTCGCATCAACTCATTCTCCCCACTGATGGCTACCTCAGTGAATGTCATTTCCATCACCTAGGTAAGCCTGTCTCTCCCTTCTTCTTTGCTCCATATGCAACTAACTGATCACTTGGCTCTATGGGTTCTACTCCTTCAATATATTCAATTATTAGTTCATTCAACAAATATTTCCTGAGCACCTCCACATGCTGGGCAGTGCTCTCCCCATTCTATGCCATGGCCCTATTTCAGACCTTCACCTTCCCCTCAGTTAGCTGACTTCCCAAGATCCCACTTTGAACATCTCTGGACTAGTCATCATTCTGTAATTGTTTTCATCTTCTAAAAATGTGAACCTAGTTGCCACCCATGTGTCCCTCATTTCAATGCCTTCTACTGCCCTCAAGGAGAGGTTCTAATTTCTCAAAATAACTTACATTTTCTGGTTTCTGCTGATGTCCCAAGCTCATTCTGGCTGACCTACACTTCTCAGTTCTTCTTTTTTCTATCCTACCATGTTTGCTTCCTTTCTGTTCACAGAGACCACATTCCCTCTTGCCATTTGTGTTCCTAGAGTCCTCTAACCCTCCCACTTTACCCAAATAACACCTTCCCATCCTTCAGGTCTCAGCTTTACATCCCTTCCCCAGAACACTCTTTCCTGAATTCCTGGACTCGGTGAAGTTTCCCCGTGGCATATCACAGAACGTCTGTGATTCTCTTTCAAAATTTAGATCAAGAGTGTTCATGTCTATCTTCTTGGAGCAAATGTGAGCAATATCAGAGCAGTGCTGGGTCTTATTCACAGCTATATCCCCAATGCATAGCGCATTGCCTACGTGCTATGACAGAAAGCAGTCAGTACAGAGCTCTTGCCAACTGGAGAATAATATTGACATCACAGTGGAGCGAGGACACACTTTGGGTCTTAAGGCAATGTCATTAGCAAACACTTTGTGAGCACGTAGTCCTTGTTAGATACTGGCTGGTTAGATCCAGAGGACAGAGGACTCAGAGCCTCCAGTCTAGATCTAACTTGAAAGCTCTATAAATCACTCCTCCTTAGCTTAGTTATGTCATGAAGTCTTCATGCCCACTGAGGCCTGGGGGACAAAGAGCCCTCAGCCCCCTCACAGCAGCGAGTTCCACCAATATGGAGCCTCTACCAGTCCCACAGCAGTGTAGTAGCCTCCCTGAACCTACCTGGCCTTCCCGTTCTTCTCCAGAGATTCCTCCCAGCAGACCAACTTTATCCTAACAAGCTACTGTCTTCCTGTGTCAGTCTGCATTATGCCTCGGTTGGGGGAGGGCAGGTATTATTACGACACTTCTGTTGTCCTGTTCGCATGGCAAGGTGAGGGTTAAAGGTAGCTCTCGAATTCTCTGAGCATCTGTGAGCTGGACATTGGCTGAGGATTCAGTGAAAGAATAGCTGTAAGACATTTGGCATAAAAGAAATACTCAGTAATCACTAGCCCAATACACATGAATTAGGTCAGGGTCAGGGTCAAGCTCAGGGTTAGAGTTAGGTAATTAGCCAACATCAGAGCACCTACTGTGTGCAAGACACTGAGCTGTGAGCACGGTACTTTGCATTCAGTGGACATCTTGCTCTTCATTCAGAAAACAGAATTATAGGATGTTCAATTAATTTTTAAAAACCTGAAAAGTTATTTGTTACAAGCTCTCCCTTTACTCAGGTCATAGCATTCTAAGATAAACAAACACAGTGCAAGACTTAAGAGGTGCACTCACTCCTTTTTCACTCCAGGGCTCCAATATCTCTGATTTAGAGTCATTCCCATGCTTTCTGTTCTCCTCCCTAAGGTGGGTACAGAGGTCCCATAGCCGAATCACTTCCTAACTAGAAAACCTGGGCAAATTACTTGGCCTCTCTGAGCATCCGTTTTCTTATTCATGAAAGAGAGCCACAGGGTTACTCTGAGGATCACATGAAATCAGAGGAACATTGTGCCTGGTGCATAATAAACATTCAGCCACTCTGGTAGTTTTGGTGAATCAAGGTTCCCCACTGTCCGCCCTTCACCCACCTGTCCTGTTTCTCTCTATTGTTTTCCTTTTATGTGCTCCTCTCTACAAGGTTTCCTGAGTGAGGTTGGGGGATTCACGTTTCTCCCTTTGCCGACAATTTGAATGCTACCCCTCTCTTGAACCTGTCCTACTGTTGACCTGGCCAATTCTAAATCACCCTCAGGGTTACTCTGACTTTATAACCTGTACCTTTTGTTATGGTGTCCCAAAAAACGAAAGTGGATGGGATCAGGGAAAAAAAAAACTGAAGTTCTAGTTCCCATGACTCTGCTCACAGAACTTATCAGAAAGTGTCTCTTAAGTTCAGTTTCTGCTAGGTTTGCCTCTTGCTTGAATTTGAAGTGTTTAGTCCAACAGCACAGCCAGGTAGCCACATTAAGCATACATGTAGGGGTGGGCCTCATGAGGGCACGGGTTTTCCGTTGGCCTTGGTGGTAAACTCATTGTCCGTATTGTCTTGTCAAGATATCTGTCAACTCACCAATATGGACCCACCTCGAAAAATCCCTCAAGGCTATTATGATTGTGGAGATGGCTTCTACAACCCAGTAACAAGAGTCGTCAAGGACTATAAGAACCGATTTCTGAGAAATGCAGGTAGGTTTATGCTGGTATTCTATGGCGTGCTCTCTCTTCCTTTCATCCACATACAGGACTATGCATACATGTGCACACACACCCATGTGTATTTGATAAGAAAGAAGCTTTTGCTTATAAAATACAATATTGATTATCTGGATGTGTCAGTATTTGGACTTCTCGTTGCTGGCATGTTTGCACACAGTCAAAATATGACATCATGGACGTTCATGGTCTAACGAAGCTTACTTTTTTCACGCAGTCCTGAAACTAATGTTTAATGGACACCTAATGCTAGGCACTTCTTGGTGCTGAAGGTAAAATAGAGCAAAGCTAGATATGGACTCCAGTGGAGCTGCGATTTTAATAGACAGCAAACAAGGACTGTAAACATCTGGTTAAATCATGGAGTAAGCATCATTGAAAGGAAAAACTTAACTCTCGAGAGACAGAGAGAGAATGGTCATCTCCGAGAGGTGGGAGTGGTACACGAGGGATATTTGATCCAGAACAGTCATGACAGAGAGGGTTTCAAGAAGAACCTGGTGTTTATGTGGCACCAGTTGACTGAGGGTCCTTTTGTTCACTTTGGATGGCAATCAAGAACAGGCAAAGTATAGCGTTTTTTTAGCATTAACAACTGTGAGCTTTGAATGCCAGAGGCTGTCATCTTGTAGTGTTAGTGGACCTCTGTACTCTCCTGGCAGTTGGAACCAGAAGCTACCGGCAGTCCTAAGTAACTCTTCCAGTGACTGGAGCTAGCACCACCCAGCAATTCTCTGTTATTCTCTGCTGCTGGCTGTCTTCAGGGTTATTAGCTTTAGTTGCTGGATGTTTCAGCATCAGTCACTTACCAGCTCTTAGCATACCAACTCAGCTTGCTCTACTTGAGATACAAATCACAAACAGATGAGGGTATGCCCCAAAAGATCTATTAGGACCTATTATGCTAAAGTGTGAAAGGGAACAGTTCAGGGACTGACTCGATGAGGATGTGAGGGAAGTTGCTTATACAGAAGAGAAAGGCAGTCTTGCTCATGCAACATGGTCAGACTTTCTATTTAGGTATGGGGCAGAGCTGATTGAGGACAGCTGCAGAGGGCAGAGTCATCTGGGATGGACCTGCAACTGAAATTCACTGCAGCCAAAGCAAATGTCTCCTGCAGCAGCTGTGGAGCATCTGATGTAGCCACGGTCAGCTGTGAGGCTTGGGGACGTCCATGGAAGAAAGGAGAAGAAAAATACCTGTTGGGGAGTATTGGGCTCTTTTCTCACATGCTGAGATCTGACTAATGGGAAGCTTACCACACACCTGGGAAGTGAGTTCTGAGCCAGAGGAAACAGCACAGGTACAAGATCAGAGGGGAGCACTACCACGCAGCCCAGGAAGCCTGGTGGGCCTCTCAGCAAGCTGGAAGATCCAGAACTTGACTTTAGTGAATGAATTCAAGAATGATCAGACTGAGACAAACTGACTTACAGTGACTAAACTCACAAGAAACCATACAAATAAGAACATAAGCATATTCCTTTGACACAAGTGATCCTTAAAACTTTCCCTTTTCTGGGCTGGGGGTTGTTCTATGGCCAGGGTACCTGTCTAAGGCCTTAGGTTTGATTCCCCAGCACCACATAAAAATTAGCCAAGTGGTGATGCACAGCACTCAGGAAGCCAAGGCAAGAGGATTGCCATGAGTTCACCACAGACCAGCTGTCTGATCATGGGTAGCTCACTTTTTCTTTCAGAACCTGTTTCCTTTTCTGTAAACTGGGCAAAATTTCAGCACTCAATTGGAAAAGTTGTAGTTAGGAAATTTGGATTTAGTATTCAAAATACACAGACCAGCACCTGGTCCGGGATAGGTGTTTAGCGACTGGTAGTTATGGCTGTTATTATGATCACTGTTGACTCAGGCTGGAGCAAAGAAATGAATTAGGCTCTGGAATTTGTTAAGCTCTCTCTTGGTGGTTATTGTGGTTTGGATCTGGAATATCCCCCCAGAGTCTCATGTGTTTGGATGTTACGGATTATCTATGGAACCATGTACTGTTAGGTGATCAAGGCCTGGTCTAGAGGGTGGATTATGAGTGTGTGGTAGAAGATAGGCATGTTGCAGACTATAGATTACAGGCGCGTGGATTGGATTATAAGCTTGTGGTGGAGGCTTAGACCTGAAAGGGGAGGAACACTAAGGCTGGACCCAGAAGGGGCAGATCACTTGGGCAGGAGCTGGAAGGATATATGCTACTTCCTTCCTGTGAGGATTGGCCTCCACTTCCGCCTCTACGTCCATTGTTGGTGACCTCCTGAAACTGTGAGTTAAAATTAAGTTTTCCTTCCCTAATTTGTGGATGTTGGGTGTTGAGTCACAATGACGAAAAAGTAACTAAGAAAATGATCAAAAGAAAAGTCTCCAGGGAAACAGGATGGATACATTTGGCCTTACTGCCTTCTCAGGGGGGTTGCCTGGGAAATGAAGCACTTATGACATTAGAGGCCTGCAGGCTCTTGGTCATGGCATTCAGAGCCCCAGCCTAACTGTGAAGGCTCACCTTTCATTTTCCGGGCCCTCTCAACGCCTCTTCTAGTTTGGCCAGGCTGGCTGCCCTCCATCAGTAAATACACTGAGCACTTTTTACTCCTTGTTCTCACCTCGTATATTCCCCAGCACAAAATGCCTTTGCTTCTCCACTAATCGCAGGCCTTCTCAACCCTCAGCGCTCTCAGCACATAAGAGAAGACCATGAAATCTTTCTCTCCAACCACCAAATAAGGGTATGTGGCTTTGGCCGTGCCTCCGCAGCCAAGGGAAATGAAGCTCAGAGAAGAATGCTCATTGTGAGGGATTCTTGCCAGGCCCTGTGCACTTTGCCAGCGTATATCATATACATATTCCAAGTGGGTAATTTGCATGAGCCATAGTCTGCATTGTACTGCTGGGCTCAGATAGTTTAACAACTTACTCATAGTTACACAGCTAGTGACAAAGTCAGAATCCAACCCAAGTCTCAAAATCCATTTGGTATGGTTTATTTAGTATGGATAGTATCCCCAACAGTCCATGTGCTAAAAGCTTGGACCCTAGGGGGTGCTATTGGTCCTTATGAGGTCGGACCTTATGAGAGGTCCCGAGGTCATGAGGAGAATGCCATCAAAGGGCACTGTGGAACTCAGCCTCAGTCTCCATACTTGGCTTTCTGGCCTGTGATGTAAGCAGTTTGCTCCGCCATGTGCTCCCACCATGAGATGCTGCTTAATCGGAGAGCCAAGGCAATAGAGCTGACCAATCGCGGACCAAAACTTCAGAATTATGAATTAAACTATTTCTCTTTATGAGTTAATCATCTCAGGTATCCAATTATAGTAATAGAATATAAGTAATGTCTTTGTTCTTTTCATTCTTCTTCCCAGCTTTGTGCCTTCTGGTCTATGCTCATCTATTTCCTCTCCTAAATGTTATTCCACCAAACACAGCTCCTGGCTCAGTAAGGCTTCTAAATGAATGAAGAGGTCCATTTTAAATTCTTAAGACATATACACCAAAATGAGAGGCTACCTTATTTGAAAATGAGCCTTTTCTATACTGTGAGCCAGTAAGGAAGCATTCGAAGATATATGGTATAATTACCTTTAGTATGATGGAAAGTCAGGGATTAACTAACGTAACCCCTCCCACACCTCCACATCAGTCTTCTCAGGAAGGATAAGTCAGAGCCATATTGACAGGTCGTAGTTTATCTCTTTCGTATAGCTGTTGCTTGCCTCAGTGTTACTAGTAGGAACCATTTGCAAAATAACTGTACTACTAATCCTTACTCCCTCCCCCCCCAATTAATGATACCCCATGCGAGTGTCTCAGATGAAAGGCACATTATTAATATTCAAAGAAAAAACCCTCATAACCATTTTAACATATACAACTAACAATGAACTAAATTTGCTTTGTGGAAGACAGAGAGTGAGCATCCCAAATTAGTTGATGTAAAAGCTGAAAATCTTCCCCGAAAGGTCTCAGTACCATCTTCAAAGAATATCCTGATCATCAGAAACGTCGTCAAGATTCCCGCCAACATTATCCCCTTTGTTGTCTGAAATGTCGAATCAAGCACATCTGGCAAATGTCCTAGAGCTCACAAATCTTTCAAACAGCGTATAATTCCCAATGGTTAAAGAGATAACGCCATCGCTTAATCGCGCTGCTCTTCAAAATAGCACCAACTTTCTTCAATCAGAAACAATGGCTTTGGCTTCTTAAAAATATCACACACCAGTGATTATTTGCAGAGAGAGAGCCCTTCTGCATTTGAACCTGTGGGTTCCAGACAGATTTCAAATCAAGACCACAAGCCTCATTTGAATATATCCTCTGGAAAGTGGACAATGAGAATCAAGGGGTATGAATTGGGGTCCAAAAATGTGACCTGGCTTGTCGAATTTGGAGGCTTTGAGAGATGACGGCTGGTTTGCCTCACCGGAATGTGGAGGAGAGCAATGAAGATGATGCGGCAATGAAAGCCAATATCGCTGCATGTTTCCTACGCACCGGGCACCCCACTGATGAGGAGGAAGTCCTCATGTGAGCCTCGTGTGACAGTTGAGGAAACTGAGGCGGCTGCATCTAAACATTGCCGCAGGAAATTTGGCTGGAATGGATCCACACTTACACCTCCTGTGATCTTTCCTTTTCCACTTACCCTGGCCAACTCTACGACCGTCTATCCAAAGGGGCCTGGGCCAGGAGCCCCGGCAGCAGTGTTTATCTGCTACTCACCCATCTTTAGAAAAGGGTGAGCACTGAGAAAGGAAAGGCCACTCTGGTCTTCTAAGATTTCTCTGGCACCATTTAAACAGTTGAAAACTGGAAACATCTCAAATACCCAAAAGGAAGGGAAATAACATGATTTTTTTACAGTAGAATACAATGCAGCATTTAAAATGGCAGTAGAGACATGCTTTATTGATGTACAAAGTATTCAATTCATATTCTATTGAAAGTAAAAAAGCAAGATAATAATAGTCACCAGCATTTATGTGCAGTCACTGTGTTCCAGGTACCAGTGTAAGCACGTTAGATGTATTATTTCATTCCATCTAATCCTCATGGTGATTACCCTTCAAGTAGTTATCTTTATTATTCCCACTTTACAGATGATAAAACTGAGCTGAGGTGAAATGCCTTGTCCAAAATCGGGAAGTAATAAGTGGCAGAGCTAGAACTTGAACCCTGGTCCTGCTGGCTCCAATGCTAAAAATGACATTTCAGCTGGTTCTGGGTGAGTTGGTCAGCTAGTGAAAGCAAAAACAAACCAAGGGCATTCCTAGCAGTCCAGAGAGATAAAAGTTACACATCGAAGAGTCTAAGATTGCACTGTTGATTCCTTTTCCCAAGATAATTCTCTACCCATTTTATTGCTTAAAAACTGGCCAAAAGGGTTGGTGGTGTAGCTCAGTGACAGAGTACTTGCCTAGCATGTAGGAGGCTAGGATTCCATCCCCAGCCTGCAAAAATAAACAAACACTGGCCAATAAACAAGAGTCTTTCAAAGCCATTGACAAACCAAGACTCCTGTGTGCCTTCTCCAGATCAGTGAGAAACCTGGGATCCAGGAGGGCTAATCACACGCCTGACCTCACACAGCCTATCTGTAGCAGGGCTGGGGCCGAACCCCAGCTTCCCACCACCAGCCATGGCTCCTTCAAAAACGCAGTCTCCCTCTCAGTGCCTCCTTCGCGGTTTCTGCAAAATGGCTGAGTAAGTCTCCTGCACAGCCCCTCCCATCATCTCTCCAGCACGACAAAAGGCAATTTACCCAAATGTTATAATCACCTGGAGGCTGGCACGCAGGGGCATCCCTGCTTTATCTGTAGTATTGTTAGCAGCACCATAATGAAGGCTTTGTGGAGGGATAATATCACACTCGTAACTGCCAGATAAAGTGCCCACACCAATTACACATCCCTGCCAGCAGACATGGGTACGTGCGGTAAGCGAAAGAGGTAGGAAGGGAAGTTGGAAGCATGGAAAAGCCTCCTGTGCCAGGGACTTACCACATCCTGGTCTTTTCAGGAAATGCCATTTTCCCTATTTGGCAGATGAAGTAACTGAGGCATAGGGAATAGGTTATTTACTAATAGCCATCCTGTTATTAGGGGAAGAACCAGCGTTTGAGCCCAAATTGCTCTGAAACAAGACTTTGTGCTCTCAACCAGTGAGATAGACTGTGGCCTTTTCTGAGGCTCTCCAATAACCTTCTCCCCAGAAAGGTACACTTGAACCCAGAGGGAGAATTTGCTCTATAGAGGGAAGGATCGAACACTCAGAAGCCATCCATGGGCCCCCTCAAGATCTCTGCTCCAGGAATGGCAGCCTGCCCCTGCTTGCTGCCCTCCCTGACCCGGGGAATTGCCCATCGCCATCTTCCTTCCCAAGCCCAGCTCCATAGGCCCTGGAAATTCCCCTTCTAGCCACACTGCCCATTAGATTCAACTAACAATGCACCTCCCACCCCCAGATCAGCCTCTAGGAGGTGTCTGGAAAACACAGCTTCCCCTTGTGTGGCTAGAGTCAGCCCCTGCCAGCACCAGCATGGTCTGTCTACTTTCATGGAAGTGCATGCAAAACCCTCCTTTCCTCCTTAGCCTGTGCTGTGAAAGTCAGGCCGCTAGCTGAAGCTGCCAGCCAGCCTCAGGCGCAGAGCGGCAGCCAGGGTCATGAGCCCGGCTTTGGAGCAGCCAAATCTGCACTCAGGGTCTAGCTTTGCTGCTTATCAGCTGTGTGGCCTGGCGCTAGACTCTTAATGTCTCTGAACTTCAGTTCTCTCATCTGAAAAAGAATGGAAGTAGAAATGGGACCTGCCTTTTAAGTCCTGAGCATGAAGGGAGATAATGCCAGGATATGGCAAGAATGGGTCCTGGCCACGCTAAGTACTTGGTGTCTGTCACTGATTACAGGGATGGCTATTTGTACCTTGAAATGAAAAGCTGAAAAACAGGAGCCTCTTAACTCCATATTCCAGAGGGGAGCCAGTGTCACCTTGGCAAGCTGCATTCTGGCCTCTGCCCGCTGGCCTTTGGCACTGATCTCAAGACTGAATTCGAAGCCTGTGGTTTCCTGATCTCTGCCCCAGCTCCTGGCCTTCTGTTCTGGGTGTGGGCCTAGTCATTTCTCACTTCAAACCCCCATGATCCCCCCAGACACAGTCCTCCTCCAAACCGCAGCGTACATACACTAGGAGGTTATTTGGGGCCCAGACCCGGTGCGCCCACCCTAGCCAGTGCAGGGCTGGGAGGACCCGCTGCATAAACAGATGGACACAAGACTGGTTTGGGGCTCTGTGTACAGAAGTCTTGGCTTCTAGGGAGTCGAAGTACTCAAATGACAAGAAGAAACACTCCACCCCTCAAAATAACATAAGCTGTGAAAGTCATTTATAGAAGGCAGACCAACACAATGTATTTCCTATCACCCTATGTTAATGTTTATTTGAAATACTAAGTAGGAGATTCTTCCCACCCCACCTCCCAAATCTGACTTTCTGTTGCCCAGAGCTGGAATCGCAGTGAGCTGAGGGAGTACAGAGAAGAGTGTGGGTCCCCAGTATAGTCAAGGTGATGTCCTGGGAAACAAGGGGTGTGTCTAAGCCTTAAAGGGCAAGAGGCAGATTTTTGCTTCATGGAACGAAAGGACAGCAAAAGCACAGACACAGCATGGGGTGCCAAGATGGGGCACCTGAGACCTGCTCGTGGGGCTGGACAAGAGGAAGGAGGCTCCCTCCGGCAGTGACAGACACACGGGGCTTTCGCGGGTGTGTCAGAGTGGTTGTGAGCGTGACATTCAAGGCAGGGGACCCAGCACGGTTGGAGCGTGCTTCGGATGCTAGTTACGGGTTGGCTTCTGCCTTTCAGACAATGAGTAGTAAGGACAGGAATTGAGAAACGTTTTTCAGGGAACTGGGTAGTAGCCAAGGGCTGCGGCACTGAAGACAGACTTAGCTATGACCCTGACCTAGTCACTACTGGCAGACGCCTTCATCTCTCTGAGATTCAGTACCACCCCTAGGAAGCAAAGACTGGCAAGAATTCATCGAGTTCTCGTCGGTTGGGAAACTGCAGGTTCCTGCTTACCCTCCCGCTAACCTGCCCCCATTGCCTAAGCCTGATTCACCCCTCAGCACCTGCTAATTGGAAAATGGGCTCTGAAGTCTCCTTGAGTCCATTGTCCATGTGCAGCCAGACAGCAGGGGCAAAAGGAGCAGAGATACAGAACAAAGGCTATGTAGCTGTACAGGACAGCAGAGTGGCCTTGGCCATGGTGCCTGGCTTTTCTGAGCTACTGTAGTAAAGTGGCGAGGCACTATGAACACAAACCAAGTGTTATCGTGCAAAAATTAAAAGCGGGAAGTCAAAGCGAATGGCAGTATAAACAGTGCGGGTGATTTCGCACTGCCTCTGTTCAGCACACACCCTGCAGGGAATGTGGGGAGACCAAGTCAGCAGTCTTCATCGTTAGGGGCCTCTTCCCACAGTACTGAAGATAATCTAATACCGAAGAGTTGGCATCACCTGTAAACTCAAGCTGCCTTTGCATCTACATTTCAAGAGCAGTACACAGAATATTTGCTATGTGACACTTAATGGGATGTTCTCCCACGTGTGCCCTTCCTACAAGGCTCACTGTGAATACAGACACTTCTCCCATGGAGCTCCCCAACTAAAATAACCCCCATGGCATGTACAGAGGTGTCAATGAGGTCTGCATGAAATCAGGTGTGCAATGTATCTGCACAGCCCTGACACAGTGGTGCTTCCTAATTCAAGGTAGTTCTATTCCTTATCCTAGCGACAGCCCTATATCCTGCCCCAGGCCTGACCTTGGAGAACCTATCCCACTCGTATCAATATAATCAAACAAAATGTAACTATAGTCCTATCTTAAATATAAAACTTTTGCTGATAAAACTTTGAAAGGATATTTCTAACTTTGCTTAGTCGATTGTTTGACTACAAGTCTTTAACAATTAATTGGCTGTAATTTCTCGAGAACTGTATGCTTACTGGGGAATTTTGGCAAGATGAGGAAATTGAGCCTGCAAATGGATTTGAAGTGTAGTAATTGTTTTGATTTCTAAATTTAATGATCAAGTCTGAATGCGTTAATTATAACATTTATTAACGTCAGTTTTGCACTTTCTCTTTTTGATGTTCTAGAGTCAATCACTCTTTCCCAACCTCTTATATTTAAATAATCCTTCACAAGCTTGTGGGCACTGGCCCCTGTACTTCCGGTTCCCAGTGCATCGGTCCTAATCCATCTGCCCCAGCCCCACCCAACTCAGAAGAAGCTTCTTTGTAGAGAAAAGTAAGAGCAGCCCCAGGCCTGCCATCTACCCTGTGACAGGCTCTGCCTGGGCAATGTCCTTCAGTCAATATTAATGATGCTGTGGCCTTGGCCTGTGGCCACTACCACTGTCAACAAAGTTCAAAGCCTTTTTCTTGTCAGGAGTTGTGACAGGGATGCCTGGGCGTTGGCTGTCTCCACTGCCTTAGCCCTGCCCCACCAGCTCACACAGCTTGTGTTTGCACTGAAGGTGTGGCATCTGCCCATCTGCCCAGGCTTCCATGATGCCAGCCAGAGTCCTCTGACAATGAACCTTGATCCTGGCGGAAGAGGGCAGCCCCCCATGACAGGAGCCTTCTTCCTCAGAGCCTCTGCAGCCCCATGCTCACTGCTGAGCTGGTGTTTTTGGTGTGTACTTGGCTGTCCACTGAGTGGTGCCTCTTCCTTGTCTGTGCTATCCCACACACACTCAGGTAATCACACACACTGCCACACTTGGTCAGCCACATGTAGTGTGTTGCATGTACACAGAATGTTCCCATACATCACTGTGCATGTTCACCCTTGGACACAGCTGCTCACATACTGATAAGCTCACACCAATTCTCCCTTATGTGCAAGAACGAGTAGGTAGAAACACACATGTTTATGCATGTGTACACACAGTCAGTTTTGCTGAATGTGACTAACACAGAAGCACACTGAGCCTTCCCTTCTGCCATGATGGAATGAAGCAAGCAAGTCATTGGCACCTCTCTATGCCTCAGCTTCCCATCCCAAGCAAGGGCAAGCCCAACTCACACACCAAGGAGGATGATCAGAGCACCACCCACAGATCCAGACCTCCCTCTGTGCTCCACCCTTGAATCTCTTTCCCTACTCCAGGTCAGATGCTCTGTTCCTTTTGAGTCCCCTCCCTTTCCCATTCCCCAGCTTACCCCACTCACACAGGCAGGACCTGCATAGCAGTGGTGACCACAGATGTGCCCAGCCCAGAGGTGTGCCAAGGGGTGGCAGAGCCCAGTGCTTGGCACCCAGTGAACCCAATCTGCCTGTTTGCCCTCCCTGGGCTCACCTGTCCTAGCCTGCTCTCCTGGCTTTGAGCGAAACTCATTAGCTGTTTGGCATCTCTTGATCCTTATGATGTGGATCTTGTATGAAGATCTCCTCCTCCCTGAGGGTTCTCCCACCCTGGCAGGAGACCAGAAGTCTCAGCAGGGTCCTGGTGAGTCCATGGTGCTCCCTATGGACATCCAATTAGGGTATTAAAGACTTCACAGTAAGTCTAGTTTCCACGTCCCGGATCCCCACTGGGTGCCATTCTTCCTGGCCAGTCCCCACTCTGCACTCCACTAGTGGTCTTGTTCAACGCCCCTGTCCAAAACCACCCAGCTGGTTGGAGGCTCAGCATCTGATCCAGGCCTCCCTGGTTCAGAACTCCTTCTAGTCCACTGTGTTTCCATAGGCCCCTAAAAGTCCCATCTTGCAAAACAACTTCTAGTCTCTTTATTTTTAGTATTTTTGTTTTGGGCACTCCCTAGGCGTTATGTCAAGCACTTTTCAGCAATGGCCTCACTCTGTCCTCATGACACACCTTTGAGGCAGGCACTTTATAGATGAGGACATGAGACCCATGGAGGTGTGAGGCCACCTGCCAGAGTAGTGACACAGAGCTTCGAAGCCAGGGCATGCTATTGGCCACCATGCTAGCTGCACAAACATCCAGAAAACAACTGTTTTATTGCAGCTTTTCTGAAACTTTCAGAATCTCCTTCCCTTGTTACCACACTGATGTGCAGACTATACCAGTGCCACTCTTGATGACCTGGGCACAACTCAACAGGCCCAGTGGCCCGTGCAGGCTGGCCCCTCCCACCTCTGCTGTGAGGCAGGCCTCAGTTTTGCGGCTCCTGAGAGTGCTTCGGTGTGACCCCAGACAAGCCAACCTCCCGGTGCGGTGGGGCTGCCCGATCCGGTATTGAGACATGAAAGGCACCAGCAGCTGGTGGCCCTGGACCTGCACGTGGCATGCCTGCCTTGCCCTCCTAGGAGCTCCATTTGCCCAGGGCTGGGAGAAAATCCTCCTCCCTTTGTCCAAATCCCGCAGAGTGAACGTATTACTTTTATGTCTTCAAATTTACATTTCTTTACTCTTCCACTCATGCATGTATTGATTAAATGCTTTTTAAATACCAAATCTGTTCTGGGACCTGACCACACGGCTGCCCCAGGCTGTTGGGAATGACCATGACCAACACTGTGGCCTCAGCCTTGGTCAGGGAAGGCTATTGATTCTGGGCAGGGGGTTGGGTGGGGATGGCCAAGAGGGCACAGGGCCCACCCCTTACTGTGAGAACCCTGAGTCTGGATTGTGACAGGATAGAAGAAAGTCACATTCACCATGCAGCTGTAAATCCATGGCTCCTTTTCTGGCCACCCTGCCTTTAGTGCACTGTGCACTACTTTAGTATACTTTGGGTTGCGAAAGGCTTCCTAGTAAGGAATTATACTTTTTTGAAAGAAATCTTGGAATAACACACTTATGTATTACATTTGATTTTTTGTGTCAAAAGCAATAATTTATTAAACGTAAATTTAAAAAATATATAGCAATTGATATCTTGTTTAGGCTTTATTCATATACACATATGTGAAAGTACATATTTAAATATATATAAAATATATATATATATATAGTTGGAATTTGGAAAATGCCCAGGGTTCTTCTGATGCTCTAAGAAGCCTTGCACCTGAGCCAGGTCCCAAAAGAAAGGGTGGCCCCTCAGGGAAACATGTGCAAAGGCACAGAGGCACTGGGGAGCAGCAGCGCTGGGGTAACTACAATACCTGGAAGTGGCTGCATTTCCAAATGTGAGGTGAACCTGGGAGGAAAGCAGCTGGGTCTGGAGGGCCCTGAAGGCCAGGCTCAGGGGAGCTTTTCATCAGGGTGTCCATGATCAGATCTAAGGTCTCTCTTGCAGCAACTATCTTTGCTTCTCTGTAGGACCGTCATTTTTCCCAACGACCCAAGGAGGCAGGCAGGTAACACAGAAATCATTTCCAAATCTTCAGAGTCAAAGGAAAGACATCTTTCTGCCCCTTAGTGACAGCCCTAAAACTGAAGAGTGCCTGAACAGGACTTCTGGCAGCCGGGTCTCAGTCCCCTCTGTCCCCAGCATTGTACCAGCTACAAGATTTGACTTGTTGATTTGTTTCTTCATTCAGCAGGTATTGACTGTGTACCTGTTTGTGCAAAGCATTCCTCTAATCCCTGGGACACCAGAGGGAACGAGAAGACAAGGCTCTAGGTCTCACTGAAACTTACAGTCCAGGCAGGGGAGAAAGACAATGCGGAAATAGAAGATTCCAGAGAGCAGCATATGCTACGGATCCACTGGGCAATAGGGAGAAGGTTGGATGAGAGGTCACAGGAGGTGACATTTGCATTGAGACCTGGATGCCTGTCATTCAGGGCATGTTTGTCAGTGACAATTGGGGCAAGACAGAATGAAAAAAAAACCCGGCTTATTCAGATCACATGGCAAAGCACTTATTGGGCATCTACTGTATACTGACTGGGTCTAGTAGTCAACAAAGCAGGCAATTGCTACATTGAGAAGAGTCTAACAGGAAAGAAAAAATATTATATAAGAAAAGATTAAAAACCTGGGATATGAGGGAACTGTGAGAAAGAGAGTGAGTGACTTAGGTTTGGGTAGTTGGCAGTGATCTCACCTGCTAGGGTGCACACTGGATCTGAGTTACGTGATTATTGCGAAGATAGTACAGTGTTCTCAATATGCCCCACACCCAGTTTCCCCTATTGCTAATATCTTACATTGAATGATACACTAGTCTCAACTAATGAATTAACCTTGACACTAATAGGGATGGATTAAAGTCCATAGTTAATTTAGATTTCCTCAGTCTTTTCCCATTTTCTGTTCCAGGATTCCACCCAGGATACCACATTCACTTACTTGTGTCTCCTCGGGCTCATCTTTGGGGTGGCTGTTATTCAGGCTTTTCTTGTATTTGATGACAGTGTTGAGGAGAACTGGTTAGGTACTTTGTGGGATATCCCTCAACCGGACTTTGTCATATGCTTTTTCCCATGATTAGACCAGGATTATGAATTTTTGGGGGGAAGACCACAGAAGTGAACTGCCATTTTCATCCAAACATATCAAGGGTATCAAAATGATTTAGTGAAGTTCATGTTAACCTTCAACACCTGGCTGAAGCCAGGTTTCTCCACTGTGAAGTTACTCTTTGCCCAACCCCATTCACTGTGCTTTTCTGGAAGGAAGTCAGCGTGCACGGCCACATGTATTCCTACTCTTTGAATTCTTTGGAATGTTCTACACAGAAAATTTGTCTTTTCTGATTTTAATGCTAGAATTTTTACCTTTAGAAGCTCAAGAACCTGTTAGTATTCCTAGGAACCTAGAAGTGTTCCATTAACAAAACATATGAAATTACCAAGACATTACATTGAAGAGGCCAATAATTATTTTAATTTTTTTCTATTGTCAATATATATTCATGAAAGATTTGGAAAACACGAAACACAGAAAGAAGAGCCTTTCTATTCCTACTGCTCAGAACTGACCACATTTCACATTTCTACTTATTTGAATTTTTCTTCTGTGAATTCTTTGCATGGAACGTACTATCTATATATTTTTTTATCCTTTGCTTCTTTTTTTTGGCCTATTATCTCATCAGAAACATCTCTCCTATGTTTCTGATAAGATAATAACAGACTTCATAACTATTGCCTTCAATAGCTGCTAAATATCCTCTCACATGGCTTACAGTGAGTGTCCAGTGCCTCCCTCCCAAGCTAGCACGAATCCTGGCTTGCAGTCAGTGTTTAGAAATTATTTTGGTAAACAGATGACGATACAACAAAGCAGTCATTCCTTTGTTTTTAGAGACTTATGTCATTTTCCATTCTTTAGATTCTTGTTGTTCTGAGACAGATTATTCCTTCGGGACAGTGTCCCAGAGTGGGATTGGTGGCTCAGTGCAGGCCAAAAACTTTTAAAGATAAATGCACTAAAGGAGAAAGCTGTCTCTTCGCTGTGAACCACCAGCAACGGTGCCAAGGGTAATAATTCACAACTGACTGAAGAATTTGTGAGGTGTGGGGTTTTTTTTCTCATCTCTTTTTCTCTCTCCTCTTCCCCTCCTCCGGCAAAAAAGGGGAAAAATTATCTGAGAAGGTGAAGATGTTCTCAGACAATCATATTAACATATTCCAACAATCGCAATTTGCAAAATAGTAATCACAACTCCCGGGATCTGGGAGGCATTAATCAAAGCTACAGGTTTAATTCCATTTTAAATATTGATGAAATGTGCTTCGGCAGCCTCACCCTGGCGTGGCAGGGCCAGGGGAGCTGGGAGGCGCTGGGGAGGTGGAGGGAGGGTGGGTGAGCAGCTGCCGGAGGGGAGGCATCTGTGATTCAAATTGGTGGCTGTGCAACCAGGTAGAGAGTGAAAGGGGTAGTGAAGAGGGCTGTTAAGTCCATTGCTGTCAATTTGTAACGATCAGGGAGGGGCCCGAGGACCGGTTCAGCACAATACACCCAGTTTGTCTGGTTTCAGGGGTTACCGCTGAAGAGGCTGCAGCTGCACTGATTCGAATAGCCTGGAGACTTCAGAACTGTAATTATCAACCAGGCTGCTCACAGTGTGGCAAAAGTGGGCTCCACCAGCGCTTAACTCCTTGTGTGCTGACACATCACCGTTGCTTTCCCCACCCCTGGTTTGTCAGCCTCAGTTGGACTCCCAGGCAGCTTGCCCAAGGGAAACTGAGGCCCAGCGACCACCTAGGATAGTTCTCAATGATCAGCGCATACTAGCCAGTGGACCTTTTTCCATAAGTCATGTATAAAGAAATAAGGAAGGTGGGGGCAGTTCTGGGCGGGCAGCCTCAACTCTTGACATCTGCTTGGGCTTCGGCTGTAGAGTCTGATGAACTGTGGCTTGTGGCTCCACTCAGCCCCTCTATAAAATGGGAGTAATCCCCTCGCCTGTGGGGCCAATATAGCCATGAGATGCCGTACCTGTAAAGAAGCAGAAGGCCCTCCATGAGCTCCATCTCTCTGACCTTAGGCAAAGAAGGTGGCTCTAGGCAGGGAGATTAGATCCCAAGGGGAGGCGTTCGAGGGCCTTCTGCCTTTCAGTTCCCACCAAGTCCTGTCCTTCCTCAACTTCTGCCATCTGTCACCCAGGAAGTTCTGTCTTCCCATCTCGTAGGCAAGAGGCACTGGTCTTGGCCACGGAAAAGAAGAGGTGAGATCTCCCCAGGCAAGTTAGCCCGGAGGAGAGTGGCCTAAAGGCAAGGATGACACAGGGCAGAGGGGGCCAGTGAGGGAAGGTGGGCCGCCTGCGCAAAAGAGCTTGGGCTCAGCAGGAGCACTGGTGACGGAAGTCTACAGGGTCCATGGCTCTCCCCCCAGAGCAGTTCTCCCGCACATCCCTGAAGGGATGTGCCTGAGAACATTTCCCTCGGCTCTGTTATTCCCAGGAAGCAGCTGAAGCCAATCTCCATCTCCGCCACTAAGAAGAGGGAGAGTAGGATGGCAGGGGGGCCGAGCGAGGAACAGGAGGCAGCGGAAGACAGCCAATAACTGTACCCACAGAAACAAGGAGGGATCCTGAAGACATACCACTGAGCGAAAAGTACAACACAATGAAATCGCTGCACAATGCCATTTTTGTAAATTAAAAACACATTTGTACACAGGACCTCAGTACATATTTTATAGAGCTCTATGCATTTTTAGGGTTATATATCCCGCCATGAGTGTGGGTCCTACTGTGGTGGGGGAGGGGCTGAGTGTAGGTTTGGAAAGGGGGAAAATAAATGTCTTGTGCATACTGCACCGACGACAGCGTGCTGTGCACGTACAACTGCGACTCACTCACTTCTCTATTTGAGGTTTTGAAAAGCGGCACCAGCTTGGTAGTTAGGACAATCCTGGGTTCAGATCCTGGGCTCTCCACACACTGACCCTGAGGCTGTGGACAAGTGGCCTGACCCCTGCCAGCTTCTGTTTGTTCATCTGTGAAGTGGTGGGAAAGATTTCGTGTCAGGAGGGCATAAGGACCACCCAAGGGAGATGGCTCCCGTCAGGGCCTCAGGGACGCCAGAGCTGCCCGACTCCTCTTCTTAATTCTCCAGGAAGGCACCTGAGTCAGCAGGGTGTCGGCGTCCTGGGGAAACCACCAGTTCTTTGAAGGGTCACGAACAGAGAATCCGCAAAGGAAAGGAAACGAATTCCTGTGATGGAGTCAGTGTACTAGCACTACCTGACCCTCTGCACTGGGGTGACATTTGTGATGTGTTAAACCAAGTGAGTACCCAACTGTGGGGCTGCTGTTCTGACTGTCCCCTGGGATCAGACCAGCTGTTCTCCATCCGCAGTATCTACAAATACTTTTGTGTTCAGTTTTCCCAAGACCAGGTGCTCTGCAGAAGGATTAGATTGAAAGGTCTGGTCCTGCCTAGGGCTCAGCAGACAGCCCCCAGCAGCCTGTATTGGAACGTACCCCAGCCCCAAGATTGGGCCTGGGGTACTCCTAGGGCAGAACACAAGGCGTGACCTACTCTTCTTCTTCCCTCCAGATGATGACGAGCATGAGTGGATCATCCGGACGTGTCGGAAAGGCTAAGAAGAGACGGTGGGTCACAGGCTCCGGCCACGAACTACCCTGCACCACTTCCACCACAGATTTCCATCTGCCCTGCTGGCACTAGCTGGCCCAGGGGACAAGCTCTAGCTCCAGCACCTCAGTTCTGACTGAAGAATAAAAGATTTGTGCACTCAGTGGCCCCAACTGGGTTTGCCTTAAACGACTGTTTCTCTAAAGTTAACCTCATTTCACCTGCATCATTATCATCCGGAGAAGTCGTGAATTACAATGCTTCCTGGGCCCCAGCCTAGACTTCCAGTGGGAGCGGGATCCGGCGGTTTGCACTTTGCAGGCGTTTCTGATGCCTGTGAAAGTTTGAGAACCACCATCTTCGATATATGTCATTGAAAGAACAACTAGTGGGCCCAGGCAGCGTGGGCGCTTTTTCTGTGCTCCTCATACAGCTTACAAGGGAGGGGGTGAGAATCGCATTTTGCAGCTGGGGAGTATGAGGTTCAGAGATAGTGACTCACTTGGCCTCAGAAGGCAGCTGGACCTCACCACACTGTGCCCACCAAATCTGGGTTCAAATCCCAGCTTAAACACAGGTACCATGTAACCTTGGCAAAGTCACTTCTCATATAAGACTCAGTTTCCTCACTGTAAAATGGTTAAAATGATGTTGAAAATAAAGCAGCTGAATGGTTCAGGTGAGACCGTGCAAGTAAGAGCTGGCACTTGACAGGGACTCAACAAATGTTTGTTTTAAGGATCACGTTGTTAGCTTGCACATAATCATTCTCAAAATCAGCCCAGAGATCACATTTGTCAGCTGAAAATCAGAGGAGGAAGCAGTGACATGTTTCAGGGCCGATCTGGTGCTCCAAACCCCATCATCGATCACGGTGGCTCGATCCTGATGCCGCAGAGGCTGCGTGTCCCCTGGCAGAGGCAAGAGGGTGAACCAGGCTTGGGAGGACACTGCCAAGGTTTGCAGGGGAAGGAAATCAGAGCTCAAGCAAGGGACCCAGAGCTGTCACAAGGGAAGAGCCAGAATCCTGGGGGGAATTGCTTTTCCCCTCTGGGGCTCCAGTCAACTGGTAGCATGATAGAGTTGAGCTCCCCTGGTGGTTTCCATACTGTGTTTTGAAAACAGAAGGTATGTTTATGTAAAGAAACACATACCCTGTAATCTCAGGACTCTGTGGTTGAGGTAGGAGGATCACAAGTTTGAGTTCAGCCTGGGCAAATCAGTGACTTAGTGATACCCTGTCTCAAAATCAAAACTAAAAATATGGGCAGGATATGTAGCTCAGTGTGAAGAACCTGAGTTCGATCCCCAATACCAAAAAGAAAGGAAAAGAAAAAGAAATGCATACACAAACACATGTGTACACACATATACACACACTTACAATTAAAAGATACGTACTGATACAGAGATAAGTATCAGCAGCTGAGAACTGATTGGAAGAGTAGAGTGGGGAGGGAATGGAGGTAAAAATTAATAATAACTCCGTAGGAGATCTACAAGCAGTGACCATATGCACCATAAACTGAGGTTTACCAGCCACCTACCCAGGGCCACAGAAGTCTGGAGAAGCCTCCACACCCAATAGGCTTTGGCTCAGATATGATGATCTGCAGATGAAAATTTAGACAACCACCAGAAAGATACACTGTCTCATTCCCCTGATTTCATGGTGGCTGGAGCCTGACAAAGCCACTTTGAGAGCCAGTCTTGGGCAGAAACTGGAGCCCTGTCTTCCATCCCATCTCTGCCCATTGTCAGCACTGAGCTCCTCTAGGACAGGGGTGGGGCTTCTCAAAGTCTACACAGCCAATATGTACATGTCCCAGCAAAGAGCTGGTACTCGGGGAGTTCGAGACTAGCCATCAGCCTGATACCCTACAGATTTTACTAAGACGCAGGGGTGATGTGGTAGTTAGAAAAGATTTCCATCGTTGTGCCTTTGCAGTGCAGGTTACTAATGGGGAAGTGGTACCAACTTTCCAGGACCGCACTGTCTAGAAGCCCAGGTAATATGGAAGCCAGACACTCAGACTCTTCACCCGAGATCAGGAAAGAAATGGAATCCCATCATGTTCTAGATTTAAGTGCCAGCACTTCTACTTGCATTAACTTTATTTATTACACAAATAAGACATTTACAAAGCACAACATGAAAGATATGTAACAAAACAGACATTGGTTTTACAAAAAAAAGTGCTTACAATTTTTTTCCTTGTGTATTTGTTTTCCCCTTTTGTTTTGTATTTAAATAAATAGTCTCGACGGTCTGTATGTTCCCAGGCTGCTCTTTACAGGGTAGTGGAGACGTCTGAACTGCGACATGCTACGGCCATGTGGTCCACACAAGGAACAGACCCTGGGGGGAGGCTCAAGGCAGAGTGGGTATTGAATGACCCTGGGCAGAGCTCAGATAGTCACCACATGATGTGATTAGGGCTTTGATCATTAGAAACAAAAATCAAAAGAAAGATTTGAGCTCTTCAAGGCCAGGGATCCAGCCTAGGTGGCTCTTTTATGTCAGTGTCCAGCACAGGGCCAAGCACAGGTCTCCACTGGACGAGTTCTGTACTGCAGCACTGTTGCCACATGAGTGGCTCTTTCTATCTGTCCTTAGTCAGATGTAGTATCTTTGGAAGGGAGCAGATGGAGGTTCTCTTTCTTCTTGGGCCACACCCATGCCGAACCCTTCTCCAGGTCCCACAGAAAAATGGCATATGGGTTCTCATTTTAGTGCCAACATCACACATGTGAATTCTGAAGTCTTATCTAAACTCAGTGAAATAAAAGTACTGCATTTGATTAGCTATGGATGAAAATAGGGACAGCAGCTACATATGTTTCCCTGTCCTAGAGTTTCTTTCCAAAAGCAGGAAAGAAGATTTGGGCTTAAAACATGCTTACTAGCAGCCTCTAGTGGGAAATGCATCAGGTCTCCAAGTAGTTCCAGAATTACAGGATAAGCTTGGGGGGTGGCGGGGCATCCTCTGAAAGCATAAATCATGGTTGTGTGTGGCCCCAGCCCTTTGTTTGGGGTGGAAGAGCTGCAGCAGAATTGGGTAGATGTAAGCACAGCCGTGTTTGGCCTCTTTTTTCAATAGTGGGTGGGGCTGGCTCTGGGCAGAGTTGGTGGGGAAGCCCAGGAGTACAAGCTGGAATCCTAGGCTTGGCATGCTCACCTGGGCAATGAGCAATGGGCACCTCTCTCGGAGAAGGATTGGAATTAACATTCAGCTGGGCTCTCCTCCCTGATCCTCCATGAGTTATTCTCCCCACCAAGAAGACATGACACCTCTATCAGGAGTGAACAAGGAGCCAACAAGGGTCCCCAGTTCTAACCCTCCCAAACACTCAGAAATGTCACCACACAGATCAAATACCATCTCTGTCCTGATTCCTGCATACATGCTAGATCATGGGGTAAAAATCTGCCCCCTCCCAACCTCCTTGCAATGGTTAGTGCCTCTCCCAGTCCAGTGTCCTCTATCCCCCACTGGTCCCTCTGCCTCTTGGTTTGGGCAGGCCTCCATCTCTGCCCTATTGGGCCTCTCAGGGTTGGTCAGTGTCTCTTCTCTTTCTGAATTAACTTGACATAACCAGACAGATGGAAATGATAAAATTAGAAAATAGCTTTCCTTTGGGGACATCCCACAAACACTAGAGTTTTCCAGACAAAAGCAACAGAGTGGATAACATTGGGGGTTGTTGGCTACTCAGAATTCAGAGATGGTTCCAAGGAAGTAGTGCATAAAGGCCAATATGAGTGGGAAGAAAACCTGTAAATTAAGAGGCTGTTGGCATCGCTTGATTCAATTCGCCTTTGCTATTGTGATCAGCTGAAGTTGAAGATGACTCCTGTTCAAGTGGGAAAAACAGGCTGTTGTTTTCACCCTGATTCCAAATTTCAGGGAGCTCTGCCTTCCAAGAGGAGGACTCTGGTGCTCCTGAGGGATTCTGGTTCTCAGCAGGAGAGGAAAAGGCCAGGCCTGGGGGGCCCAGCTGGCGGCAGGCAGGATGGCGGGTAGGGGTGGGTGCGGAGGCGGTAGATCCCTGGCCGTGGCTCAGACACTGGATCTCAGCGGCTGAGAGGCAGCTGTGATGTGCCCATGGACAGATGCGGAAGTGCCGGAAGTGTCAGTACTGAAAAAGGATGACCTGCAAGAGGAGGGGATGGGAACTGGCTGAGCTGGGGGCCAACCCCACCAGGCAGCCTCCAGGGGACTTCAAAGCCATGGAAATGACAATGGGCTCACAGCCTAGATTTGGACTTAAATCCCAGCTCTGCCAATTTACTTGCTGAGAGACTCTGAGCAGCTCATTTCCAGTCCCTGAGCCTGTTTCCTCATCTGTAAAATGGGAGCAACAGGGGAGATTCAGAGATACAGTCACAACAGCAAAAGCCCCGTGGGCATTCTACCCTATGCCTTTCATGATTAATTTCACTGACGCTGCACTTTGACCCCACTGTAATGAGGGAGGTCCATTGCAATCTCTGTTTCACAGGGAGGCGCTGGGGCTCAAAGAGGCGGCAGTTGGTGAGCCCAGAACCACAGAGCTAGAAGAGGTGGACACCACATGGGAAGCCAGGCCTAGCTCCAGATCAAGTTCTCCTTACTTTATACAACGCCATCTCTACCTCTCCAAGGTCACCCTGACAACAGCTGCTGACTGTCTAGTACCCACCAGGCAACAGACTAAGCACTCCACGTGCACTGCATCTTTACAAAGCTAAGAGGACCGTGGTGACTTTTCTTTTCACTCCCTTCACAGAAGCACCTGGCTGACACCTCACTGCCACCTGTACAACCAGCTCCCTGAACTTCAGGTCAAGGATTACTGGCGGGCTGGGCAGTGGGATGTGCCATTTCACAGTGAAATGTGAAGAGGAGGCTTCGAGTGGTCCAGGGACATCCAGTGGGCACCGTGGAACAGTCAATATGTTCTGATCAGAAACGTTTCTTGCCCGGCAACAGTTACCGGAGGAGGCGAGGGAGGACAGCAGGGATGATGACCTCTACAATCCTTCCCTTAGCACCGTGGTCCCCCCTTCCCCACAGTCTCAGTTGCCCACAAATACCAGTATTTGCAACCCCAAAATACCTGTATCTGTCTTGACTCCTTCAAAAAAGAGACTACCTTCATATAACTCCTGTTACAAAATATTGCTACCACTGTTCTATTTTATTATTAGTCACTATGGTTCATCTTTCATGTTGCCTAATTTATAATCTTTATCATAGATATGTATGCCTAGGAAAAAATAGTTTATATAGGGTTCATTAATATCCCTCGTTTGAGAAAGCTGCCTTGAGAATTTTCAGGGCATTCCTATTCATGGTTTTTTTGTCTTAGAACAAATTTCCAATGGAAAAGGTGGGACTACTGTAATCATAACAATAACCTATGGAGCATTTTTGTGTACCAGGTACTGTACTAGGCTCTTATGTTTTGTTTTGTTTTGTTTTGTTTTACAAATCATTGCATTCAATCTCCTTAGCCACCTTAAGTAATGGGAACTATTATTATCTCCATTTTTTAGATGTAGAAACTGAAGCTCTGAGAAGCTTATTGTGCTCCAGGATCTCAGAGAGAAGAGGTGGCAGATATGGAATTCAGGATCGTCTGATTCCTGAGTTCATGCGGCATTCCTAATCCAACCTTCGGCATTGCTACCCAATGGCTTACAGGACACCTGGCTTAGGGCTCTTATTAACAGAAGTTCACTCAGAAGGAATGACCCTGGTCAGACCCCTTCCCTTCACCAGCCTGAATCTCTCCATCTGATTAATGACAACTTGGTTTTAAGAACCTTTCAAGTGCTGTAGTTGTGGGATCGGGGTGCACAACCAGGAAGAAATGTTTCTGGAAACTCACAGGCATATGTAGTCAAATCATGATGCAGTGGAGACAGAAAGCTCCCTTGAGAATTTTCAGGTCATTGTCCTCAAGGCCAGTCCAGCACTGGCCTGGATGACTGGGTTGAGGGATCAGCCCCACTCAGTCTCCTCACAACTGGGCTGACTCAGGCTTGGAGAGACTTGGGAGAAAGCCCACAGAGTCCTGTGCTGACTGCCCAGCCCACACCTGTGACCGTCCAGGCCCACAGGTCTGACTAGATGTGGACAGGAAGGTCCCTGAGAGCTGGCAGAAGGCCTCACAATGAGAGGTCAATAAGTCATGAAAGAGGGAGACACCCTTTAATGCACAGCTTCTGGATACAAAGCTGGGGACACAGCCCAGCAAGAGATGATTCTGGCTCAGCAGACAAATTCAGGGGCCAGAAACCCAAAGCTAAAGCTGCCAGCGCCTAGCCTGGCTCATCTTCCAGGCTGAACCAGACATAACCGCAAGCTTAGCTGAGAAACTAGAAGACAAGGGCTCATCTCCAAGTATTGACCCAGTCCTCTACACTTCCAAGGCCAGCCCCTTTTCCTGCACGTAATGTCCAAGCTCCTCCCTCATTAGACAAGGCCCTTCACAATATGGCTCCTGTCAGCACCATCCCCCATCTCCCTGGGCTTCCATCCCACTGAACACGCTGTGTGACCATCTCAAACACAGGCTCCTCCATGCCTCTGTGCATTTTTACTAACTGATCACTACAGGGACTGAATGAATTCCCTTCTTGTCCTCTGCTTCTCCTCCAGAGCCCATCACTCTCCCTTCTAGGTCTTCTGAGGCCATAATCACCTTGAAGTATCACTTCCCATGTTGAGATCTAAGTTATAAATATCTTGTATGACAGGTCCCTTCACAGTCCCAGTGTCAGGCTAAAAGGACCAATGCTCTCCCACCAGAAAAGTGCAACAACCCTGAGACAGGCAGTGCTAGGATTAAGGCCACCTCTGTTCATGCTCAGTGTGACCCCGGATAAACTACTGTTTATGGGCCTCTGTTGCTACAGGTAAGAAATAAGGGACTGTCACAGCCATCCACCCAGGAAGGCTATAAAGGATAAGGTCAGAGAGAGAACTGCAGAAACTGTGAAGTGTTACCCAAAAGGAAGCGATTATTAAACTGCACAGACCTGAGAGACTAAGACACCCACCACATGCTTGGGCAAAGCATGCCATCTCTCTGAACCTCAGTTTCTTCCTCTTTACATAAGGAAGGCCATCTCCCTGCTCAAAAGGTAGCAGGGACACGCCAATTAGAAGAGGTATGCAAAATGCTGGCCTCAAAAAGAGAAAAAGTTAAACAAACATCGGCTCTTACTATGATGTAAGAGTCTCAGAGGGGATCTTCCTGGGGTGTTCTCCCCATTACCTTATGGCGAGCATGACTATTTACTTGTAAATATATCTGCCCAGCTGGGGTGTCTGTGCCTCTATTCTATAACATTGCTGATAATGCACTTCATGATAGGCGCTCCATCAAGAGCCAGAACCAGAGGAAATGTCCTGAGGGAATATTCCCCAACCCAGGCTGCCCATCAGAATCCCTTGGGCTAGGCATTACACACACAGATCCCTGCACCCAATCCAGGCCTTCTCATCAGATCCTCTGGATTGGGGGAATCTGTTATCTTTCCAAGTTTCCCAGATGATTCCAAGACATGAAAATTGGTATCCACTGGACTAGATGGTCCTGAGGGTCCTTTTGCTCTAAGGCACTGAACCTCTCTACCTAGAAACACCTGCTGATTCAGGGCAAATCCTTGCTTCCCGTGGCACATCATCCCACTCAGCTTCTCTGAGGATCACCACAGTGATATTTCTGCGAGGCCTTCCATGCATGGTCCCCTGCAGGCCCAGGATAAAGTGCAAAGGCTCCATGTGGCAGCCCCAGGGCCCTGTTGCTCACCACCTGTTGTAGTTTAGATCTAAAATGTTCCCTCAACATCTCCTGTGTTTGGGGGACATCAGTGAATTGATAAGTTCGTGGATAAACGTGCTGTTAGGAGACGGAGCCAGGTCAGAAGAGGCAGATCACTGGAAGTTTGACCTAGAAGGGTATATTCTTGTCCCTGGCTCCTTCCTTTTCTGTTTCCCAGCTGTCATGGGATGACCACCTATCCTCTTCCATGCTTTTCCATCATGTGTATCTGCCTGAGAGCCAGCTAACTTTGGACTGAGCCCACTGGAAACTGTAATCCAAAAAACCTTCCATCCTTTAAGTTATGGGTGCCTTGTAATTTGTCCAGGCAACAGGAAAGTGCCTAAGTTGACACCTTTCCTCTCCAGCCTGTGTGCCAGGGACACTGAAGGACTGGGGCATCCTTAAGAGCCAGGATGACTTCTACCTTCTCTGAGGTACTCTAACTCAGCTGCCAGAACTGGGCTTCATGGCTGCTTTCCTCTGGGAAGTTTTCACCACAATTCTCCTTTGCCCCCGCTCCTTCCTGAATCCCGTGGTTTCTTGCATCACAGTTTGGCCATGCTGTCCTAACTATTGAGGTTTATCTCCCCTTCTAGACTGCGGCCTCCTCAGGAGCAGTGACCATGCTTTACCTATCCACCTCCGGTTCCTGTTGCGAATGAACAGATGCACAGGTTCTCACCCAGGCTCTGACCTTGAGCTACATGAATCTATGTCTCCACTTCTAAAATGAGGGGCTATCTTAGAGCATTGAAGGCTACTGGTGAGGTACCCCAGAGCTGAGAAAGTTCCCACTCCCTCCATAGCTCACCTAGCTGAAACTATTTTCATTTGCATGTTGCACAAGATTAAATATAAGTTAGAGAACAAAGCCTTCAAAGCCTCTGGACTGGCTCTAAGTCATAATCTCTGAACAATAAGAGATACTGTTGTACAGAGAGGCCCTGTCGGCTGACAAAGTTCACTTCTGGTCTCTTGTTCCTGAGCCTCACCAGCTCTGACTATTCACTCTCAATAGAGAGGGGGAAAAGGAGGAAGAGAAGAGTCAGTGAGCTGAAGGGAGGCAGGCTTATGGATGACAAAAACCTTTCTGGAGCTCACAGTTTGAGTAAAGGAAAGGCTCCAGTCTGAAAAAAAGAAGGCCACACTGCCTGTAGAGGGACACAAGAAGGCCTTCAGAGGGGCCATGCACGTGGAACACAATGGTAGTACAGTGAATGCACAGGTTGGGCAAACATGGCTTGCCACAGAGAGGCATGGTGCCCATTTAGTAACAGGAAATACCCTAGAAACCCATCCCCGGCAGCAAAACTCTAACCCACCAGACCCAGCCTGGCTCCATTTACCTTCTCACCCCGGTTGGAGAGCGGCCCATCCATGTCGGCTTTGAGGTGGACAGGGGGTGCGGTGTAAGGCAGCCGGCAGTGCACCTGCCCGCACTGTACCTGACCTGTGAATGAGAAGGTGCCTTGGAGCCTGTCCCCCAGTATCCATGCAAGATCCCACCTACCCTGCGTTCTGCAAGCTGGAGGCTTCAAACCAATTCCATCTCTACTACTCACTACCAGGGTGGCCCTGGGCAAGACTTCAGTAGAGTTGCCTGCAATGCTATATGTGAAGGGCTCTAGAGTGTTGTGATTAGCTGAGTGTAACTGCTCACTGATAAACACTCCTTCGTGAATAGGTAGCCTATACATCCAAAAGCAAATCTGTGCCCCATTTTTTCAGGTCCTCATGCATATGTTTCTATCTCCCAGGTATCACCAAATGCCTCCTAGAGGACTTAACAAATGCCTCCTAGAGGACTCTGCTGTGGTAGGCCACCATCCTCTACAACTCACCTGCAGCTTCCCTTTCAGTTTCATTTGTCTAACTTAACACTAGCCATCTGAATTACTGGACAGGTTTATTGCTTGATATTATCTACCTTTGCCAACTGGAATGCAAAATCTATGAAGACAAAAATTCTTATGTTTTCTAGATCCTAGCAGGCTTGTCTAACTTGAGGGCTGCATGTTGGCATATTTGGCTTTGCCCTCGTTGTTTAATATCATGATAAAGATCTTTAAAGGAAGTTGTATTATTTATATACATTAATTATACTACATATTTTACATGTAGCCCAAGACATCTCCTCTTCATTCCCTCAAAAGAGAGGACCAAAAACCCAGTAAGCCACAGGTTGAACATGCCTGTTCTAGATCTGTATAGATTCACATAACCTAGAATGAGGCATGGAATTTAGCAGCTCTTTATATATTTGTTAAATAAAGTTCCATACCCTAGTCCAATATCTAAAATTGTTGGGGAAAATCTACATTTGTGTTTGATCCAATTCTTTCATGCTGAGCCTATTTACTATCACAGGAGAGACGTCTTTGCCTGTCTCTCTTCTCCTAGAAAGAGCCTTGTACAGGGACTTACAACTGATACGTAACTTGGGACTAGTCACGGCGCAGTGCCTTTCTCAACCACAGTTCCCCCATCCTTAGAATAAAACAATTGTATTAAATTAAGAATTCCTAACTGCCTGGGTGTTCAAGGAATCCATAAACAGGCCCGAATTACTCAAATAACTGTGTCTGTGCAATTTTCTGAAAGATTTTCCAAATCCCTCATCAGATTCTAAACTCTAAGGAAAGCTTCAAGAAACTCAGAACCCTATGACTTTAGTTAACTGCAAAGCAGAAATTCATTTTTCTAAGACTGGGCTCTAATACTTTCTTTCCATCAGCATCCAGCTCTAACGCTTCATAAAATTCAAGATTAAATGACTTACGTTAACTATAAAGCAAACTGCTGGGGTGACCAGAATCATTCAGCAAGAGTGGCAAGTCCAGACCTCCCAGTATCTTCTGCCCCAAGTGGAGTTCCATCTCCAGGGGAAGAGGGAAGACTACCCCAATCCTTTCTCTAAGCATCAAAGACAGATCTAGACTTGATCGATGAAGCTCCTAGATCCATTACTGATTCCATACCAAGTACTGACTGGTGGCCCAGACTTCTGCTACCTAGAGAGCCCCTGGTCCTCAGCACTTTTAACAAGTATTTAGTGGGCTCCATGTAGACTTGATGGTATGTCATTGTTTAGAAACTAAAGGGGGAAAGTTTCCCTCCTGCTGAGCAGATGGTTCAGAAATGAGCAGCATGAAGAGGCATGGTACCATCTGGCAGATCGGCACAGGAGAAAGGACTATGCACTCCTAGTTCTACCAATCAAACACAATCAAACCCACCACTATCAAAAGAACAGCTAATACTTATCTGACACCAAATGCTGAAGACTTTCTTGCTTTCTTTTTTTTTTTTTTTTTTTTGAGACTGGGTCTCATCTTGCTCACTCTGTAGCCCAGGCTGGTCCTGAACCCACTATGGAGCCCAAGCTGGCCTTGGACTCATGGCAATCCTCCTGTCTCAGGCTCCCAAGTGCTGGGATTACAGGTGTACACCACCATACCTGGCTTATGTGGTGCTGGGGAATCGAACTCCTCCGGGTACTTAGCACTTGATTTAGCACTTTCTAGAAAAGCACTTTAACCACTGAGCCATTCCTCCAGCCCTGAAGGCTTTCAACTGCTTTGAGATAGGTACTCTTATTGTATTCATTATTTTTTAAACAGATAAGGGAACTAATATTCAGGGAAGCTAAGAAACGTGCCCAATGTAGGACAGTCTGACAGCAACGCCCTCACTTAATCATTAAGGCATACTGACTCCCACTGACTTGGAATGGACCCTTGATTGCCATATCTACTCATTAAGAGTGATCTTTGATGTTAGGGACAGACAAGCCAGTGCCTAGCAGTGGCAGGTACTCCATATGCAGCAGTTAGCAGTCTCTGCTCTCACCCTTTTTCCCCCCTTTTACTCAGAGTCAGAGAAGGGAGTATGTTGTGGTCACTTCTGAGGGTTTACTGATCAAATCTAGCTTCGATAAAACAACCTCAAAGGTAAAGAAAAATGTGCGCTAAGCACCTCCTCTATAGTAGACTCACTGAGCAACTGCTCCCTCAGAAATCCAGGAAGCTTACTCTTTCAGGTTCCTGTTCCAAGGTCACTTCACCATAACCAGCCCCCCAGCTCTCCCGTAGCCTCACTGCTCACCCACATGGCGCCCTTCCCACGTTTAGGAGTTTATGGCCTCTCCACCCTTCTCCCATGCGAACAGGAGTCCCAGGAGCTCCACAGCTCTGATCGTTTGTGTTCACTGTTGTACCTCAGCACTCACTAAAAAAGCAGACCCTCCAAACATAGTTACTGGATACACGAATCCGTGCTCACCCTCTGAGAAACATAACTAATAATATTCCACGTTACAGATGAGGAAAGAGAGGTTAGGTGATTTGGCCAAGGCCTCACAGCTCTGGGTGGTCCTGCCACGATGGCCTGCTCCACAAGACGCATCAGGCCAGGGTACTTTCTGGGCCCGAGACAGACACATTCCGTGTCCTGCAGTCCACAGGCCTTGCCACACCCTTCCCTCTCCGCTAGCCCAGAGGCAGCCTCTCCTCAGTGCCTCCGGCCAGCCTCTTTCCTACAGGCCATCCCAGTGACACCCCAGACTGCCTAGGCCACCAGAACGCTGTCAACAAGACAGGAAGCTTGTCTCACTCTCATCTTAGGCCCGGGAAGTGGAACAGTGGGAACTTAAAAAGCACGTGGTCTCCATCCAGGTACTAATCATCTTTTAAAACGCATCTGAGGAATGGTTAGGTCGCTTGCCTCTACCTAGGGTGCCATCCTGCGGAGGGAGGATGGGGAATTCACCTCCTCTCCACAATCCCTGAGCCCCCACGTTCACCCCCGTGGCTCCGCGTCGACCTCGGCCACCCACGCGCACCCCCTTCCCGCAGACCCGGCGGCTGGGGGGGGGGGGCGTACTTACTCTCAATGTAGCCGTGCAGGGTGACCATGCGGGCCCGCTCCGGGCTGCTGAACGGGGAGTAGTGGATGTCGTCGGACAAGGCGGAGGGAAGGCGGGTCGGGGGCGCCCCTGAGGGCGGCACTGGATGTTGCGGTGTGTGCTTTTTATGACGCGCCCGGCAGTTTTGAAACCACACCTGGAACGACAGCCTCGGCAGCCTCAGCCTCCCGGGAAGAGGTCAGACGCGCTTCCGGGGGTCCCCCAGCAGGTCGGCCTCGCCGCCTCCTTAAAAAGGGCGGCCGAGGGCACCCCCAGCCCCCTGCCACTCAGCACACTCCAAGCCACCAGAGCCCCCGCCCCAGACCTGAAGGCCCCGCCCCCCGAGCCCCACCTGGATGACCCTCCGGCTGAGGCCCGTCATGTCCGCTAGCTTCTGCAAAGTCTGCGCGTCGGGGTTGTTGTCCTGGGCGAACTGCGCCTGCATAACCTGTGGGCCGCCGGAGGGCGATGAGCGCGCGGAGGTCCCCCAGACCCCGGCCCAATCAGAGGCTGCGGACCCGAGGCCACGCCCCGAGCAGCTACCGCTCCCCCACCACGCGCCGGCCCAGGCGGGGGGGTGGAGCCAGAAGGCTCCTTTAAGCCCCGCCTCCTCGAGGCCCCGCCCACGCCCCCTCTCTGGCTTAGGTACCTGCAATTGCTCGGCGGTGAAGGACGTCCGTGCGCGCTTGGCCGGCTTGGGCTGACTGTCCTGTTCCGAGGGCACTGCCCCCTCCAACGTGAGGCCGTTCCCTGGGGGCGACAGAAGCAGCTGACCACGCGTCCCATCTCTTGTAGTGGCAGCCTGGAAAGGACGGGGGTGGGGGAGCTTGTCCCTGGAAGGGTCAGGAGCGGAGTTGGCTGGGAGGGAGGATCCCAGGGTCCTAGTCCCCAGGTCTCTTGAGGGAAAGGGCTTGTGTTTCTGGGCGTACATTCAATAATGAGCGCTTCTCTCTCAGGGTGTTCTTTACGTCTCACAGCCCTAAGGAGAGGTAGCATTATCCCCATTTTACAAAGGAGGAAACTGAGGCTCAGAGAGAAGAAGGCCCAGGTCGGGAAACTACCGACTAGGATGTGACAGCTAAGCGACCATAACACTCCAAACTGGGCTCCCTCCTCTTAAGCTGGGGGAAACTAAAGGCTGGTGGAGATCAGAAACACTCAGGTTACAGAAATGTGACACCCATTGTAGAAAAACAAGTGGAAGAAAAAAAATGTTAGAAAGATACTCATCAAGATGTTGGCCGTGGCTTGCCTCCAAGGAGCCATCAAGGAGACTCTTTCAATATTTCTCTAACTTCTGAAGTTTTAAGGCAATTACATGTCACCTTACTTCTCTAAGGTTTGTTTGTGTTAAGTGAAGTATTTGTTATTCTACTTCCACTTATGTTATTCGTGCTATCATCATTCTAAGCCACTGAGTATATTCCCATTTGAACACTTTATTTTTCTGAATACAAAAGTAATATATAGTCTTTACTAAAAAGCCCAGAAAATTTGAATGAACGCAAAGTAGGTGGAAAATCACCAGCAATTCCACCATTCACAGATAACTACTGCTCACAATTTATTGTAACTTTTTCAATTAGGAAAAAAATTATGGAAAAAATGACAAATGCTCCAACATACATAGATGGAAAAATCTGGAAAGATAAACACTAAAATATGAGCGGAAGTGGCATTCTGAATAGTCTTGATTTTCTCCCTTTTGCTTGGCCGTTTTTAATTTTTTTCTATGATAACTCACTGTGGGTGTATTTGGCGTTTAACGAACAAAATAGTAGACAACACTGAGAGTTAGTCAGTAAGGGGAATCTGAGGCCCAAGCCTTTCAAGTTCTCTTGCACGGTGAGAACTAGGGTGTAACTAGCATGGATAGCCATGACTAGGGGTGGTCCTAATTAGTCTAGGCATGGAAGGAGCTTGTATTTACTGAAAACTCTCAAGTTTTCATCCCAGCTCTCTGGCTGACTTGATTACTACACTACAGATAAGGTCACCTGCTCCCACCTATCCCTGATCTTAGCAGGAGAATGTGAGGGCCTTGGCTGACCGCAGAGGTTTCTGATTTGTCCTGGGTTTAGGCTAGAAACTGAAGCAGGGTGGTCCAGATCCTTCCCCAGAAGAACTGGAGGTTGAGGCAGGCATTTTGCAACAATGATATTTTATAGAAAAACAGGCAAGCATTAGTGCACTGTTCTTTTTGTTGTTAAATGGAAAACCAAAACTCACAGAAGCAGCCATACCCATCAGCTTCCTGGCTTATGGGGTCTGACTAAGGGGCACTGGAGCATAGTATGGTATACTATGCTACGGTGGTTAAGATCTGGAGTCAGCCAGACCCACTGGTGTGTAACTTGCCAAAAGTTACATGCCATGGCCAGTCTCTGCCTGTTTGCTCACCTGTAAAATAGGGATACAACACCAAATTCCTAGGGCTATTGTAAAGATTTAATAAAGTAATCCTGTTATAGAGATGTTAGCAGTGCTCACAGATCCTGAGAGAGGAGTTATGGACAGGGTCCCGGACTCCACCCAAACTCAGCCCCTGTGGTCCAGAGAGGAAGGGAACTTGGTGAGCTCCTTTATATGCCAGAGACAGATCTCCAGATTCAGAGACCCAGCCCCTTTCCCTTGAAGTCTCTGGTCAGGGACAAACCTCCCTCCGGCCTTCAAGCCTTTGGCTTGGGGTGGTGAGGATGGGGGCTGGAAGACAAGAGGCTACCATGTCCCCGCAGGCCTGGCACAGGCAGCTGGAGGGGATGAGCCGAGGGACAGCCTTCTGAAGGTGAAGAAGGCTGCCACATTGAGAATCCTCTCCAGGGACCCAGGGATCATTGGGCCAATCCTGGCTTTATAGCCCATCAGCTCCTTTGTCTTTGGGCAAGTGTCCCCTCTTACAGATAGTTAACACCACTGCAGGGATGGGCAGCCTCTGACTCCCAGGTGCTCTGGGGAATGCCTATTGCAAAAGCTAGGGTGCTGGGCTCGGCGGGAGAGGTTGGGGGTGGGGGAGCATTTGGGTACCGTTCTCGGCGGCTCTCTTGAGGTTCTCAATCATGGTGTCGTAGTGGATGCGGCACAGCACCTTCTCCTCCACCAGGCCGAACTCCTCCCCGGTGGACAGTTGGCGCTTGCAGGAGAAGCAGGCGAAGCAGGCCAGGTGATAGGCGTTGCCGCGCGCCCGCCGCACCCAGTCGCTGGCGTAGATCTGTCGTCCGCACCGCGCGCACTTTGTCCCAAAACGACTGCGAAACAAGGGGACAAAGATGAGGCGGCAAAACTCAGACTGGCTAGTGCTCCCCGTTTTAACCCTGGTGACTCGTCGCGCCCAGGCTCATTACCCTTTGCTTGTTTGTATCCGCTACCCTTCCACAGCTAAGTCCCGCCTAGCTACAGGGTGAGCTGGTGGATCAGTGTTAGTTTCTTCGTGGGGATTTTCTGACTGTTCAGAATTTTCTACCATGAACATTTGTGATTAGTTTGTTCATTAAGATGCATCATAAGTGTTAGGAAAAACCACAGTAGGGATAGTAACGGGTAAAAATTTTGAGCACCAACAAGATCCTACGCGGTTTACACTGACTCCCCCAAATCATCCTCGCTTTGCAGATGACGAAAATGGGAGTCACGGTAAGTAAGTCGCAAGATCCCACCGCTCACAAAGCTGGGAACGCAGCCAGTCTGACTCCAGAAATGAATGTAAGCTATAGCACCAGCTCCAAGAAGCACAGAAGCTCCGGGCTCTTGGAAGTATCCACAGATATGCACTTACTGGCCTTGTGACCATGGGCAAATTCTTTCAATTTTCTGTTCATATTTTCCTTGCTCTAAGCTAAACTAGATAACAACAGCAGTGACTGGTAATATTTGTTTCATGCTTTACAGTCTACCAAGAACCCATCAAGTCCAGACTGGGGTGGGGGTGGGGTGGGGGGCTGTGATATCCTAACACTCAATATTAAAAGGCAAAAACCAAAAGGCCCAAATCACACGTTCCCATGACCCTTCCTGGGCTCTACCACTCTCCCTTCTCCCTCTCGCTGTGCAGTGGCTATTTGGGTAGCTGCTTCCATCTCCAAGACTGGGATCCCCTCTGGGAAGCAAGAGTCTGTCTCTCCCTCTGAAGGTTTGTTCCACCTCTGTCCCACCTCTCTTAGCCTCAGTTTCCTCTGGCGTACACTCTATTTCAGGGAGTTTGGGGATTGGTACTAGCACTCACCCAGCCCTTGAGTGTGAAAATCTAAATCATATATTCCTCCCTCTCCAAGACCCCGAACCCAATCAATTCTCAGGCACTATGAGCTCAGTTTCCTAACATCTCTGGATCCACCTCCTCCTCCCCACCTCTACCAATGTCCTCCTTCTTAGACTGAGTTCCCATCATGCACCCCCTCAGTGCTAGTCTTTTCCAGTTTGGTGCTCGCAAGGAATCCAGTCCTGCTGGCCTGTGGTTTGTTGGTGGTTCCACTTCACCCTTGGGATCTTGTTCAAGATGCTGGGGGTTTATGCAACCCAGCAGGCCACATTCTCTTCAGGTCCACTTCCTTCCTCACCTTCAAGATCCCCCACCCTCTATCCAAGCACAATCCCCTCATCCACAAGGAAAGGTCAGTCCCAGGTCTTTACAGTCCCCTCTGAAACACTTTCTCACCCCCAAGCCTTTGCATAGGTTGTTTGTCCCCCATACAGAGTCCCACTCTCTTAGTATTGATCACAGGGGCTTGTAAATGTCTACTTGAGTCCCTGGCTGTCCTGATTCATCCCTGGCACTCCCAGAGACAGGGAGCAGACCATGTTCTGCTTCTATGTCTCCAGAAGTGACATCCTCCCACCCACAGAAGCGTTAGGAAGAGTCTTCATGTGGCTGGAGGAAACAGCCCAACAAAACCACTCTGGTTACAGCCTGGCCTGCTTTGGCAAAGTCAAGCAATTGACGGTTGAGACAGACGTTGGGTAGTGCTGACTGCTGGAGCGCAGAGGCTCCCACGCACTCACGTGAGTAAGGGTGCCGGCCTACACTCCGAAATACAGCTTCCCTCAGGGAGACTCCAGCAGTCTACGATCTCTGTTCTTACTCTTCAGTAAAAAGGAGGTTCCTCAAACTGCTTTGGCCAGCCTAACCTATGCAGCTGTGGGGTCAACCTCCGGTTCTGCCCCCTCACCGGTCTTATAGAGACTGGGAGCACTTTCTGGCCTCTGAGGGAAGGACGGTTTTCCATTATTTGTGCCTTGGGACAACGGTGTACCCATGGATGTCCAGAGCCCTTATGCAGGTGGAGGCTCCTGGAACATAATGCTTTCTTTGGACACATCTCCTTTGTGGAAATCCCATGAGGTAGCGACTCTGGAACCGATTATTCACAGGCCTAATTGGAGGCTCAGATTCTGTGAGCGGCAGTGCTTGGGGCCAGATTCCCTCAGAGGTGCAAAACAGACCTAGAACCTACTGAGCAGTCTGAGCGGAGACAAGAGCGGCTGCGATCCCAGGAGCACCAACAAGAAATGGGCCTGGTCTGACGGCGCCTAATCCCTTCTCCCCGTTGTAGATTCTGAAACGTGCGGCAGGGCCCACCTTCAGGAGCCAGAAGTGCGTCCTCAGACAGCCAGGAGAGCCGCAGTAGGCTGAGACCCAGCCTTCAGAGGTAGGGCAGCGGAAGCTGAGCCTCCGCCTACGGACTTTGCACGCTGCGCCCACTGCGGTCCCCATCCTCGCGCCTGGCTGGGCGGGATTCCTCGTCCCCTGTCACCCAGTGTCGCCGCAGAGCCCTTGTTCTTCCTGCCCTGTGAGCCCCCGACGTCCGCGTCCGCCCTGCGCCTGCACGGGTACATCGCAGCTCCTGCATTCCCGTGCTCGGAAGCGGCGCTGTCAGGTGACCTCTCGGCCACGTTCTCATCTTCTGCACAGCACCCCGAATGTCACGAGCTGTCCCCAGCCCTGGGATCTCCCTGCGCTTGTTGGGACGCGGCGCAGTCGACGAGATCGCCCAGGCTCTGGGCCCTTTGGGTGAACGGAGTGGTGTCATCAGGTATGTCTGGGTGCGTCAAGGACGTTCCTGCAGCGTGTCGCCCACGCACGACAAGCGTCCATGGCACAAACAAAGGGCACGAGGAGGCTTACGGATCGAGGCGCTGACGAACCAAGACTCCTTCCCAGGCGGGAGTCGCCGGATTCCGGAAGCAGCGAAAAGGCGGCGGAGACAACGAAACTTCCAGAAAGGGGTGTTCGGGAGCTGCGAGGCGAGCGCCAGAGGGAACGGGGCGCGCCTAGCGCCGGGCCAGGCTCGCGGGGAAGCGGGGGCCTTGCAGCGGCCCTCCCCGGGCCCCGGCGCGCCGTAGGCACCGACAGACGCTAAGGACTGGGGCTCTCCGGAGATGGAGACAGCCACAGAGTCGGCCACCGCGAAGGGCGTGCGCGGGCGACGCCAGCCCTCCATCCCCGGGAGGGAGAACGGGGATCGGCCCTCTCGTGGCGGGGCCGCGGGGGCTGCGCGCCCTCGCCCAAGCCCGCCTCGCCTCCCGGTCCACGGCCCCTGCCTAGCGGGCGCTCAGTCGCTGTTGGATGAACGTTGGAGGTTCACTGCAACCTCTTCCCCGGTTTATATCAAGCTCCACCTTTCTGCACAAGACAGCCAAGGTGAGGTAGAAAGCGAGTGACCCAAGCCGTGGTGCTGAAAAGCAAGTCTGCGCTCGCTCCAGGCGCTCATTGGATGGCGGCCTCGGGAAGATTCAGCGAGGAGCAGTCCTGCCTCGGCCTACATCCCTTCTCGTCTTCGCAAACCCTCGGCAGAAGCCAGGAAAACCAGAACCAGCCATTAAGAGGTTAAAACGGCAGGCGCCTCGGAGGTCCTGGCCTGAGGCCCCTCCCCCTAGCTCTCTTCTCAGTTACCCCAACATCTGTCCCCCAACAGCTGGGGGCTGCTGGGCCACTCTCTGCCGCGGTGGGGGGCCGTTCTCGGTTTCCCTCAGCCTCCTCTGGGACCCTTGCTTGTTCTGAGGGAGGGGGTGGAGCCCTCTGGGGTCCGCTGACCAAGCTTGGGACCAATGTAGAAGGCCAAGCGAAGGCTTGGGGCTTGCCCCAAGTCCCCCTGGCCAAGCAGAGAAGAGGTGCCTTCAGCCACCTCCACATTCTGGGCGCACTAGCCCTACACTCAAGGAAGGCAGGTAACCCTATACCCCCACTACCAGCAGCGGAGGAAGAGAGCGCCAGAGACCAAGGGGATCTGACCTCAGAGGAATTGCGCCCCTCGGGCGGAGATGCGGGTCCCTCCACACCCAGCACTCCCAAGTCCCGCTTCCACAGTTACACATCTGCGCGCACACACTATGTACAGACCCAAAGTAAACCTGGCTGGGACGCTTAGGACCAGCAGAGCAAGGCCTTCGCCGTTGTGCAGGTCCCACGACGCAGAGAGGTGGCGAACCTATATCGCCTGCAGAGGAGTGTAAGGGTGTTTGGGTGCAAGGATGGTGGAGTTAGGTATCTGTGGGGCATAGCCAGGCTCTACCACTTATCTGTGTGACCCCACCCCTGAGACCTCAGTTTCCCCTCCTGTGATATGGGGATCATGACTACGACATTCTCAAGGTGAACTTGAGGATTGAGACAAAGCAGAAAAGGACTGGCACAGTCCCTGTCACAGAAGAGAGCGCCTCGTGTTCTGAGGACAGGTAGCCTCACTCCAGTTCTTCACGCATGACTGGCACTTTCCACCTTGCCAGCAAACAGGTCTCCCCAAATCTACAACAGGTTGGATGCTACAGGAAGCCCAGGGAACTGGCAGGTCCCTGTCATCTTCTGGCCAGGTCCCATTTGTGAGGCAGCAGCTGCAGATAGCAGGTTGGGAGGGCCTACAGGGAGATGTTCTGGTTTGTGGCTGCTGAGAGGTAGAAATATGAATTCCCCAAAAAGGAATACTATTTTTTTCTGCAGAGTTTTTTCCCCCTACTTTTTGGAAAAGATCATCTTAATAAAAAAGTGAAGAAATTAAAAGCCTTATCATATTTCCCTGTTGGTAATTCTTTTTTCTGTTATGACTCTGATGAGAATGAGGAGAGGTGGGAATTGGATAGAACCCACTGGGGCTCATCAGGTTCCTGTTTAGACAGTGAATTGGAGAAACTGAGACAGAGATGTTCAGAGACCTGGCCAAGAACACATACCCAGTGAAAAACAATGCCCTCACACACACACTGCAAATGAGCCAGCAGCGCTGGGCCTTCCCAGCTGCTCCTATGGTCTGCGCCTTCCCTGCCAGTGAACTTGGAGTTCCTCCTGGATCCTAACCTGAGAGTCACCAGTGCTGGGCCTGCCAGTGGAGACTGAAGAGCAATCTGCAAGACAGTGTCCATGAGGGTTGAGATGTGGGTAGAAGCTGGCAGAACTCCCTACCCAGGGGACAAAATCAGAGGTTCAATGTCCACGGGGACTCCAACTGCCTCCACCATGGGGACCCTGGCCACTCTTTTCCTCCCCACCCTCCTCCTGTTGGAAAATCTTTGCCTCTCTCTGGGCACCTCTGCTCCAATCTACACCCCACCAGAGTTTGACCCCAGGTTCCAGAGATAGAAGCCCAGAAAGATCTCAGCATTTGTCCAGTCCCTGAGCCGCCCCAGCTCCTAAGAGGGGGCTTGCCTGCACACACCAGCGCGCCACTGTTCAGCTTTCTCCAGGAAGCAGCCTATGCTGCTTCTCACTGCAGTACAATCGTGCTTGCCTGGCATTCAGCAGGCCTTTCTCTTTCCCTTTTCTTTTTTTGTGGTTTTTATTATTTTTGTTACAGGTAGGGCTGCCAGGGATGGGTTATGCCTGCAGGGAGAACTGACAGTGGGAGAAAAGACCAGAAACCCCCTGATTCTTCCAGCAATCCCAGGGAAGGTGAGCTTTCATTCCTTCCATTTTGTTATCCAAAAATCTGGTTTAGTTTTGCTTTGGGGGCTCTTGTCACTAGAAAAGCCCAGAAACGGCCGGATTTTGTCCCTTCAGGCAGACTCTGCCCCTACAGCTGCCTGGGTTAGTACCATCAAGCATACTCTGCCAATGATGAAAATGCCTGTGTAAAAGGGACTGGTATGCACTGCACTCAAGGAGTCTTCACAGAGACAACCCTTCAGTGGCCTCCTTTGAAGAGCAGAGAAACAATTTGGAAAGGGAAAACCAGGGGCAGAAAAACACAGTGACATGCCCAAGGTCACAATTGGCCTGAAATCCCTGAAATCACTTAGTCTCCTCCTGACAGTGGCTGTGCATTCTACCTCACTGCAGTGGGATTGGGAATTTCTGGAGGCTCTGGATGGTGGAATCAAGATCCCAGTTGTGACTGTTCTTCAAGGTAAGGTCAAGCACAGCATTAAGGAGGCTCAGCTCTGTGTGGGGATAATCTGGGGCTGGAGAGGCAGGAAAGAAACTTAGGCTCCCGTTGTGTAAGACTGGCAGGTCTGTTGTCACCAGGAAAGCCAGGACAGGGTCCTGGTTGGCCATATTCTGTAGGGAAGAGCTTAGGCACCATTTTTCTAGGTTCCCTAAGCTCTCCGATGGCTTAGGAATCCAAGAGACCCCAAAACAGCGGCTGGCTTTGCCTCCCCGGCCCCCTTTAAAGTCAGACATTGAGCAGGTAGGTATTAGGCAGTGGCTCTAACCTCCATTTCCTGCTGGGCCAACCCAACAGTCTGATGGGACTGTGGCACCACGCAATGTGACAACCTCCTTCTGGCTATATATGCACACACAGCAGTTCACAGTCACAAGGACACACTCACATCACATGCTTCATTCCTCTGTGCTCGATGGGATGGAGGGTCTTACAGAAAAGCCCCTTCAGTGGACAGGGTAGGAGTGAGCAGTGACCAACTTCAGAATCCTCTTACTCAACCTCACCCCCACCTCCAGATCCTGTCCAGATATGTTCCCGTCCCAACAACCTTGCAGGAGCACGTGCATATGTGTACTCCCCCACGCACAAACATAAAGGCTATTCACACACGCCTGAACCTACGTGGTGACACATTCCCCAGCACCACAGCACAGATCGCAGACAATACAGACACACAGACTCCGTGTGTGTCTTAGGCTGCCCAGTGTGCACATCCCACCCCCACCTCGCCCTTGCCTCTTTCCCCATGCTTCTCTTGGTTTCCTCAGAGAACCCCAGTCCCAAATGCTGCCACCATCCCCTTCTCTTTCCTGGTCTTGTCTTTCCTGGTCCCTGGAGTTTCAACATCAGGGGTCAGGGGGCTGGGGCAGCATTGCAGTCCACCATGGGTCCCTGGCTCCCGGAGCCTCTTTCTAGGGCTGGGGTCTTCTTGGGAAGTCTGAGGCCACGATCCCTCCCAAGGCAAGGAGGGAAAGGATAAACGTGGGTTGGGGGTGGGGGTGCGTCATGAGGGGAACAGCTTCCTCCACTTCCCGAGAAAGTGCTTGGGAATAAGCATCTCGCCCAAAAACCCATCCACACTATTCCTCTAAGACTCCACAGGTCTGACCACTCGGCTGGCCTGGCTCAAGCTTCCGGCCGGAATTCGGCGACTGCCGCGGACCCCGCGACACTGCAGTGACCTCGACCCCGTGACCCGGTCACACCGGAGCTACAGGGCCAGGGACCAGGCGCGCGCAAGAGGCCGAGACGCAGAGGCGCGGCAGGAGGGAGCTATGCGCGGCGATCGGGACGCGCGGGCCCTTTGGTGCGAAGAGTGTGGCCCAGGATGACTCTACCCAGCGCCCTCTTTCGTTTCTTCTCGTTCGGGAGTCCCAGTACCAGAGCCTGCGACCCGAGGGAGGCTGAAGCCCCGGCCGGTAACCACGGCAGAGCTGGGACTCGGGACCCGGGCGAGACCTCACCGCAGACTCGAAAGAGGACGCTCAAGCGACCCGGGCACTAGTTAAGGCAGACCCGAAGACCAAAGCTGGGGCTTAGGACCAGGCGCTTGGATGTGGGCGAGGATCGGAGACCGCCGCGGCGCTGCTGGGGGCCGGCTGCGACCCGAACCCGGAGCGGAGCCCGGTTGACAGCCAGAGCAGGGCTCGGGGCCCCTCTTAGGGTCCCTCCCGGGACCGGCCTCGGCGCGAATGGCGTCAGAGCAGGCGTGGAGCAGAACCGGAGCGTCCTGTAGGTGACTCCTAATGACGCCAGGGATCCGAGCGGGTCCGGCCGGGGCTGCGGACGTCACAGCCCGGCCGCGGCGCTTGAGGTCTGAACCGGAGCCCGAGGATCAGGCGCGAACCGAGACGGAGCCAGAGACGAAACACAACGCGGCGGGCCGCGGAGGTCGCGGGCACAGCGCCGGCCCGACTCGGCGGCCGCCCGGAGCCCGGGGCTCACGACGCTGCGGGCCGGGTGGCACTGGGGACGCCAGGGCTCGGGAGTCGCAGAACACGCGTGGCGCGGGGCCGGGTCTGCGCCCGGGGCCGGCCTGCCGCAGCCTACCTGAAGTAGTCCATCTTGCAGAAGATTTCCTTGTTCTTGATGTAGCAGCTGTTCTGCTGCCTCAGCGACGTGCGACACACGGAGCACTCGAGGCAGCGCACGTGCCAGATGAGGTTGTTGACCTGGGGAGGGGGCGAGGAGCGGGGTCGGCTGGGAGAGCGGCGCTCGCTCGGGGCCCCAGCCTCCCCCGGCGCATTTTCAGACTCCACGCGACTCTGTTTCTTCTCCTGGGACACCGGGGCTCAGGAAGGAGAAACGCGCTCTGGTGGATTTATCACAGAGGGGTGCGCAGACCCCAAGTCTTTATCAAAGCCCAGAAGTTGGGCCGCCTCGCCGCTAGGGTTGGGGATCTCGTGAACGTGGCCCTGGCGCTGCTTTCGGACAGGCCACGGGGCGGCAATTCATAACCCCCCCCCCCCCCCCCACACACACACACGCGCCCGCAAACGCCCAACCTCGACCCTGACTCACCTTGAGCAGATATCGATCCAGGATCTCGAGGCCGCAGCTGGAGCAGATGTTTTTTCCTGCAGACGGCACGGAGGAGGCGGCAGAGGGCGGCGAGCAGACCGAGGGCGTGCTGGGCGTACAAGGCGAGGCCCGGCCCTCGTCCTTGTCCAGGGCGCCCGCCAGGGCCTCCGCGTCCGACTGCGCCTGCGGCGGCCAAGGGGCAGAGCAGCGCGCTGAGCCGGGCGCCCGGAGCTGCCCCCGCCTCGGAGACACGCGCGGTCGCCCGGGCACCGACTGACAACGAAATCGGCCCGAGATGCCACGCCACGGACGCGGGGACGGGAGTGGACAGGCCTACTGGAGAGGGAGGGACGGCCGCGACTCTCAACACGCGCGTCCCGGGTGTGGGTGGAGGTCAAAGCCCACGTTTCTGCCCTGAAAACTGAGGCTCAGAGATGGGCGGCGCCCACCGGGAGTCCCCCAGCCCTCGGGCAGAGCGGCTCGCGGTCAGAAAAGTGGGCCAGGTGCCCAGAACTGGACGGCCGGGGACCCGAGGGCCCGAGGCAGAGCCGGACGGACTCACCATGGCTGGCGGCGCGGTCCCTTCGAGACAGCGGGTGGTCGCTTTGCAGCCGGACCCTGGTTGGGCCATCACCTGGGGGGGGGAGGGGGCGGTAGGGGACGCAGGCGGTGGCGGCTGCAGAACTGGCTCGGCTCAGCCTGAGCCCAGCGCCTCCCCGCGCCGGTTATATAAACCGGCGCCGAACAATGAGTCCTAACTTTGTAGTGGGCATTTAAAGCCCTTCCCCACAAAAGCGGTGTCTCTCTAATGAAGCAATTTGAATTTGGATTGGATTTTTTCCCTCTCTCTCCCCCTCTCCCTGCACTTAACCCGTGGCTCTTGAAGTAATCGCTTAGTTCCCTTGCAATCCCAGCCTCCGAGGGGGGAAAAAAAACCACGCGCACACACACAAACTACCTGCAATTAGAAATTGTCGTGAATGCCCAAGATAAGAGGTAGCCAGAGTGTCAATTCCGACTGTCAATCAGTGAGATCCATCAGGCCGCCCAAAGAATTGCAAATTTGATTTTTTAATGGTAGTAATTAAAAATCGAATTTTTCTCTCTCCACCCCCCCCCCCTTTCGCTCCCTTTTCCTCTCGGCACAAAATGCAAAAAGGAGAAAAGAGAGAAAGAAAGAAAAAAAAGAAAAAGGAGCTGGGGGTGGTGGTGGTGATGGTAGTGGTTGAGAGGGGAAAAAAAAATCCCGGAGCGCCGGGAGCATCGGCCCGCCCGACGCGCGCGGCGAAATCGCGGTGACGGTGCCGAGGGACGGCCCGCGCCAAAGGGGACGAGCTCCGGGGCCAGACGGGACCGAAAAGAGGAGCCAGAGGGGCGCCCGGGAGGAGGAAGGGGCCTCCTCCGGCCCCGCGGGCGCCCGGCCCGGCCCGCGTGGGGAACCCGAGCGCGGCGCCCGCGCAGCCCGGCGCGTCGGCGCTATCAGCGCCTATTCACGCGGACAATACCGGCCCCGCCGCCTCCTGATTCGCCTGCGTCTTTGCTAAATCGCTTTTTGAGAAATTCCTCCAACATTTGCATAATGTGTTCCCGCTTTCCGCGACACCCCCCCCCCCACCCCTCGCGATCGCGCGCGCTCGCACCCTCACACGCACCCCGGGGCGCCCCGGCTCCCCCTCCCGTCCCCCGCGCCGGCCGGCCGCTGGCTCACCTGGTCGCTCGCGGGGCCGCCCTCGGCCGGCAGCCGGCAGCCCTCGGGCAGCGCCGGGGCGGCGCTCTCATGCTTCCAGTACATGGGCCCCGCGGCGGCGCGCCCAGGGCGACCCCGGCCGCAGCACAGGGAGCGCAGCGGCCCTGCGGCCCCCGGCCCGGGCGCAGCCCCGGCCTCCGCGGCTGCCGGCGCCGCCGCCTCGGGAGAAGGTCCCGGCAAACTTGGAGCGGCCCGCGTCCCCTCCGCCTCCGCCTCCGCCTCCTCCTCCTCCTCTCCCTCCTCCGCCCTCTCCAGCTGCGGCGGCGGCCGCCCTACCGCTGGAGCCCCGCTCGGTTCAGGATGAGTCATGCGTGACCAGTCCCCTCCCCGCCGAGGACGAGCGAGACATACACAACCAGGCAGAGACCCAGAGACGCGCGCGCACAGACAGAGACACGCAGAAACTCGGGGCTGCCGGGAGACACGCTGACACACAAAGACGGCGGCGGACACACACACACACACACACACACACACACACACACACACACACGAGGCCCTCACTGCTGGGGGGAGCGGGGGGGGCACGCTCAGACACAGTCCCACTGGCAGGTACGAGAGGGACCTAGGGTCCTCGCACCGTGGAGAAGGCCTCCATGGAAGGCCACACGTTGTACCCCGTTGATGTGGATGCTGCCGGGCACAGTTGGGTAGGTACTGATAGGCGACGTAACCGGCAAGTGCATTGGGCCTGGAGGGGAGAGGACAGGGGAAAGGGAGGCTACCTCCCACAATTCTCTTCGAGGGATTGCTTGGGACATTCCTTTTCCTTCGGGACTTGCTTGGCCACACAGTCCAGTTTATGTCACTTTCTGTAGAGTTCTACTGATAATGAGAGTGGGGTGGAAGGCGGAGAGGTCCGGACATCTGGACAGGAGACCCAGTGCCCAAACCCTCAGACACGGAACCCTCCGAATCAAGGACAACCTTACACCCACTAACACCTTACAGCATGGCGTGTAGACACACACGTGGATGTTCACAGCTTCAGCCCCCTTCTCTGCTTACAAACTGAGCCTAAGGAGGCACGTGGGAATGACATCCTCTTCTAAAAACACACACGTGCCCCGAGTTTTAAATCCAGTCCTCCAAACAGCCCACTCGCACCCTGCTACACCCACCATCACCACATAATTGCCCTCATTTACAGATGTAAACACCCGCACAAATGTCCTACACTTGTACACACAACCACCCTCAAGAGAGTACAGGCTCCCACAGACTTGCATGGCCTCGTGTTCTCTACTTAATAGTCCACAAACACACATGCATGTCTCCGCAGATGGCTGGACACCCATTCACAGGCAGAAATGGCCCAAATACACATATATCCTAATATACGGGGTCTCTATGGGTTGCAGTGTCAGTCTGCAGACAGAGGCGCACCCCAGCCACACCGGCAGGGAAGAAAGACTGCACACTAACGTATACCAGAGACCCACACCCATATTTTCAAAAGATACAAATACCTGTTCTTTTGTACTGAAGTCACCCAACCCCTGGCTGATGGCATGTCCCAACCCTTGCATCCCAGTTAAATATTACTCACAATTCAGAGGGAAAAGAAGCAATTCTCTGAATCATAATTTTTTACACTGGAGAACAGATTGTAACACAGAAGTAGGTAGGGTGTGTGTATACATACGCACAGGTGTACATACAACACACTCGTGTACACATATACCCATGCCAAATGTTAGGCATGTTACAGTCATGATCTTGCTTTTCTTTTCATAATAATCTTATGAGGTGGGGCTGGAGGAATAGCTCAGCGGTTAAAGTGTTGCCAAGCAAGTACAAGGCCCTGAGTTTGATTCCCCAACACCACATAAAGCTGGGCATGGTGTTGCACACCTGTAATGACAGTGCTTGGAAGGCTGAGGCAGGAGGGTTATGGACAAAGAAACTGAGGTTCAGAGAAACCATGTGATATGCACAAAATAATACCGTAAGCATAATTATTGCTATAGGTGAAAACTCAAAATCAGAGCTCAAACTCTTGATTTCTAGGCTACAAACACATCTGTGTCCATTCTGTGTGCGCACACACACACACACACACACACACACAGACACTTTCCATATTCTATTGAAAAACCTAGACCTGGTTATAACTCCTGTCCTCACTACTCACAGGCTAAGTCTGTTTCTTTGCAAAATAGAAATAGCAACAGAGCCTCCTGTACTGCCTTCTCATCCTCCTGTCTGGGTGGCAAGAGGAAATCGGGTCAAAAACATTATCTGATGTTGCACTTACTTGAGTGCAGAAGGACCCAAGCAAAGTAGAAAAGCCGCAGGCAGAGCTTTGCTGGCTTCGCGAAACTTGTTTGGGGAGTGGAGAAGTGTGAGCGGAGCTAAAGGGCAGCTGCAACTCAGGGAGGTTCAAGAGACGGAAGAAAATATTCCAGGTGGAGAGATGACTGCCCAGCTTCAGGCTCAGCACGAGCTTGCACTCCTCCGAGGAGGGAAGGAAGACCTGTGCTCCCTGTGTCATCATAATGATAATACAACCACCATTTATTAAACATTTATGTGCCAAGCTCCATTTTACATGCATGATCCTCTTCAAAGCTCACAGCAGCCCTACAAGATGAATTGGTGATGTGAATTGGACTCAGGGGTGCTCTACCACTGAGCTACACTCCCAGACACACACAAACACGCACAAGCACACACATGTATGCACACATAAAAACACACTTAGCATCTAAAATATAAAATTATGTCTATAAAATTAAATATATATTTATTTTTGAGACAGAGCCTCACTGCATTGTGCCAGCTGGCCTTGAACTTGCAATCCCTCCTCAGCCTGCGGAGTAGCTAGGGTTACAGGTGTGTGTCACCTCATCCAGCTTGTTGTCCTTGCTTTATAATTGAGAAAACAGTCTCACAGGGGCTCCTGTTTTAAGTTCTGGTGCACAGACTCTGCACCCAAACTCTTACTCTCCATGTTCTCCTGCTCCTGATTTTTTTTCTCCCCTGAAATGCTGATTAAGGTCAGAAAATCAAAACTGGGATCAGATACATTAAATTCAACAGGGAAGCACAAAGCCCTCGGGTCCAGATTGCTTGGGTATCAGTCTTGGCTCTGCCCCTTTCTACTTGGGAATTCTGGACAAGTGGCTTAGCCACTCATTCGGCTTCAGTTTCCTCACCTGTAAAGTGGGGATGATAACAGAGTCGACTTCCCATACCCAGCCCTGACCCTAACTGCAAAAAGTGTGCAAATGACCCATGTTCAAGAACTCAGAACTGTACCTGGCACAGAGTAGACAGCCAATAAACCTTAGCCATCATCCTGGCAAGGATTGCCGGAATTTTCTAATCCTTATCCCACTGGATGCCGCTACAAATTCTTTTGGAGTAAGGCAGGACATAAGTCAGGCAAATAAAGAAAAATCTCCTGAATACCTCTCCTCAGGAAGCTGCAGACCCATTATCCCAGTCCAGGGCTTGCCTGATTTCAAAGAGAACAGAAGGAAAACCACTTTGGACAGGAAATCTCTCTTCCCACAACCCTAGACTCCAACAGCAAAAGAGTTCAGATAGGAGTGACCTTGGCAAAATTTGGATTCGCAACTTCAATGAGTTTCAGAATTTGGGAGCAGCACACTTTGCTTCTTTGGGCGTTAGTCTCCTTAATCACAAAGTGGAGATAGTAACAGTTACCTCTCAAAGTTTAACCCTACTTTAGAGCTAATATTTTTAGAAGTGTTGACTATTTCCAGAGCTGTAGATGGCACCCAACATGTATAATGTCACCTAGTTCTCACTCAGTTCTCTCCATCACTGAACAGGATGTGCTCATCTGGTCCTCCGAGGTGGATTTTGCCATCCTCCCCCAGCTGAGTCCCCATCTAAGGTTTGGGTTTGAAAACAGGCCTCATTAGTAACTGGATAATTCTGTGGGAGGCCCCCAGCAAAGGTTCTACCCCGCAGGGGGAGTAATCCTAGGAAGGTAATGTGAGCTGGGAGAGGCTGGAGACACAGCTTCACATTTATTTATTCTGACAACAAAATTGGTGAGCAAGGGGGGAATCAGATGAAAGCCATTTCTGAGTAAATACTCAATACAGAATTTAAACATTCACGTTGTGACAAATGGGGAGGGAGTAAATGGGAAGAGACCTGGGCTGCACCCCTGGTTCCCTAGCCCAAGACCCTATTGTCACCTTGTCACTTCCCTGGGCATTTCCTCCTTGAAGAAAGAGCACAGGATGAGAACAGACTGCATGACCCAAGGCCAGCAATTTACTTCTTCCAGCCACAATGTTCTTGGTGGTAAAATGTGTGTGTCCTTTGACTCCAGTGCTCTGGGAAGTGATAGAGGCAGCCTTGGGGTCAGAGGGACCCGAGGTCATGTGCCAGCCCAGTCACTTCTGGTTTGGGTAAACTTGAAAAAGTCATTTAACTTATCAGAGATTCAGCTTTTCTAACTTTAGGGACAAAATTAACCTCAGAGGAATAAATAAAAGGGTCAGCAAAAAGAGGGGGTGGGGGCTGTTTTGGATCTTCAAGTCCATTGCAAATGTATACAATTAGTATAGTCACTCCACCCGTCCTCCTCTCATCGCCACCCCCTAGTTCTGAAACCTGCTGAGAAAGTTCAAGGCACTCCCCGAGAAAGTTCAAGGGAGCAGATTGTATGAAGTGTTTACACCACACCAGGTGCCACACTGGGGACAGGAAACACAGAGGAAGCTGTGCTTTTACCCTGCTCCAAGAAGCCCGCTCAACTGAAAGACAAGAGCCAGCAACGCAGAGTAGAGAGACAGGTGCTGCAGTGGTCCATGTACTTCAGCTGGCTCACAGGCGAGGCACCAGGTAAGGCGTCCTAGAGGAGGTGACCTCTTATGAGTTAGTCTGAGGCAGGTGAAGACTGATGGGGAGTTGGATCAGGATAAAGAAGGGGTGCCAGCCCTGCTGCAGCAACATCAGGCTGGGGGAGGGGGCAGGAGCGAGATGGTGCTGAGTGCAGGAGTTTGGATTCCTCTGGAAAGATTGAGTTTACAAGCCAATAGTTCCAGGGAAGCAGCAACCTGTCACCTGCAGATGTGGAATGGCATGAGGTTCAGATTTCTGGAAGCCCGAGTTAACAGCTTGGCTCTGTTACACCCTGTTGTCTGACGAGAGCAACACCAGGAGCCTTAGGGTCCTCAATCATACAATGGGCATTGACAGAGAACCCATTTACAAGTCCTGGCGTGATTCCAGGAGGCCAAGATGCATCTTTAAGTTTAGAGTTTGGCACTGGCCCAGCATCCAGTAAGTACTTAGTCACCCAGAGGCATTGTCATCACTCAGAAGAGGATGTGATTGGTACACAGAGGCACGAGTTAGGTGGGAACCTCAGGGGCCAGATGTCTCCTCCTCAGAGAATTCTCCACTGAGCATGCTATTCCAACTAAGTCTTGCCTGTTGATCTTTTTCCAGCAGAGGGTAGATAAAACTTAAAAATAGCTAGACTGGGATAAGCCTTGTGTAACATTCAAAGGCATTTCTGTCTCAACGTAAATTATGAGGGGTCAGAAAGGCCTTTAAAAAGACGACATGGTTAAATTTGGGGTTTGGAAGCCGAAGCAATTGGCTTAAGGGTAGTACTTGAAGGGGTGAGTTCTTCAATGAGCCCTGGAGGTACCTAAATAATCTAAGGCGGAGATGATGAGGTAGCTCAGAGGGACAGGAGGATGGGAAGGACTGTGATTAAAAGTTAGTGTCAATTTCTTGTGTTATACATGATCACATACAACATACATTAAAATATGGTACTATATACATCTAGTCTCTTAAATCATCCATAATCTGTATTAAAGTTAGATGTTATTATAGAATCACAACAATTTGTACATAACTATGTACTTTATATTATTCCACTGGAAATGCACACATATATATTCTTATAAATGTGATTTCATATAACTCAACTTTACGAATACATGATTCTATATGGCATCTTATATAACTTTAATATGTAAAGTGAATTATTTAGGATACTGAATATGGGAGTGGCGGAATGGCAAGAGTCAAAAATAACTCCTAGGGTTCAATGTTTTAATTTTTTTCTTAGTTAGGTTGTTCCCAAAGACATGGGGCAAAGTAACGCTAGGGAGGACCAGGGCGGGTGCGGTGGGGGTGGTCAATGAGCTCAGTTATGGTTCATTGTACCATGGGTTTGTTTAGGTGGCAGTGTCTGGAACTGAACTGGATTTGTGGGTGTCAGAATGAGGCTGGGAATGGCAGAGGGAATTCAGAGGAGCCAGTGTGCAGTGGCAGTGGAGGCCATAGGAGGTTATGAAATTTTATAGCAGACAAGATTTACCCATTTTGGAATGCTTGCCCCTGAAGATCATCTTATTTTTAGTCAGAATCTTTTTTTTTTTTTTCTTTTCGAGACGGTCTTGTTCAGTATTCCAGGATGGTCCTCAACTCACTATGTAGCCCAGGCTTGCCTAGAACTCAGGGCAATTTTCTTGCCTCATTCTCCCCGGGAGTGCTGGGATTACGGACATGTGCCATCAGGCCAGCTATCATGTGGTGTTGGGGATCTGACCCTTTGGCTCCCTAGGCAAGTGTTCTAAGTGTTCACTGAGCTATGCCCCTTGGCCCAGAATCCTTTTCAAATGATAAAGCACATTATATGGTGATAAATGTTGAAAAAGAGCTGATATTGAAAGGCAGAAAGGTAGTAACTGCCTTGGGCTAATCCTTGAAGATGGATAAGAGGGTATCTGTCAGACCAACAGTGGGGTGGAGGAAGCAGAAAAGACTTGCTAGGCAGAAGGATCCTCCCGTCCAAGGAGCAGGTGGAAGTGTGGGGTCTGGCAGAGTCTCTAGTGTTTGGTATATAAAACTGTTTACCCTAACTAGGAAAATGCATATTGCAGGTGCTTTATTAATCTATTTTACCCTATCAGTACAGGTATTTGGAAGTGTCTTAACTCCCCTAGTGATTAAATTTCAAATTCTCTCACTTCAGGTCTTCTTCTAACATTCTTCACAAGCTCGTGGCCTGGCTCGTATTTTTAACATTCTTCAGCTTTCAGTGCAAGAGTTGCTTCTTTTGGGAAATCACCTGTCCCCTCACCTGCTGTCCCCAGTGGGGATACGTGTCTGTTCTCCACTTTCCTGCAGCTCTTGGTCTTTCCCTTTATCATGGCACGTGATAGGGCATAGGACTAGCCTTGTCATTTTTATGCTCTAGCCTGGCACATGGCAGATGCCCAGTTTCTGTCTAAGGAATTGGTAAGTTTCCTTCTCAGGAGGTCACCCACCCCAAAGCATCTCTTACACAGCAGGCTTGCTTTCGGGAGAGAAAGGCTAAATTTTAATGATATTTCTAGTTTAGGAAGTTTGTAGGGCACATTGAAAATAAGATGTCATTTTGTATAAAAAGTTATCTTAGCCAGGAAAGGCTGAATGTGGAGGAAAGAAGGTATGGTCTCACGGCCTAAAGCAGATTTTGACAAATTTTGGGGGACGGAGGTCTAGGATTCAAGGACTCTCTCCAGAAAGCATTGAGGAGGACTTGCTTAAGAATGAAATCAATTCAGAGCAAAACACAGTCAGGAGATAGATTTTTGACCATGTCGTTTGAACACCTGAGCTTTTCAGTTATGTGAGCTGATATGATTTCTACCATTAGGTATTAATAGCTGGACTCTGACTGAAATAGCCTTGATTTAGAGCTCATATTCTGGGGCTAGAAGTCTAACTTGGGCACATTTGATGCCAAAGCTCTTCAGGGTCTGGCTACTTCACATAAACAATGTGTTAGCTTTCTGTGGTTGTGACGAAATGCCCATGATAAAAAACATAAGCTTGATTCTGGCTCACAGTTTCAGTTCGTCATCTGCTGGAGCCACTGTTTCTGGGCCTGAGGCAATGAGGCAGTATGTCATGGCAACAAGGTGTGACAGAGGGTGTCTGCATACCTCAGGGCGGCAGGGCAGCAGAGACAAAGAGGAGTGAGCAGGGAACAAGGTACACTTTTTCAGGTTATGCACCCACGACCAACTTTGCCCAAACAGGAGAAACTTCACAGCCATTCAGCTATGAACTCATCCGCACGTCATCCAAGCTGAGGTTGGCACCTTTGTGATTTAATTATCTTCCAAAAGCTCCGCCTCTGAACACACGGGCCTTTGGGGGACACTTCCGGTCCAAACCATAACAGACAATGAAACTTTATAGTATTGATGCTACTAGGTTGGGATAGTAAATCTCCTGTCTCAAAAGATGTTTAAGGAGTCACAGACGTGAGCTAGAAACTAACCATGCTTCGTTCACATTGTTCTGCCTCTTCTCCATTGCTTTTATTTCCAGTAGTAACACCAGACTTTTTGACACCACAATTTAAGTCATTTTCAGTCATGAAATAGTTCTGAGCAGCACCTGGGAAACTCTGCCTATAAAGAGACAGATAACATGTTTTAGGCCTTGTGAGCTATATGGTTTTTGATGTAACCAGTAAAACATGTTATGCTGAGAAAATAGTTGTAGACAATATATAAATTCATGAGCCTGCCTAATAAAATTTTTTATGGACACAAAATTTGAATTTTGTAGTATTTTTATGTCACAAAATAGTTTTTTAATTTTAACTTTTTCTCTCAACCTCTTAAAAATGTCAAAAGCCATTTTTAGCTTCTGGATTGTACAAAAACATGTGACACAAGCCAGTTTGGCAAAGCAATGTGAACTACAGAGATCTGGCTTTTTACCTAAAGCTCTCCTTTTACGCTAGTTTTGTGCTACTATAACAAAATGCCTGAGTTAGGATACTCCATAAAGAAAGGAGGTCTATTTTGGCTCATGGTTTTAGAGGTCCAGCCAAGGTTGCAAGGTCACATCTAGTGCTGTTCTTGCAGGCAGAATCCAGGGCATTTCATAGCCAGAAACAGAGAGTGAACCTGCATATGTGTACTCTCGTCTCTTTTTTTTTCCTCTTCAATTTTTTTTTTTTTTTTTTGTTTTGAGACATGGTCTTGCTCTGTAATCCAGGCTAGTCCTGAACTTATTATGTAGCCCAGGCTGGCCTTGAACTCAGTCAGGGCAATCCCCCCTGTGTCAGCCTCCTGAGTGCTAGACTTGCAGGTGTGTGCTACCATGCTCCGCTTATGTGATGCTGGGGAACTGAACTCAGGGCTTTGCGCTTGCCTGGCAAACACTCTAATAGCTGAGCTGTGCCTCTTTCTCTTCTTAGAAAGCCACCAGTACTCCCCTTTATCTTCATTAACTAATCTAATCTTAATCCCCTTTCAAAGGCACCACCCATAAACATCATACTGCTGAGGTTTCCATTTTCATCCTGTTACTACCTCACAATAAAGATTACATTCCAGCACACACACCCTAAGGGACACGCTCAAACCACATCCCCACTATAGCATCCGCTAACCACATGATGCTGGCCAGTCTCTCTGGGCTTCAGTTTTTCCACCTGCACAACGAGAGGCTGTGAGATGCTCTCGCCAGACCCTTGAACTCTCAAACACCAGAATCCCAGCATGTATTTATTGTATATTACACACCAGACACTGTTTTAAATTCAGGTAAGAGAGCAGTCACAGGGTTACTGCTTACATTCAATTTACATTCTAATGGAGAGAGACAAAAATCAATTTATCTATAATGTTGGATAGGGATAAATTCTATTTAGAAAATGAAGAGGCAAGGACTGGAAAGTGATAGAACTGTAATTTTAAAAGGGGAGACAGGGACAGCATCTTAATCGTTAACATCTGAGTAGAGACATGAATCGAAGAAGGTCTGTGGGCAAAGAGCATTCCAACCAAGGGGAAGCCCACCAGAGGCGGGTGATCCGCTGGATTCAAGCAACAGCAAGAAGCCCAGTGTGGCTGGAGCACAGTGCACACAGGGAAGAGGCCGCAGGCCCGGGCAGGTCAGCAGGGCCTTTACGTGGCGTTGGACTTTATTGCAGGTATGATGGGAAGCCATCGAGAAGAGGGTAATGTTTTATTACTTTTGTGATTCTGGGCACTGAATTCAGGGACTGCTGAGCTGTACTCCCAGTTCTATTTTGAGACAGGGTCTTGCCTCCACTTCCAGCATTATTTTTTCTTAAGACAAAGTCAGAGCCCAGCCTTGACAACTTAGTACTTGGTGAGGCCCTCCTGTCTCAAAATAAAAAATAAAATGCGCTGGAGGTAGCTCAGAGCAAAGGCCCTAGGTTGGTCCTCAGTACTATAAATGATGTAACATAAAAGGATCTTTCTATGCTTTCCGGGTTGTCCACAAACTTCTGGGTTCAAATGATCTTCCTTCTTCAGCTTCCCTAAATAGCCAAGACATACATCACTGCCTACAGATTGAGAAATGACATTTTAAATATTTTAAAAATGATTTATTTGGCTATGGTGTGGAAAATTTCATTATAGGAGGGCAATAGTGGACACAGAGAAGACAGTTAGGAAAGTACTTCCAATAGTTTGGGTAAAAGATGATGGTGGCTTAAAACTGCTAGTACTGGATGTGGTGAGTAGTCAGATTAAAGGTGTACTCCGAAGACAGAACTGACAGGACTTGTCCAATGACTGAACGGGGCAGGAGAGAAAAGAGAACTCATGGGTACATATGCTGAGGCCACATCGTATTTTAGGGACATGATCACTACACCTAAGAAATGTTTAACATTTAACCGACAATGCAAGAATTAATCTTACTCTTTTCTTTGTAGTATAAAAATTAGATATATTTTCCAATTTGGAAATTAACCCCATCTCTTACCCAATAATGGAAAAGGCTGCAGAATACGTGGTTTCACAAAACTGAGGCTGTTTTATGACTTTTAAATAATCTCTCCCCAATGATCCTCTTCCCTGAGATGCCAACTACATAGAAGCATCTGGCCAGGGTTACATTTTGCATTTGATAAGAGGACTATGAAGGCAGCTCGTACTTCTCTCGAGTCGCCTTTAACCCTTTACTCTTGCATACTCAATAATTAACTTATCTGATTTTAGTAGCACAGAAACCAAACATTTTAAACGACTGATAACCTTATTACTGGACTAAGTTAACACTTGTATTTCACAAACCTTACATCAGAATACTTCCAGCATATTTATTACATATTTTTCTTTTGAAGTCTCCTTCAGACTAAACATGCTGTGATACAGGGACTGCCTTCAGCTTCTTTTCAAAAAGTTACGTTGCAATGAGAGGCGAGTCCTTTTCTCACCTGAGCCAGAGGTAATGGGCAAAATTGTGGAGAATTCCCTTAGAGGTGGCCCCTCTGACCTGGAGGAGAAAGCACTTGAAGGCAGTGCCCCCTTGAGACTCCCTGGTCTGAGGCTTGGCAGAAAGCAGGTTTTGCGACAGGTTCTCTCTCCATAGCCCAGGCTGGTCTGGAACTTACTGTGTAGCCCAGACTTGCCTCTAGGCTCAGCAATTCTCCTGCCTCAGCCTTCTGAACGCTGGGATCACAGGTGTGTGTCACCATGCCCACCTTACGCAGTCTTTATTCCATATCCAATAACTGGACAAGAGATGATACAACCACACAGATACTGTCTTGTATTTATTCATACAGAGGGATAACAACAGGTACAAATAAGAAAGATCACTTTAAATATAAATAAATACTTCTGGTTTCTAAAGGAAATAAACCTATGTAGTCCTAATTTAAGTATTTTCTAAGTTCCTATTAAAAATAGAAGACTATTTGTATTCATTTCTACTCCACCACAATCCTTTGAAGACTTCAGGATAAAATACTCAAAAGTTACCAGAAAATGGGAGATGGTGCTCCCACCACTCTGAACTATCTCCTGAATGGAAGAAAATTACTTTAATCATAGACAAAGATAGCTAATAAATGCAGAAAGTATTTGATATCTAAAATACTGACTTCAGGAAAAGTGATAAGAACTTCTCTGAACCAGTTCTGTGGATTCTGAAACTTTACTACTATGCTAGAGTTTTGATTCAATTGTCTTAAATTCATTTATACTCATAGAAAGACTTAAGTTCTCATGATGAAAGCTTCCTCTTGCTAGGAACAATAGTGGTTAACAGTCTGTAAGCACCACCAGTGGCACCTGGAGTGACAAAGTGACTGATCGAGGAAAGAAGCACGGGGCTGCTCAACAAGACAGTGTATCACTGCTGCATCAGAAAACACTCCCAAACTGGTCAGCTAATGTGTCTCTCGCTATATTGTTAAGTTTAGAACGTTCAAAGTGGCAAAAATATCTGGGGAAAAGTATGTTCCACACATAAAGGATCGTTATCAAGGCATGCAGTCTTAAAACTAAATAAAGTATGAGGTGATTATTAGACTGGTGCCAGAGTCGTGCCTGCTTCACTGCCTCTCGGCGCTCAGTGTACGTCTCCTTTTCATCCCGCACAAGATCATCCCACTTCTACTCATCACTACAGAGTAATGGTCGAGACCGACCACCATAGCAATATTTAAGCTTCCAAAGAAATTTTGCTCTTCTATTTAGACTGATCATGATACAATTCCAAGTATGCCAATCTCATGCTATAAAATAATCTCATGCAATAAGTGCAATTTTAAAAGTCCCGTGTTAATAACAACATCTGGTATTATAGAAGGCAGGGTTAGATTAAAAAATGATCACTACAGAATGAAAGTTAAATTTCCAAACAGACTAGTATAAAATGCTAACGTTGATTCTACAGTTTGTTGACACAAACAAGTTTAAGACATACACCATGTTTTCCTAATTGGGAATTTTGAAACAATAAGCATAATTCTTAAGCAGATTACTACAATTGCTCAAAGGACCAGTTCCCTTTTGCCAAGAACAAATTATTTCAGTCCAGTTGGAGAGCGTTCCATAATAAATTACCGAAGAGAAGTTCTCAATATGATTTAAAATCTCTCAGTTCCTTCTCTGTTTCTTACTTTTTCTTTATGTTGTAAAAGACATATGTAAGAATAATGCTCTATTTGTTTGGGACGGACATAAATAAATTTAGTTTCCTTCTTAAAATAATAACATTTTGTATATTTGCCTTTCTCTCTGGCACATTATATAATGTGTCTGGAGTTACAAATCCAAACAAACCAGCCAACTAGAGCATCTCAGTGTTCAAAATCACAAGTTTGGACACGCTTCTATTTATTCTGGAGGATGCTCAATTCTACACATAGTTCAGAAGACATAATCATAAGAACATCCAAAAATGTTAAGTTCCCCAACTCTAACATGAGATTGTGCTGTTGGAAAGTACCATTCATATCTACAAAGCACAAAGGTAGGAGTTCAGGAGTACAAATTAATTTGCCTTTGCTGTTACAGAAATTCACAACCATCATCTTCGAGATTTCCAAGCTGTTCTAGAATAAGGAGTAGTCCTTTTTTTATCTGGCGGTTTAAAGTAGGAATAAACAGGTGCTGCTGGGTACTCAGCATCAGGATTTTCTGCCATCATTTTCAGCTTTGCTTCAATGGCTTTTATCTTTGCAGTGACACTGGAAAAAGGACAACAGAGAGTAAGACGGGCTTACAGCATATGGAAAATACCTAGAAATTTCATCTTTTTGTGCCTTGAATGCATGTTGGAGAAACAAGATGTTTTAAACATTTCATATAATAGACAAAAAGCAATGCTCCCATTTTAAAAAGACATCAAGCCCTAACTACTTATTAAGTGATTAAGTCTAGGCAGTTCTTGGAGCAGTTCATGTACCACTGTATCCAATTCTTAGACACAGACAACACTCAGCACCTCAGTGCTTGGCAGAATTGGCTAAGACAGGAATAAAGGGTGGGGCTGAGGATGTAGCTCAGTGGCAGAGCGCTTGCCTGGCACGCTCAAGGCCCTGGGTTCAATCCCCGGTACCAAAACAAACAAACAAAAAAACCCCACCAAAAAAAAAAAAAAAAACCTTTTACGGAATAAAGGGTGACACTAAAGTATGTCACATTCCTTATTTTCCAGATAAAGAAACTGAGGCAAAGAAATGTTAATCTGCCCAATGTTTAATAGCTGGTAAGTGACAAAGCTGAGAATATAAACTGACTCTGAGACCCATGCTATTAACCATTACAATGTACTATCTTTTGAATCACTAATAATAATAGAAAAAAATACTCTGGAAATCCTATGAAGTCTCCTTCACTGACAACTCTGTGTTACAATGAACTACGAACAGGACCCAGCTCTTTATTTATATTGCTTCTAATTTTTGTAATAACCCTACAAGAGTTACCATCCACATGTCATAGGTATACAAATCAGTCAGTAGTATATGCAACCTTCAGAGTCAGGAGAGAGAACAATCTTCAGAGTTAGGATTCTACCCCGGTTCAATATCAAAGCTTTTGCTTTTTTAACTTCTCCATCACAGTGGGAGCTGAACAGCCCTGTATTACACAGATTGAGTGAAGAGATGCTACAGAACTTAAGAGGAATTGGATTCCGTTTGAAGTCATTGCTATCTCTGGACCAGACTGTACTCACTCAGGCAGTGAAAATTTCTGCCTCAGATACCTCTACTTTTCATTTTTCTTTTTTTATTTTTGGCAGATTAACCTGGAAGTCTTCTAGGATTCTCAAAAGGTGTATGTCTGCTGTACATATCCACAAATTTTCATGGGCAAGAAATTAAAAAGTCACCATAAAAATGATTAAATATTTAAGATGTTTTCTTTGATTTTAATATTATATGATGTATACACATGCTCCAACTTTACCTCATAAATATACATGCAATTTTTATGTATCAATTTTAAAAAAATTAAAAACCACTAAGTTACACCAAAAAGAATACTCATATTCAAGTATTAGCAAGATACATGTTGGCATCTCTCCTATTAACAAAATAGCCAAGCCTTTCACTCTGTTCAAGTCACAGAGGAACACCTTCTTCGTTTATTTTTTGGAACACAGGGGATCTGACAGATACATCCCAACCCTTTTTAGTTTCGATTTTGAGTCTTGCTAAATTGCCCAGTATGAGCTTGAACTTCTGCCTCTTCCTCCCAGAGTGCTGGGATTACATACCTGTACTACTGGGTTTGTATGAAGCAACCGTTTTTAGGCACAGATATTAACAGAAAAATATAAGTGTGATTCTCTGGATTAAAAGGTAGATGGAGGGCTGGCAGCATAGCTCAATGGTTAAAGTGCTTGCCGGCAAGCTCTAAGTACCTGAGTT